>OY720464.1:18679332-19264332 GCA_963082715.1 Harpalus rubripes
ATTTTTATCTACGGATTCATCAATCTTACAATAATGGGAAGAGTTGATTAAGTTTTGGTAACAATTGGGAGTAGCAGTTAGAAGAAAAAAATCATCTAAATATTATTTATCGAAAATTTATGTATATAATCGTTCTTATATAAAAGAACGTTAAATTCTTTATTCGATAAATATAAATTCATTATTATATCTTCTATAGATTTAGAAATAAAGAAATGCAAATAAAATATTTTGATGTAATAAATCTCAGATCAAACTACTTCAAAGCAAGAAATTCAAATGTTTGTAATTGACACATAAATGTCACTGTCAAAAATATTTGTATGCCGCTGTCAAAAATATTTGTACATCATTATGAAGATTATGAAAATAAAAAAAAGTCAACAACGCTAAAGAATATAAAAGGAATTTGCGAAAAAATGGCGAATATAAAGAAAAAGAAAAGGAAAGTAGAAAAAGTAAATTTCAGGATATTGAATATAAAGAAAATGTATGTATTGTACATAATTTATATTAAAATATCCCATAGATTTTGCAAATATATGTGAGAATTATTTTGTAGTGAGACAAGAATACCTATATGTATTTGTATTTAAAAATATTTTTTTGTTTCATGCGTACAACCAGGTAAAATATCTGGCGAGAGGTTATGTGCTGCCCAGATCAGATTTTTTACTTTGTCGCTCTATACATATAATTGTTAAATGTCATGGAGTTCATTATATGTCATATGTAACCAAATATTTGATTGTCAAGTTTCTTCTTGGTTAACTGATTGTTTGACTATTGTTAACATGCAAACTTATACGAGGTCTGTTAGAAAAGTATCCGACCTTATTTTTTTGCGAAAACCTGATGGATTTGAATCGAGCCGACCTTGAATCTTCGTGCGCATGCGTGCATTTTTTCCCACCTGTCGATAGCGGCTGTTGCTGGCAAGCAGCATTTGAGTGAGGTAGTGTGTAGTGCTCTCGTTGGTTTCTCATTGCAAGGAAAATGACGGAATGACTGGAGCAGCGCTACTTCATCAAATTTTGCAAGAAACTAAGCGACAGCCAGGTGGAAATCATTCGGAAGGTTCAGGCGGCTTTCGGTGACGATGTTATGGGCATCACTCTGATTAAGAAGTGGTACAACCGGTCAAACACACACACACACACACACACACACACACACGCACGCACGCACGCACGCACGCACACACCGTAAAAATGTTATAATCGGATTCTAGGGACCTTAAAATGTGCTTATTCACTAAAATCTGGATATGCGATTTTTACCATGAATTCAGAGATAAAAAGAAAACCTAATTAATACGATAGGTATTGTTTATAGTTCACAAAGAAGCAGTAGTTGATATTAATTCATTAATAGTCGAATATCTCTATAATATTAAATAAAAAATACGGCATACGGAGAGTTGGTGATATACTGGATCGGAAATAAGTCAGCTATTGGAATTGAAGAGATTTCAGAGAATTAAAAGGTGTGAATTCTGTCCGGACAGTTGAGTATACAGACGCTATGAAGGTTGGAAGGTCGGACAGTTGAATTTGATATAAATAAATAGTGAAGTAAATAGTCACAAAAATATAAATAAATAAAAATAAAATAAATATATTATCACGCCTTATTACCCATTGCTGGGTGTGCCAATCTGCTTTGTACGCAGATATCGGTAAAGATGATATATTTGCACCGTGTGGGCGCTTACCAGGCGTCACCTCACGGGCACTCATTCCTGGCGTGGAGAGTGCACCACAGGGGTCAATTATGTGCCATTTAAAATTGGAAATATTCACAAAAATATAGTGATATAAATATCGCGTAAACAGTCTAGAAGAGTCTGCAACAGACCTAAATGAATAATCTTAGTATTTAAGTAATTACATATATTCTTAGTCTTAAATTAGTATTTAATATTTGTTTAACCATAATAATAGTAATTTTTATTATTTTTTAATATTTATTTATCGTTTAATAAACATCTATTTTAATTAGTAATAATTCTTTGATTTTTCCACCACCTAAATAAATAAAAACATATTTCTATGTTCCGTATTAAAAAATATTTTACAAATGAAACCTTTGTAAAAGGTGTTAAATTTACAAATAAACAGTGCGCATTAGCGAAGTAAGTTAGCAAACTCTTTCCTCAACAAATCCCTTAATCCCTGCAGAACAATCAAGCCTGCCAACCCTGGAGGGTCATCGAGATGTACTCTCTGCTCGACGTTCTCCATCTCTCTCTGACTCCCGCACTTGCTATAAATAACTAATCTTGTTTCGCCTTTAAGTGTTACATGTGTGCTCTGTGATTTCGGTTCTCTTTTTGTACATATATCTTCCTTCAGACCTACACCTATATTTTATAAATGGCAGTTGGCAGAGATAGCTTCGTTTATATAAATATTTTACACTTTGCACAGTGATCTGATAATATTGATATTATAATACTGTTACGGCAAATAATATAATGTTTGTACAAAATAAACAATAAATAAATCATAATTACAGCAACTATTTTTATTTTTATTCTAGCAATTCCTACTTGTATACCGGGTGTAACAGGAAAAGCGCGCCGTAGGTGTTTAACATGAAACACAATTAAATTGTACATCTAATTCAGTAATACATTCTATTTTGGATGTGGCTAGAGCCCCGACCGCGTGACCGTATTCAAAAAATTAAAATCCCGAAAGGGCGTTGCGGACCAATTAAATCACGATGAGGCGTAGTAACGCGGGACCGTTGTTGAACACGTACTTAGCTTGGTATATTTCTCGGAAAACACCAACAAAACCTGTACTTAACGCACGAAACTCGGCTTTAGTTTTCGAAGCATGTATTTTGCATTGTAACGTGAGACAGAGTACCTACCTACGACATTTGGTCCGCGGGCACAGCCAGCGCGTGAGGAGGAGCCAAGGTAGCCGATCAATAACACAGATGCAGTGCGCAGAGGCATGCGACGTAAGCAGACTACTGTATAAACAAGAGGGGAGATAAGCGTAATTACCAGAGCATTGTTATGACGTGGAGAGTTTTCTACAAAATATTAAGGTTACTTATATGCGACATACGTGTGTGCGAAGTTAGACAATCACATAGAATGTTAGTCCGTCAGAAGGACAATTACATAGATAGTAAGAAGTAAGGAGTCAGCGAGTTGAGTAGCACAATAGTATCGTGGTTAGCGTATGTAGGATAGTGTCGAGTGGAATACTCGGGAAGTTATTGGTATACTGGGATAGCTGTGGAAGTGAATACTCGGGAGTTTTGAGAAGTATTGGGAAGCTAGGTATACGGGGACAGTAACGGCGAGTGGAAGTCCGTGATACTGAAGCTGTGGAAGTTAGAATAGTTAGTCCGTCAGAAAGACAACTAAGCCTAACATTAAAAAAGCTTGAAAAGCCAAGCCAAGATTTTTTATTTCAAGCCAAGTAGCTTGGCTTGGTGAATCCTTACTGCTGATTGGGTCCGTGGCTGTGACTAGTTTTGCGTTCCCACAGTAAAACCAAAGAAAAACTTCGTCGTTATAGGAATTGACCCTAATCCAGAGATGAGAGTAGTTATTCAGATAGTGGCTGACGTGGTGAAAAAACTTTATTTCGAAATTACTGATGTAGGATAACTTTTTACATTTATTAGGTATGTAAATAGTGAAAACGCTTCAGTGGGACGTCAATATACATTGTGTAATATTGTATTTACAGTGATGCCCAAAGAGCAGTTAAAGTATAAAATAATTTATACGTTTTTAGGTTTAAAAAAAGAATATATGGACAATTTAATTAAGTTAGAAGTACCTGTAAGTAAGACATTTTAAAAATATAGTGTAAGATATTTAGATGTACGTAGTTTTTACGTATACAGGGTGATTCAGGAAGAGTGCCAAAATAAAACCATATATTGGGGGAATTTTTTTGAATAAAAAATGTTTTGTGAAGTTAAGTCCGAAAACTTTTCGTTACAGAGTTACAGCTCTTTGAAAGTGCATCTTAACAGACACATTTTTATTAATAAATGTGGTACTAGTTGCACTAAAATTTTGAAACTTGGTACGAGAATACTACTTATTTATAGTATATTCCGTAACTCAACCACGACCGTGGTTATGGTTTTCTTGTGGTTCACGTGGTCAGGTTATGGTTATTGAAAAGTGGTTGTGATTCGGAATATCTTTGTTAATTTGTGTCGGTAAAGCAGAAAACTATCGCATCATTAGAAATAAATGACAACGTAACGCTATTTGCTTATTTTATACTAACGTAAATCGTATATATTAATAATAATTGTATGTTTATACAATTTTATTTATTATTTTATAAGAAATAAGAAAATGACCACAACAACCACAAAAAATTGTGGTCGTTGTGGCCACGAAAAAGTAATCAAAACTTTCAGGAACCACATTCCGAAATGGAACCTCGATCCTGAAATTATGTTTTGGTTACATTCTGGAACGCTTAACCAGAACCTTGGTCACCGCGGTTAAGTTACGGAATATACTATATGTATATTTATACTTTCTTTTGTTTCTGTATCTTAACCAGAGGGGTCTCATATGGAGACGTCATAAACGTTTTTTTCTACACTCTATATACAAAGTAGCCATTTGCGCTCTCTTTTGTCAACGCAAAATGTCACTTTGCCGCTCTAGAGCGACAAAGTAGAAAAAACGCTCGATCCTAAAATTTCTAACTATATAATGTTGAGAAATGTTACTTGGCTACATTCTTAATGGAAACGTTTAGTCAGGAATTAATGACACTGTAGTTACACATAACCCACTTATATAACCAAACAAAATGCCGCACTGCTGTTAAAGTAAAATAGGGCATTCATTTACAAAAACGAAAGTATAAAATGCTTAGAGTAGATTGAAGCAATAGCTCAAGAAGATTGGAAAATACCGGTACGTAAAAATAAATAAAAAATAAATTTTTGTTATGGTGGAGGACCCCATTGTGGCGACTGTAGAAAAAATCTTGTGTGTGTTTCGAGCGTAAATGCACATTGTTGATTTCGAGAGAATGCCTCGCTCCTGCGTCGCGCGGCAACAACCTCTCAATCGACAATGTCCCATTTTGCGCTCTTAATACACAAATAGCTATTAAACGTTAGTTTTTTACCTGTTAACATTTTCATTTTTACTTACAAAATGCACAAAAAGGTACTCTTGCTAAAACTTGATAAACGCAGTAGTTTTTGAGATATTGCTTCTTTACTAATCGAAAAAATAAATGTCTAAAATTTTCCTCCGGTACAGTAAAAGGATCAGATGTATCACGCAGAGTACGATTATATAATCTGACTTCCCTACACAAATATTTGCTAGATACTTGGAGTATATATTTAAAAAATAAATAAGTATATCAATACCAATATATTAATAGTCAACATATTTAATTATTTATCTAAATCTAAATTTTTAATATATTTCTGGAATATGTTATAAATGACGATTAAATGTTAGGGCTGAAAATTAGAATATTAAAACACATTTATCACCCAAACCGGTATATACAGTATTAATACAAAAATAATAACAAATCTAGATGACCGTCGCCTGGCCGAACCCGGTCACGTGGAATCCTCCTTCACGCCGTGACTATTTCTGTAAAAGAATTAACACATGAGAAATACTCAGTGAGGAGGCAATCATTTACAAAAGGTTCAGGCATTCACACACCGTACACACATGTTGGCAACTACGGGCAGTACCGCTAGTTACTACGGAACCTCTGCCGCTTCGGTGGTGATCCGGGAACACATCCACAGAGATCACTACAGCCCTAACTGCTGCTACGCTGGCGACCACAGATGCGGGTCACTACAGCCTTCCCTGCTGCTACCGTTGGCGACCCTCGGGTTCACACGATGCGGCCACTACAGTACCCAGTACTGCTCACATGCACACTCACAATCATACACATGCTAGATTAACTCTCTCACCTGAATCACTATAATATCGATGTTCTCACACTGAAATCTAGAAACAAACTGAAATAAAATACGTGAATACCAGTATCATTAAACGTAGCTCTTATCCAACAGCATCGGTTACGTACCTAAATAGCTAATTAGAGACAAAACATAATAAATTTAATAAAAATAATCTTACGCAAAATAATATCTGTGACAGTTCGGCCATCCTGAAAAGTTCCTCGTCCTCGAGGAATCAATCCCAAATTCCTGCAGCATCAGCATCAACATCCGAAGCGCTGTTGTCTTCCGACAGTTCACGTGTACTTAAATATGGTTTCATCCTGTCAATCGCCACTACGTTACTATTTTCTCCTCTTCTACTTCGATTTGTACCAGGCAAATCTTCTACTGAAAATCTATCGTTCAGTAGAACTTTCTTTATTTGGAATGGTCCTTTATATGGATGGTGTGAATTGGAATCGGTAGTTTCTCAATTGGATTCAATAGTTCTGGCGGCTTTCTTATCTGTTGTTTATGGTAAAAACATCTGATACACGAGTCAGTGTACTTTGCGAATTTTCTCATTCCAGGAAACCAGTAAATTCCAAAATGTCCAAACTCATCAAGACAGGAACGTACTATCTGCAGCCGTTGTCCTCTAGGTACAACCCACTAGATTCCAGACGCGGTGATTCGGTAAACCCGTTCGTCTCGTAAACAGTGATTTTTATGAATATTCCTTTCTTAGTTAGTTTCCTGTGGTTTACTTAAAATGTTCTTGATAATTTTCAATATGTCATTTGTCCGGCGAGTATCCAGTCAGCTTGTTATAATTTTATCCTTCTGAATTGTTAATTCCGCATCAGTTCAAGACTGGTAGAATACATTTCATATCTTTGTCTGCTACTACAATTGTTCGCGGGAATACGTGCTCGTTTCCTTCAGGGTTATGCAAGTTGGCCCCTTATCGACGTACGCTTAGACAATTACCGCTTACCTCCGCAGAAGTTGTTAAGATGTTCCTTTCTGGCAGTTGTGGTTGTGGCTCTTGTTGACGTTGAACATGCTAATGTTGACGTTGTTGTGGTCGCTGGTTCCTACTTGCACTGAATCCGCCTCCAGTTCGTTCTGCACAATTCGATACTCGTTGCCGTTTTTTGTTATAATGTGAGCGTGTATGTCCCAATTTTCCAAAAATAAAACAACGAACGTTTGCCATTCCATCGTTGTGTTGCTGCGTAGTATAGTAAAGCCGCTTGTTCTGAAAACTACGATGTAAATGGGAGTAGAAAGGTTTCGTGTCGCTAATTTATCTTCTATCGTCTTCAAAAATAATAAAAGAGACTGCGGCTTCTTGCATTCTCTGATAAGGGCAAGTGTTGAGTAGCGCCAGCTTTTCATAATAGTATTGCAACATAAGTTCATCCGGTTTCTTGTTGCGACCAATCATTTCTTGAAGCAACTGAAAATAAGTTTCCTGTGACTGAAATGCCTTCAACAACACAGCCTTCCATGTCTCCTAAGAATGGTTTATTCCTTGCAGCGCTTTATACCATATTTCTGCATACCCTCTCCAGCGAGATCTCACATACATGATGGCAGTTATTTCGTCCCATTTATGCATAGCGCGTAAAGTGAACGTACATACTGAAATTGAGGACTGTTGTTAGGTAAAGTCATGTTGTAATGTTGTTCCAGGTTCGTAATCCATCTAAACATAAACGTTACTAATATCCGCACTGTTCCAAAAGTTGTGCTGGTGTGAAGCTGAAAGTTAAATATGTTCTGATCCCACTTCTGAAATGTTATAAATGACGATTAAATGTTAGGGCTGAAAATTAGAATATTAAAACACATTTATCACCCAAACCGGTATATACAGTATTAATACAAAAATAATAACAAATCTAGATGACCGTCGCCTGGCCGAACCCGGTCACGTGGAATCCTCCTTCACGCCGTGACTATTTCTGTAAAAGAATTAACACATGAGAAATACTCAGTGAGGAGGCAATCATTTACAAAAGGTTCAGGCATTCACACACCGTACACACATGTTGGCAACTACGGGCAGTACCGCTAGTTACTACGGAACCTCTGCCGCTTCGGTGGTGATCCGGGAACACATCCACAGAGATCACTACAGCCCTAACTGCTGCTACGCTGGCGACCACAGATGCGGGTCACTACAGCCTTCCCTGCTGCTACCGTTGGCGACCCTCGGGTTCACACGATGCGGCCACTACAGTACCCAGTACTGCTCACATGCACACTCACAATCATACACATGCTAGATTAACTCTCTCACCTGAATCACTATAATATCGATGTTCTCACACTGAAATCTAGAAACAAACTGAAATAAAATACGTGAATACCAGTATCATTAAACGTAGCTCTTATCCAACAGCATCGGTTACGTACCTAAATAGCTAATTAGAGACAAAACATAATAAATTTAATAAAAATAATCTTACGCAAAATAATATCTGTGACAAATATAATTGAAATATGTCTAATATCAAAAAAAATAATTAATAAAATTGTAAAGAAGTGAATAAATGCTCACTTTTGCAGAATTTCTTGTACAGCTACAATTAATAAAATATCTTCTTCGGCCATATTTACTTTTGTTTTCAAAATATGTCTAACTTTACGACTTCAACGAGGCATGTCGTTCATAAACGATATAAAATATCGATACGTAACGATAAATAAATTAGCAGAATAGGGTTTTGACAAAAATTGTTATTATATAACTATATGTCGCCTGGTAATGACTCATAACGATAAATTTTTAGTAGAATAGGCCTATTAGTCATCTATTAACATTAGCATTTGTTCAACGTTGTGTCACAATAATTATGGATCTCAATGTCATAAAAAACTAAGAACATTGTACAAACGTTGAAATCATGATGAATTCACTTTTATTATCATAAAATTTCTCAATAATTCGATAAGAAATATAATAAAACTCATACTCGAGCAATATTTAAATATTTAACAGTACCTATTTACATAACTTATTGCAATCTATAACCTATATGTAAGTACTTAATAAGCCCGTGGCTTTTTGGACCACTTCATACTTGTTTCAATTGTTGCCACAACGATCTAAATT
Source organism: Harpalus rubripes (assembly GCA_963082715.1). Classification (NCBI taxonomy): domain Eukaryota; kingdom Metazoa; phylum Arthropoda; class Insecta; order Coleoptera; family Carabidae; genus Harpalus; species Harpalus rubripes. Next base: position 18,688,388 of record OY720464.1, read on the forward strand.
GTTTTTTTTTAGGTAACAAAATGACCGTTTTCCATCGCCAACTAACAAATATTACATCGATCACCACAAAATTCATTCGAAGAATTCATCTCGTAGACCGTTCCGACTTTCAAAATAGGTATAAAGAATTCAAGATTCCAGTTCCCTGGGGTCATATAGCAGGAAAGTGGTGGGGCCCAACAAACCAAAGGCCTATTTTGTGTCTTCATGGATGGCAAGTAGGTATTTTAAAACAATATATGTAATTAGGAAAAAATATGGCTTTTTAGTTTTTTTTTACTTTGGACATTAATTACTCGGATACGGTTAAAAATAAGGACTTTAGGACCTTGAAATTTGGAATCTTTGATGTTTTTTCACATAGTATATGATAGTGTGGTGGTTCAATACCCGTTTTTAGTTTTGGTTTAAAACTTGAACTATTTAGGAGAAAATTGGTGTCGAATTTTTTTGGATGTATTTTCCTTTAAAATTTAATATCACGTGAGATGTCGATTTGATTGGTGAAAATTTGGAAACTACAGACTTGATACTATATTATACCATATGCCCAGTTGTTAAATGCCCATTTTAGGGTGTGAAAATCGGGTTTAACTTTTGTCTCAATTTGAACAAAATTTTGTTCATATTTTTTCGGATGGAACCATGTTTAAAATTACATATCTCGCAAACTATTTGAAATTTCGTTTCAATTGTTGAAAATTTGGAGATTGAAGGCTTTAATTTGTATTATACTATATACTCAGTGGTCAAATACCCTTTGCGTGAAAAAATTGAAAAACAATAACAAATTTTGTAAAAAAAAATTGCGACGCGTTTAAGTATCCCGAAAACTACATTAGATATCGCTTTGATTCTTGAAAATTTGAACACTAATTCAATCTATATTATAGCATATGTACAATTGATAAATACATATTTTGGGGTAAGAAAACTGGGTTTAAAAATTTTTGAATTTTTTTTACTGTAATTTTTCTTCATTTTTATGGGTAATCTTTCATCCATGTGACCCTTTAAACTTATTTTCAGGAAAGTTGCGGAAGTTTTGATCCGCTTTTCAAACTGCTTCCGGCTAATTTAAGTCTGTTATCATTTGATTTTCCTGGACACGGTTTATCAAGCCATTTACCAAAAGGAGTTTATTATCATAAGAAAGACGCACCGATTTTGATTCGTAGGATTAAAAATTATTTTGCGTGGCCTAAAGTGTCCCTTTTGGGACATTCTAGGGGTGCAGTAACCTCATTTATGTACGCGGCTTTATATTCAGATGATGTAGATTTGTTAGTAGGTATAGATGCAATAAAACCGGTCAGTGAATTCCCTGGGAGTGCAATTAAATCGACTTTAGAAAGTATAGATCAGTTTTTAAAATATGAAGCTTTAAATGAAAGCGAAACTCCGCCTCCAAGTTACACTATACAGGAAATGATTGACAGAATGTATGAAAAAACGCACAAAAGCATTGATAAAAGTAATTGTAAATATATTTTAGAAAGAAATATCAAACAAATCGGCGATAATCGATATATTTTCTCAAACGATAATCGATTAAAAGCCGTGCCTTTAATCGCCATGCACCATACATATATTTTAGAATCCGCCAAGCGAGTTAAATGTCCTACTTTAGTCCTAAAAGCAACAAACAGTACTTATTATGAAAAAAAGAATACTTTTATGAGGTAATAGATATTTTAAAACTATCGAATCCCGATTTTTATTGCAAATATGTAAAAGGGACTCATCATGTTCATGTAAACAGTCCAGAATTAGTTCAAGTACATATTAATGAATTTCTAGATAAATACAACTTAAACCGCTCAAAAGTCAGTATTAATAAAGATATATTCGTATAAAACTTATTTAAAGAGTATTTGTGTTCATTTTCAATCCAACATATCTAAAAATCATATTTAAGCGACCATTAGAGAATTTCATGCGGAATCTATTATACATTTTTCCTATAAAATTAATATTTCAGCTGATAATTGACGAAAATTGAAAATATATCCATGTAAATTACAGGGAAAAAGGTAGGTTTTGATTGAAATATTTGCACCATTTTCACGGCGGCATATCTCGAATTACACTCATATGTAAGCGAACATTCTTATATCACTTTATACAAAATTTCATTTTAAACAAATTATCTTATATGCATTTTTCCTGTAAAATTAATATTACAGAAGATATACAGGGTGATTCTTGACCTATACGCATAAATGTGAGGAATGATAGTTTGTGATAGATAATGAAAAAAAAAATTAGTAAAAGTTGTTTATTTACGGAGATTATTGTCATAGCAATTGTGCGTTGGTGATGACACTAATGCACAGCACCCTAGTTAATTAATTTTTTATTAGTTTATTGCTACTAAAATAATTACAAACTTTATTCGTTATCTCATCTCCTTAAATAAACAACTTTTACTATTATTTTTTTCATTATTTGTCATTACCTATCACAAACTATCATTCCTCACATTTATGCGTATAGGTAAAGAATCACCCTGTATACAAAAGAACATACAAAATTTTCCTCTTTACCAATTAATATCTCAAAAACTAATCAAGATATCGGTATTAGATTCCGCGTAGTTTTGACTATGTACAACCAAATTTTCATGAAGATATTAACCGTGTATAGATCCGGGGCTAGTGCTACGTGAAAAATGTATCATGGTATTCCAAATACTGACCCTTGATGTTCACTTTAAATACCGTGATGGAGAATGATTCCCTGTCTTCCCTGGAAAAAAAATCTGATGTGGACACCACACAACTTCCTTGTACGCAAGACTAATATGAAGTTTAGACTCAATTATAAAATTGCACGTATTTGGCGTAATTTCACATTAACATCTATTTTTTATTTTTTTGTTATTTTTTGTCCTAATTCATAGCAAGCTTCATTACAAAAACCAAAAAGTATATAAGTTTTAAATTTACATATCTTGCTTATACAAAGGGCTAATTTAATAATACTTGATGTGCTAGACGCAGAATTTAATTCTCTAAAATTCTTATTTGAAGCATTTATTTCTAAAATCAAAATGAAACCATTTTATTCAAGAAAAACTGTTAACCACTTCAGGTAATATATCACGTACGTACGTACAGACGTCACGACGAAATTAGTCAGAATGGATTCAGGGATGGTCAAAATGGATATTTCCGTTGAAATCTGAAAACCGAAATTTTTCGCGAATACAATACTTCCTTTACTTTGTACAAGGAAGTAAAAAAACGATCTACTCAACTGTTTAAAAAAAGGTGTTTTAGAATCTAGGTATTCTGTATGAGACCTGTATAAAATGACACTATGTATTGTAAATCGTAGCCGATAAAAATGCCTGACATTTTCAATCGTTACATAGGTCACTAAAGCCTTTTATTACTGTGAAATTTACCTATCAAAAATTGTTCATGCCATTCCATTTTTTACCCCAAAAGACACAAAAAAAAATTATGGCCAGAAAGCCTGGATGTGTATATACAGGTCACCGCACCCTTGCGATTTCGTCAGCCGCTTACAATGGGGAGTATATAAAAACAAACTGTCTGGGACTAGCTAGGCCACTTCTCTGCCAGTTTTTGCGGACTGCTTTTCCTCCGGCATGAAGGAAATAATCTCCGGAGAAGATGCATCCTCTTCGTCCTAGTATATGTCGGGCGATCCATCAGGCCTAGTTATATAATTACCAAATTTGACAGTATTTTTATGGTTTAATTTGTACAAACTATGATTACATACATAATATAACTTACATAAACCAGAAATTATAATAAAAACAAAAAGTGCTCAACTGACTCACTCTGTGTGGTCAGGGTGCGGTATTTCGCTATCGAAAATCGGTCACTCTACTATGTAAGAAGTGAGAAATATTTGTTGTATGGCTGTAAGACTATTGGAAATGTATTATATATTTATTTATATTGTGTACCTTTAATTATTTTATGTATTATATATATATATATATATATATATATATATATATATATATATATATATATATATATATATATATATATATATATGCTTTGGACACTAATAATAATAATAATATTGTATGATATATGGGAGTACAAACAGACAGTACTATTAACGCTAATAGGCATAGGCGTGCGCACGGTGGGTGCCGCGGCACCCCCAAATATATTAATAATATTGAAAATATTAAGTTTTTATATTATTACGAGGTCTGTTAGAAAAATATCCGACCTTCGGCCGGGGAAAAAACTGGCATACCTGGAGCGTTGGAACCTAATCACCTGCAAAATAGTCTCCTTAGGATTCCACACACTTCTCCCAGCGGTGCCACCGTTGTTGAAAGCATTCCGAGAAAGCATCTTTCGGAATGGAGTTTAGCTCGGCTGTCGTTGTAGACATAATGTCCTCTCTTCCTTTCAATGGCCTCTTGAATTTGGGGAACAGCCAGAAGTCGCACGGGGCCATATCATGAGAGTAAGGAGCCTGTTGAACCACAGGAGTTTTGCTCTTCGCTAAAAAAGTTTGAATCAAGTGCGACGAATGTGCTGGAGCATTGTCGTGATGGAGGCGCCAATTTCCTGTTAACTACAACTCCGGTCTCTTGCGCATCACGTAGGCGACGGAGGACATTCCTGTAGTACTCTTTGGTGATTGTTTGACCTTGTGGTTTCACGTTGCTGCGTACTTGGCGGGCCTTCTTTAGTCTTGGTGACGTGGAATGCTTCCACTGTGACGACTGGGAAAGCTATCTGAATCTTCCGAATAGTTTCCACCTGGCTATCGCCCAGTTTAAGGCAAAATTTGATGTAATAGCGCTGCTACAGTCGTTCCGTCATTTTCCTTGCAATGAAAAACCGACGAGAGCACTACACACTATCTCACTCAAATTCTGCTTGCCAGCAACAGACGCTATCGACAGGCGGGAAAAAATTCACGCATGCGCACGAAGATTCAAGGTCAGCTATTACCAACATACAAATAATAATTTTGGTATACAAAATATTTGTGAATAAAATTTTATTTTTAATTCTGAACATTATTTGTATTTATACATTTGTTCTAAAATTAATAGGGCAGAAATTACAGCTCTATGAAGATTTTCTCCACAGTATTTCTTGTAATTCATAAAAAAGTAAACACTCGGTATATGTAATTATTTGAATATGGATACCTGTGTCTTTGTTTTGTTTCATGTGTGTATATGAAAAAATACTATATAGGTATCTTTATTATTAAAACAAATGGGTGCCCACCAGCTGCGAATACAAGGGTCGCGGGGTAGTGGGGGTAACTACCCGCCTCCCCCCATAAGCCATGAATTGATTAGAAAAACAAAATCAAACAACCACAAATATTATAATTTAAGGTAAAGAATAAAATTAAATACTTATTGTATTTTACTCAGTTAATATCTATGGCTTGTTTTTGAAATATTAATGTTACAAAATATGGATGTCAGTTAAAATATAATTATTATAATAGTAGAAGTACAGGTGATATTCAGTTTTCACAGTTTATCAGTTTCACATCCCTTGATAAAATGTAACTTTCAATTATAAGGCAATTTGACCTTGAATGACAAAAAATTTGCCTGCGGCGCCTTTTTTTTCGGTTACATCTGCATAACCTGTAAAGACCCCCCCCCTGATGTCCACTCGTTTCTTTATTGTGCCTTGTGCCCACCCTACATTTACATCCTGGCGCCGCCACTGGATCTTTGCATTGAAATCAAGCGTATGTGGAAAACAAAATGCGAAATAATTCCCATAATAATTGGAGCGACGGGTTATGTAAATAAAGATTTTATAAGAAACGTCAGGCGCATCCCAGGAAACCACGACCCTAAAGAATTACAAAAACAGGCAATATATGGAACAGCCCACATAATAAGGAAGGTACTTTCATAAGAATACTTATGTCCTGAGCTGTATGGTTTATAGTTGGACTAATGTAGAAACTAGGACACTCGAAGATCACGCCCTAGTAAGCAGATGAGGCCTCCATCTTACCAAGGTTGATGGAAATTTCCTGCAAGCCCGAAGTTTAGGACTTCACTACGAGCAGCCCCAACACAATGAAAATGAAATGGACATAATACTAACCATATGTATTGTATATTTATGATGCTCTTTGATGTTCTTGAATGTAGGTGAATAAAGTAAATAATAATAATAATAATAATCGACAATTACCCCCAATATATCGTGTGAAAATGGGGCCCTGCCCTACAACCGTGAAGAAACGCCCAGCAGACGGACAAACATCGCGACCTGAAATTCAAGGTAAGAAAGTTTTTTATACATTTTATATCGTCTAGTAACGCAAAATTCTAACGAAATCTCTGTCATACAGCGTTTATTCTTGCAAAACCGAAGTTTCTTTATACTCTTACATCTTTCATGGTAAATAAGATCAATTTAAGAATCTGAACTATTAAAAATTTTGAATATCTCTTTATATAAACTCTGTTACTTGGCGAAACTTTTGTATGAGACTGACATCTTATAATGTTAATGAATAGGCAGCGTCGTGGCTAGGGGCTGGCGAGGGGGGCGGCTGCCAGGGGCGCAGCCCTTAGGGTGGCGCCTTGTGAATTTTTTGAATGATTTCAGAAAGAATCAAATAGAGGTGTGTATTGATTCAGCTAAAAATCTAGCAAACGAGCTATTGATAAAACCTGAATTTTTTGAAAAGCGTAAACGAAAGGTTAAAACAATGTTCGATGAAAGTGCCAAGGATGATGCGGCCATAATGACTCCACTTCAGAAGTTTAAAATTCAACTTTAGTGTGCACTAGACACACTTATTCAGGAAATGGGATGGAGATTTGAAAATTTAGCTCCCGAAGCTTCTGATTTTGGTTTCGTAACAGGATTTTCGTGACACAAAACCTCCACTGAAGAACTAAAGAAATTCGCAGCTGACCTCGCATTAAAATACAAAGATGATTTAAATGCCAACGAGTTCTGTTTAGAGATTGAAAGCTACAAACACCATATAAAATCATTATTGTCTGATTTAAAAAATGCAGATTACATTGCACTTCTTAATTGCCATGAAGAATATAGCTTAGTGACCAGTTATCCCAATATAGGGATTGCACTTCGCCTAGCATTGACGCTACCTGTGACTTCTGCCAGCTGTAAAAGATCTTTCAGCAAATTAAAATTAATTAAAAAATAATTTACGATCGCAGATTGGTCAAGAACGTTTGAGTAATCTCGCTATACTATCGATTGAGTATGACATTGCAAAAAGTATTAATGTAGACCATATTATTGACAAATTGGTCTCAGAAAAAGCCAGAAAAGTCAACTTTTAAGATTTTATAATGCCTAAATAAACGAATTCTTATTGTATTATTTCCCTTTCTACATAATAGTAAGTAAGAATTAATTTTATGTTTAAATGTATATAAATAACTTAACTTACACTTTCAAAGTTAATGTGTTATTTCTCTTCCTAGAAAATCAGTAGTTAGGGGGGGGGGCGCAAAACTCAAATCTTGCCAGGGGCGCTCATGACCCTAGCTACGACGCTGTGAATAGGTGTTACAAATTTATAGGGCATGCAAAATAAATTAACTTCTACTAATAAACTTATATCCGGAAACGCGCCGTTTTCGAGCTAAAAGCTCCTAAAAAAGTAATTATCCACCTTAATTTTACTTGGCTGTTACCACGGTGTAGCATCTATAGGTGAGAGCACGGGATGCGTTGACATGGCTAAGTAACTGGGAAACAAAATAGCGCCATCGCGACCCGTTACCATTTGACAGGTGTTTGACAGTTACTAGAAAATGTTTTGCTACGGGATGCACAACAGTATGGATCAAATAAAGAGAAATAGTCTTTTTAAGGTGCCTAAATGTGTGATTTTGCCAATAAACTGATTAGGACGAAAATGTACTGACAGCCATATTCAATAAATTTGACTGCATTATTTAAAATTGTTTAATATGATTTGCTTCTTAACTTTTTTGTAGGATAAACAATTAAAAATAATGAAGCCAATTTTTTGAATAAGGCTGTCAGTACATTTTCGGCTTAATCGGTTTATTGGCAACACTAATTTTATTAACAACCCTGAAGCGTGTGCCAAGTGGTTGTCTTGGTTCTAGCAACCACCGGTGTTAGAACCACGCTCGTGCTACCAGCCATTATGTTTGTTTTATAATTTTACTGAAAATATAGAAACCTTCTGTATGGAATTTGTACAAAATGCATACATAGAACTGACAAAAGATAAAAGGTAATGTACTGAAAATATAGAATAGTATGTGTTATGTATGAATAATTTAATATTTTGTGTAAAAACCGGGTCGCAACAAAATCTGACATCTAGCGGCACACTGTATGAACTAGCCCAGTTAGCCATTCTTCGTAATGCATTGGGATACGTCATGCACTCACCTATAGATACTATACCGTGACTGTGTCTGCAGTTATTGTTGTGTTTATTTTAATTTCTAAGCATTGTGGTCTGGGGTCTCGTGCCACGTGCCTGAGTGGGGAATCGGGGTCGATCCTGACCGACGCCAAATATTTCGAATTTTAAATGGCACAAAATTGAGCCTGTGGTGCACTCACCACCTCAGCAATGAGTGCCCGAGAGGTGACGCCTGGTAAACGCCCGCACGGTACAAATTTGTCATCATCATTACCGAAATCTGTGTACAAAACAGATTGGCACACCCAGCAATGGGTAATATGCCGTGATGATATATTTATTTATTTTAACTTCCAAGCATTGGATTGCAGACGCATTATTGCTTGTCCGATGTTGCATTTTTATCACCCTAATATCTAAATCCTGAATTTATATGCCCTACATGATGTCATTATTAAGGATTTTCAGAATTAGATTTTAGGGTTTTGTAGGAGCACACTATGCCTTGAAGTTGACGCGCACTAATTAAACAAATCATGTTCGTTGCTATAATTTGTGCAAAATGTCAAATTTACTACCAAAGATTAAAAGTAAATAATGGAATGAGTAATAACGTCCCTATAACCACTTCCTTCATTGTACATGTGTACAATATAGGAAGTAAATAAAGGAATGGATAATAACGTTCCTCTAACCACTTCCTGCATTGTACATTTGTACAATATAGGATGTAAATAATGGAATGGATTATAACGTTCCTCTAACCACTTCCAGCTTTGTACATGAGTACAATATTAGAAGTAAATGATGGAATAGATAATAAAGTTCCTCTAACCACTTCCTAAATTGTACATGTGTACAATATAGGAAGTAAGTAATGGATTGGATAATAACATTTCTCTAACCACTTCCTGCACTGTATGTACATGTGTACAGTGTGTCTGGTGTAAGCTGGCCACCATTGCTAATTCTCTTAATTCTCTATTTAATGGTGAAAAATGTAAAACAACTCAACATCAAGTAGGTGACTTATTCAAAAAAATAACATTTTTATGCATTTTTACCTGCCGTCATACCGTAGGTAAGCGAGGTAATGTAGTCGTGCCAAAAATTCGATGGTGAGTTTTCAGTAAATAAGCACGAATTAGAGTCCCCACAACACGTTTTTACTATTTTTACGATGATGTGTGTGTGTGTATGTGTGTTTGTGTGTGTGCGCGCCTGTGTGTGTGTGACGATTTTTTCGTCCACGATAACTTTTACAAACTTCCGAAAATTTCTATTTTCCGTATTTAAGCTGTAAACATTCATATAAAGAGTTAATTAGATTTTGGGTAAAACTGGACAACTAGAAGTGATACTTTACTTGAAGCCCATAACAGTTTTTAATGAAAAAATATATTAAAATATCCAAAACTTTTTAATTTTAGTATTTTAGACTTTCACAACAAGGAGAATAACATATTAGATTTTGGCTAAAATTAATAAACTGGAAGTGGTACTTTACTTGAAGCTCTGAACAGATTTTCGTGAAAAATATATTATGATATATTCAAAAACTTTTTAAATTTAGTGCTTTTATATGAAAGGGAGCAACATTATATTTTGGCTAAAATTGATAAACCGAAAATGATACTTTATTTGTAGTTCTGAACATATTTTCGTGAAAAATATATTGATACAATCCAAAACTTTTCAAATTTGGTATTTAAGACTTTTATATTAATGAGAACAACGTATTAGATTTTTTTCTAAAATTGATAAACCGGAAGTAGTACTCTACAGAAAGCTATAAACAGATTTTTTTGAAATAATATATTAAAACATGATCCAAAACTTATTGTAACGTTTTTATATTTATTTGTACGGAAGGAATTTTTTTATTAGAACTGACTATGCTGCATTAAAATGGCTGAGTAAATATTAGACAATTATTATTCACTAAAATAAAAGTTTATTATAACGATCAATTATTAAATATAATTAAAAGATGATAAATATAACAAATACTACGATTAAACAAATATTAAACACCAATTAAGACTAAGCATATTATAAGACACTTAAACACTAAGATTATTTATTTAAACAATATATAGCTCACTTGAACTATTATTCACGAAAGAAGACTATTCAAGGTCATTTGTTTGAAGAAAGAATACACATCACTTTACAGCAGTAGCTTATAATAAATAATAATAATAATAAAAATAATAATAATAATAATGATTTATTTACTTAACAGGATACATCCCAATTATAAAGTAAAATGAGAAATACATATACAAAAAAGAGGAAATGAATTAGCAGTCAATTGTACGATACAGGTCATTCAGAGAACAATTGAAAATATCATAATTTTCACCAATTACATTGTAAAAGATAGACATAACATACGAGTATATTGGAGATTTACACATAGTGTTCGTGTTTGGAGTTGGTACATAAAATAAATCATTTAGCCTACTACTGGAGCGTGGAACTCGAAAATTTAGTCTAGAAACTAAGTAAGGGCAGTCATAGTCGTTATGAATTAGTTTGTAAAGGAAACTTAAAACAATTTTTCTGTCTTTCTGCAATAGTAGGCAAATTATAAATGTTTAATATTAAATGGTTTATTCCACGTTCTGGATAATTACCGTGAGTTTTGAACCATAAATATTTTAAGAATTTTCTTTGCAGATTTTCTAACGTAGAACGATATATATTATAGAATGGGTACCAAATTATCATGCCGTATTCTATTTTACTTCTAACAAAAGAAAAGTAAAGTATAATAATAGTAGAAATATTCGTCATTTCTCTGGAATTACATAAAATGAATCCCAATAATTTATATAATTGGGGTACTAAAGTGTTACAATAAGGTACGAAACATAATTTTACATCAAACAGAATACCTAAATCTGAATGTGTTACACAACGAGTTAATTTAGTATTATCTATAAAATAATCATGTGTAATAGGTTGTCTTTTACGAGTAAAACTTATAATTTTACACTTGACAATATTTAAATATAGCTCATTAGAGACACACCAGTTGCTCAGTGCATTAATATTATCTTGTAAAGATTGACAATCGGCCACTTCTTCTATTTTAGAAAATAATTTAAGATCATCTGCGTACATGAGTAACTCACAATTTAATAATAGGCGAAGAAAAGTAATGGGCCGAGATTTGACCCTTGTGGTACCCCTGAACTTGCACAATAGATCTCTGATATGTAACCATTGTATGTAACACGTTGCTTACAATTATATAAGTATGATTCAAAAAATTTAGTAGCAGATTACTGAAACCAAAAAGTTCTAATTTATTTACAAGAATGGTGTGGTTCATTGTATCGAAGGCCTTAGAGAAGTCGGTATATAGATTGTATCAACTTGGCTGTGATTATCCAGAACTTCAGATATGTATTGCGAAAAAGTACTCAAGTTAGTGATAGTAGATTTATTTTGAACAAACCCATGCTGCACGGAGCATAAAAGATTTCGTATCTGCGGAAACATTTGAGTGTATATAATTGATTCAAATAATTTTGCAAAATTAGATAAAACCGATATAGGTCGGTAGTTGCATACATTAGATGAGTCCCCAGATTTTAATACAGGGCAAACTTTAGACTCTTTCCAACATTCAGGGAAAACACCGCTCCGAATAGAGGCATTAAATATTGATAACAGTGGTTGAGAAAGAACAGATATACAATCTTTTACAAAAAAAAGCGGGAACCTTTTGTATTAGAAAGAGAAAGATTATTTGACCTATGTCCATTTAATTTATGGGGTGTGACAGATATACGTAAATAGTGGCATTACTTTCTAACACACTATAAAATAATAATGACGTATGTCGTAGAATTACAGATACCTAATTATCTACTACAATGCCCTCTGTGCTAATATTTACCCAGTGGCGTTGACGTTTAAATCAAATTATTTTCCTTGGTTTATATATGCATACGAAATGCAATGAAGTTATCTGCAAGTAATATTATATCAGACGGCTCACAAATGACCTTGAATAGTCATCTTTCGTGAATAATAGTTTATTTATTTATACAACTATATTTATTTATGTTTACCACTTGTCGACTATCTGTTTCTATCATATTTTAAAAGATTTTTTTAAACGTCATAAAAATGGCGTCTTTTGTGACTTGATTCACAAGGTAAAAATAAAATAAATAAATATCCACAGAAACTACATAGAATTAGCGAATAAGAAAAGTAGTGTTTGAAAAAAAAAAATAATGTGTCATTCGGAATAAAAGTGTCTTTGTGTGCCTCGCATGGTCGCATGTAATTGTCCGATTCGCTTCGCTGAAAATGACGTAAATCACCCCAAAAATAGCGGTAGCATTGGAAATGAAACAAAAACTAACATATGTTAGCGGTGTATCTGTCAAGGTACACTGTGTTAGTTTATTTTTGTTATTACTTGTAAAACAACAAACAACTTATTGATTTTTTCACTTATTGCATAATTGTCGGCCAAATTCAAAAATAAAGAAGGGCAACATAATCGTTAATTTTCTGATTTTTATTACCCTAATATCAAAATGAAACTTTAATACATTTAAAACGAATGCAAAAAATTTAGTATCAGTATCAGCCATGTTTGTGAGGGGCACTGGCAAATGCTTGGCTAATGAATGTTCGAACTCACAAGTCACGCCTTCGCCATGTTCAGCTCTATACTGCGTTCAACGAGAGAGCGTACCTATTCGCACAGACAACATAAAATAGACCATATTACTATCTCAATGCGCATGCTCAAAATGCACCAATCATATGCTTGGAAGCACGCTTGGAAGTACTGCGGAAATGAAACCAATGTTATCTTATGGGAAAAATTGTATTTTTAAAGCAAAATATTATTTCATGTAGACGTAAATTAACGATAATTTTTTCTTGCAAGTATCATTTCATGTTTAACTACTGGATTCTGCCCTTATAATATATAAATAATCAATAAAATAAACATTTAAATTTAAAAATTTTAAGCGCCTGTTTACTGTTCTGTCACTGACAGATAACCCCAAACTAATGTTTTGTTGTTATGATTCTTTTGTAAAGTGCGAATTTTTTTTTTTAAATTATGCCTGTTTACAATTGTTGCTTTCCGGATTGTGATTTGAATCCATTAATTAAAAAGGAATATCTTTTCCTATTTTTCCTAAGAAAAGTATAGAGAAAATAAGTTAGTATTGCCAACTTAATTGAAAAAAATAAAAAATAGTTTGTCAGCCTGGCACGCTTTTTTCATTTCATAAATCTGCCGGCAGAGGTGCTATAGTTAATAATATGGTCTATTTGGGCGAAGGAAGCCATACCAGAATAGGGTATTCTCTGAGGAGCACCAATATTAAAAATTTATTAAAAATATTAGTGTTGATAGGTAAACAACAGGGAAAAAACAAAAAATCATATTATAAATTAATTGTTACAAAAGATATAAAGCATTTAAATTTTGCTGATGTACTAGATGACCTTCCAATGGGAGACCAGTTGAAATCCCTACTCCATGTTCGAATGTGATAAGACGCCGCATGAACCACTGATAGAACACCGCCGGTACTGTACAACTAGTACGTCACTATCACGTGACACAACAAAATCAAATTTTAAAAATTAATATCTCGCTTATTAAAAGGAATTTTTAACTCGGATTTTCACAGGTACTCTTAGATATAACTGTTCTTTAAGAAAAATAAATAAAAAACATATGAGAGAATACCATATTGTATTGTTCGCTCCCCGCTGGGCACGCTCTTGGACATAGTGATAATGAACTTTTATATTCAGATAAAAAAAATCTTTTGTTCACAATCATTATAGTAATATGTTGATTCTCAACCTTGTAGAAGTTAGGAAATACGTCATTCCTTACTGTAATGACAATGTCTTGGATGGGAAATAACGGATTTCACTTCCACCCCACGGGTTGGAAATGTTTATCTAGGGGTTGCCTAGCAACATTGTCATAGATCCCTATAATAAAGTACGCTAATAGTATATTAAAGAACGTGTTTTATAAGACATGTTTTTTTCGCACGCGTCAAAATTTAGAAAACGAGCGCTAGCGAGTTTTCTAATTGACAAGTGCGAAAGAAAGTCTTATAAAATGAGTTCTTTATACTATTTTTTATATTTTGCGCCTTCTACAAACTAAAATATTTTAAAAAACTGTTAATATTAAACCGAGTTGATTTAGGGAAATTTGTAAGTGAAATGTTGTAGTTGGTAACATTGAATTGACCACATTCAATTATTATTTGAAAGTTCATGTCATTTCAATATTTACGAACAAATTTAAGTGAATTTAGTGTAATCATGGAAGATGAAATCAGTTGCACTCCGCCTGAGCTACGTAATATAGCTCAGACTACAGTAAATAATCTACTTCCTAAAAAATCGCGCGAGATTTATGAGAAAGAATTTGCAAATTTTGACACATGGTGTAAAGAAAATAATGTCAAAGGCGAAACAAAGAATGTTTTGATTGCTTATTTTGAAATGCAAAGTAAGACGAAAATATGTATTATTATATTCATTAAATAAAGTGATTTATTAAGTAAAAGAAATTTTGAGGTTATATTTAAATTTCTAATCTTCCAGCTTTGACGTTTGACAATTTAACCCTTTCAGCCTCAGTATACAGGAAATTTTTATTTTTTCTTATATTTGAACTAAAACTTGCTTTAAAATTAATTAAAAATAATTTTCTATCGTTCAAAGGTTCAATCTACAAATTTTTAGTACTACTAGGTCCATCTATGTGGACTAATTCGAACATTATATTAACATTTACTTACTCAATTTGTAATTATATTTGTACATTTTCATGTAAATAATCTTCCCTAAATAAAAAAATAATAATTATATCGACATTATATTATTAAAATGAATTGTCAATTAACTTAAAATAAATTAGGTAAAAATGGGTTAAAGAAACGTCATCTAGTACCAACCGTCTAAAACAAAAAATTGAGTATCGAAATGAAGGTCATTACGATACGCAATTGCGTATCGTAATGACTTCATTATGAACGCAAAATATAAAAACAAATTTTAATAAAGCTGTCAGAAATATTAATAAAATTAGAGATTATAACTCATTAATTTATTTTGAAAATTATTGATTTAAAAAGATCATTGTGAATAAAATAGTATACATACCTCGGTGGAAGTTTCATACAACCTCGCGCTGTAGCACATCTCGAGGCTTCGCCTCTAGGTAATATACATAAGCCCTCAGCGGTAATGAAACATATCCCACCTCGCATGTAATATACTATTAAATTGTATCATTTTCAATACGGCATTCCATTTAAAAAATATTATTTTGTTGAATAAGTCGCGTATTTGATGTTCAATTGTTTTGTATTTTTCACCATTAAATTTGTCGTATAATACCGTCCATCTTTGTCCATTTAACCGTCTTCCTATCAATTCAAATAAGAAAGTTAGCAATGGTGACCCACTTACGGCAAACACCCTGTACACATTTTTGACATTATCACTAGAGACTGGATTATATGCAAATGCAAATATTTTGCTTTCTTTTTACTGTTTTGCATGTTCTGCATAATCAATTTCGAAGTTGCATATTTTTTAAAAATTTGGTATACAAAATGATATATAAATATATAGATATATTATAACAGGTTTTTTGTGAAAAAAATATTGAAAACTGCATATTTTGTAACTCGTTTAAACGGCCAATTTTTACCGCCACGGCAATGCGTTTCAGGCCGGCTATGTAGCCAATGTTCAATAGATGGTGCAGAATGGCGGTCTCTAGTGGCGTCATCTATCAATTGATGGTGGACTTACAATCTTCTATTACAGTTTTCTTGAACTAACATACATAAGACTTACAATTTGGAAAGCTAAAACGTATTTTCATAGATTTTGTTTCTATATAAGAATATTATTAATTATTATTATATCATGCAAAAGAATGTTTTATACTTTGAACCTTAAAAGAACAAAAATAAAGAAACCAGCAATTAAAATGATTAAAAAATTGACAATACCGAATACCACCACATAAAAATAAATAGATCTGTCTGTGTTAAATAGGATTACTACTCCAAAAATTATGCCACATGATATGTGTTTGTTCTTTTGAGGCTTAAACATTATGATTGGTAAAATTTACTATAAATTTTAGTCACCCTAACTAAATTACCATGGCTACCATTTAAAAATACATTGATATGAGTATAACTAAAAAACTACTGAATTAAGAGTAATGACTACCAGTCGTCTCGTATATACTCAAAATTTTAGTAGTCACCCTAACTAATCAACCTTCTAAACTAGTTTAGAAGGTCGATGCCCTAACTATACTGTATTTCAGATAAGAATAGACTAGGTGGCGCTGCGGCGCCAGCCTGTTTTACACATAAAAATCTTATGAATTAGTTTTGTTTCGTGTATGACATACTTGACAGCTTGAAACGTCAAATTTTGATTATTTTTAATTATTTAGTAAATAAACAGTTTCTTAAAGGTGTTGAATAGATTATAAAGTCAAAATAGAATAAATAATATACCTACTCTACATATTTCTATTGTAAACTTGGTTTGCGTTTAGACCAATCAGAAAGCTGGAATCGTATGCCCTATCTTACTCTTAAGTCTATAGAGCGCGAGCAGACACGTGACTCGAGCGACCTTGACGTGCTTGAAATCAGCTGACTTGTGTGCGTATGTCATTTTGACAAGAACAATGTCACTTTGACAAGACCAATGTTTTGATTTATTTTGATTTTTAACTGCTAAAATGTTATTATTGTACAATTTTCAGGCAGTAGAACACATGAAATTAAAAATAATTTCTTAATAGTTCAAAATTTAAATGTCAAAACTTTGGTCTTGTCAAAGTAACATTGTTCTCTTGTCAAAATGACAAACGCACACAAATCAGCTGATTCCAAACACGTCAACGTGCGCGAGTCACGTGTCTGCTCGCGCTCTATTCTTATCTGAAATACAGTATAATTACCATGGCTATTAGTATTACTTAAAAATGTATAGGTATGACCGAAAAACAAGTGAAGTTTATAAAAACTATTCACCTTCAATATTTTTTAAATGTTGCAATTTGAATATGCTGCATCTATTATCACATAAACTATTATTCACGAAAGATGACTATTCAAGGTCATTTATGAATCGTCTGATATATTACTTGCAGATAACTTCATTGCATTTCGTATGCATAGGCGTGCAACTTGAAATATTTATGGACACATTTTAACTAAAAAAAATAAGACTAAATTATTTGAAAATTATGTTTCTTTCTGAATAATGCCTTTCTAAAAGATTTATGTTCTTCACTTACGTTTTTGCAAAATACAAAACCATAGACTTAACTTATAAACCAAGGAATAATAATTTGATATAAACGTCAACGCCACTGGGTAAATATTATCCCAGAGGGCAGTGTAGTAGATAATTAGGTATCTGTAATTCTACGACATACGTCATTATTATTTTATAGTGTTTTAGAAAGTAATGCCACTATTTATGTATATCTGTCAAGCCACATAAATTAAATAGACATATGTCAAATAATCTTTCTCTTTCTAATATAAAATGTTGTTAAGTTACTGCTGTAAAGTGATGCGTATTCTTTCTTCGAACAAATGACCTTGAATAGTCATCTTTCGTGAATAATTCGCAATCGAAATTAACGATAGAAGCGCCAATTTTCGAAACAAGATGGCCGCCATACGATGAGTTTGACATATGACAGTTCACATTATTCACTGAGTTTCGTTGACTGTGTATACAAACCGAGTTCAAAAACTTATTTATATGAAGGCGATAAGTTTAAATATTTAATTATTAATTGAAACACTACTCACTTAGCGGTCACTTATTCAATATGGCGCTTGTACGATTGCTTTCCGTAGTACCGATTTGCGCCACTAGAGGGCAAATTTTATCTACGATTGCGAATAGTATAGTAAGATATTGCATTTATTTGATGTATGTAGGTAAAATCGAACACTGAAAACTACTCGCATCACACATAAATGTTGACATAACAGACACTGTAAATTCGATCCGGCATGTGACGTCATCGGCCAGCAGCATTTCAAACGCAGTATGTTTTTATGCATTTGAAAAAAATGGAAACATATTTAACCATTTAGTTAGTGTTTTCATAAATGTTTTATGATATATTTTAGTGTAATAGTGGTATTATTCACTATTTTGATTACGGTGGAAACCCCCATTTTGTCTGTTTTAACTGACATATAGGCCAACCAAGTAGATTTACAAATATTGATTAATATAATTCATACTTACTGATATTTATGAAATAACTCACATATCTCTAGAAGAATATATGTAATGACAATAACCTGTTTCACTTTAATATATAAAAAAATATTAGTTTCACATATAAAATGATGTATTAATGAACGTATTTGTTACATATGTACATACTTAATGAAACTTCATGTAAATATGTAATCACCACTTAAAGTAAATAAATATATCGTTATTAAAACAAATGGAATAGAAACACAAGCATAAATACACATTATAAATCATTTAAAACTGCGGAAAGAAACTATTCGCGCTATTTGAGTCATCTATCTCTAAAAAGGGCATCGCCCCGTAGTTTAAATTCGTTGAACTGCTCGGTTGATAACTCATTCCATTTGATTGCATCATGCAGCTTGATCTGACAGGAGTCAGCGGTTGTTGTCTCTGAGGTGAGTTCGGTGGACTTGGGCTATCCAGTGTTATTACTGAAGGGCTTCTGTACCCCGAACTTGATACGGAACTCGAACCCGATGTCGAACTCAGAGGAATGATACTCACGGAACTCGAAACGCTTTGGATATCTGCAACAAAGGAAGTTAGATTGAGTACTTCACAACATGTGCGAAGTGACGTACGTTGCCTTTTCCTCTTCTTTGATGGCGCTGAAACTTTGAAGAAATAATTTCATGGGTTAATTTTGTCATTTTTTTATTGTTTTTAAGTTTATTTTTTGTAGAAAAGTACATATTTTGGGTAAATACATGAAATTTTATCATTGGTTAGTATGTAACAACAGAGTGTTCGCTTAATTTCGATTATGTACATTTATAAAATAGAGGTGGCATTCAGTGGGTTATATTAGCTCGTTTTAAGTTAAACGGCTCTCTATCAAAAATATTTTGACAATTATGTAATAACTGTCAATATTTTAAAAATTGTGTCCGAAAAAGAAGTGAAAGACTAACTTAACATTCACAATAGACAAAAATATTATTAAGCCATACAATTATGATAAAATATGGCAAACGTCAAAACATTATAACATCAAGTTTATGTTTAAAAATGAGATTGTTTATCTCAATATTTATATAACTGAAACCGTGGTAAATAAAACATCCTTAAAACAAGGTTTGAGTTGTTTTAACGGCTTGTTGAATATTTTTATTCCTTTTTCTTTTCCCATCATTTTTAACTTTTGACAGATATTTCATTGTTGCCACATACATACTTAATACAGACTTTAATATATCCCACTGAATTCCACCGTATCATTCAATGGAAAAAATTGTGGCATAGTTGGAACTTAAGACAAATTCTTTGGCTGAGACCAATACATATAACAATACCAACTTTTACAAAATGATAGAAAAAAGAGAAACAAAAATATATGATTACTTAAATAACAAATTGCCGTTTTCTTGAACAAGAACAGTCTTTAGAAAGGTAATAGATCACATTTTCCTCCTGAACAATTATAATTTCGCTTTCTTAGTTCTAAAAATAATCTAAGAAATATGAACTCAAACAGTAATTTATAAGTATAATTATAATTAGTTTTAATACTTGTAGAAAAATTCTGTAAATTACAAGCAAAACTAATAACAAAAAATAAAAGTTTGTCGATCTTAAACAGTCTTAAAAAATCTATTTTACTGTCGCAGAAAACGAAATTGACTATTCAGCTAGCCGGCATAGGCCAAATGAGTATCTTACTCTCGTTTTATTCAATCAGTCCACCCCCAATCCCAAATTGGGATTATAATGTTGCGATGCTTCTACAAATGCGAGAAAACTTTCATGTCTTCTATTCCACTTTCCTTTTTTTAGTTTCTTGACCTACAAAGATAAGAACAGGATAACTAATGTCCTGTTCTTTAAAGAACTTTACATTTAGGCTGGATCAGTCGTCAACAAGACTCTGGACTATGTTCTAACCTTCTAAAATTTAAAATGCTATGCAAAGAATAAAACTTCCTATAATAAGGGCTGATCATATAATCCACGGAATAGCATATTTCTTTGTACAGTGCACTTTTAAAAATTAAAATCTATTTGCACAATTTTTGAAGTATTGGTCTTTTACATGCAGGTAGTATTGGAGAGCACAAATATTATTTACTATTAACAATATTAATGAAAGTCACACACAATTATATGAAATAGAATATGATCTATTTTTGGAAACATACTTATTTTTGTAACAAGTGCGAAAAATTTGTGATTCTGAAACGAATACCACTTTGCATGAAATTTAAGAATCACGTTTTTCGCATGAGTTGTAACAATATTTTTTTTCAGTTGTCTACAAAAATATGACCATTAATGAAAACCCGATATGAAAATTCCTTATATTAAGATTAAGATTTTTTAACGTTTTGCGATGAGTTTGTGACGTCACCCGTGTTAGACCAGTGGTATTAAAACAATATTTTTCATGAGAGTTCTACTATATTACTCACCAATAGGAATTGAAAATGGATAGTCTGCGGGGCGGGGTGCTGTGGAATTATAGGCGGGATTCTCAGCTTTCATATTTCTGGCCAATAGAATAAAATCCACACCCGTCACGTCATAAAATATTTAATTCGTTATAACTTTATAACGAAGAATGTTTTGTTTTTAATTATTTAGCTTTACTATTTATTAATATGTAAGTACTTTACGATTTTTATATAAATTTATTGTATTTCGATTATGGTTTATGGAGCCATTAGATGCATAAAAAAAATCTGGTCACATATCCCATTATTTCAGCAAATCGTAGATGGCCGCAGGTAACTAAGGCATTTTGATCACATCAAATTTAAAAGCAGTGGCCTTGACACTCACAGCCAATATTTTTATTTGGGGCTGATTTGGCCAAAATGAAAGTTAAAAAGGATAAAAGGTGAATTCAAAAACCGTGTAGTTAGTCTACGTGGTAATAAACAAGTACTATTATTATTCATAAGGGAATAAATATTTTTGGTGCACTCTCCACGCCAGCAATGAGTGCCCGTGAGGTGACGCCCATAGAAACAATAATTTGATACTATTGTACACAACGACGAAAGTATGTATCTCCTAGTAATTAAGTAATTTATACAAAGATATGGACGGAGATACTGAAGTATTTATCAAATTTACTAGAGAAACTACTGAACAATATTTAATAATGGAATTAATAAAGTTTCGGACTAGCAGTCAATATTACAATTTTAGTCTCGCCGATGTTTCGACTATACAATAGTCTTCTTCAGGGCTAGAATGGTCCAGTTGAAGAAAAATATACACATGTGGATAAGCATAGATACATAAAAGACGGTCATTTAAAAATATAAATAAATAAATAGTTAAAAAACACAGATCACAGAGTGAAAATCGTCAATTAATAAAAAACTTCTCCTTGATGACTAAAATAAACTCAAGAAGTTTTTTATTAATTGACGATTTTCACTGTGATCTGTGTTTTTTAACTATTTATTTATATTTTTAAATGACCGTCTTTTATGTATCTACACGTATCCACATGTGTATATTTTCCTTCAACTGGACCATTCTAGCCTTGTATAGTCGAAACGTCGGCGAGAATAAAATTGTAACATTGACTGCTAGTCCGAAACTTTATTAATTCCATCCCTAACACAGTCGAACATCGTTTTTTGAATATTTAATAAGTTCCAATATTTATGAAATAGAAAATTATTACTTCTTGTCATAAATTTGGTATATCAAACAAAGAAACTCAAACATTATATAAACCTATGTTATGTGCACTTGTTTTATTACATTGCCAGCATCTCCTATTAATTGGAATGAGGTATGCTACTCTGACTTTACATTGACAAATATAAATTTGTATTAAATTCGAAAAATAGTTAATCGAAAAGGCAATTTATCACGCCAAGACAAATACCGAGGTATAGAAAACGTTGAAAATATTAAATATTAATTTACTTAATTCTCATAACAATAAACTTATTTTTGGCTTTGCTGAGTAAGATTTACTTACGCATTTAGTAGTTGATAGTAGGATAAAGGTATTGAAGTATATGCGACGTCATCACGCCCGAATAAATATAAATGAGGAAAATAAAACGTGAAACGTAAATATGGACGTAGTTCACAAATCTATGGAAATGCGTAGTTATCTCCATCGTTCACATTCGACTGTTGAGTCCTGATGACGTCAGATATTGAGAAGCAAATTTTTAAAAAAGAATTTTAAAGTGATACCTCAGTCGTATTTAATTATTTTCCTCTGAAGCAATCGCGCTTTAATTTTTCATATTTACCAGAATTAATACATTGTAATTATAATAGCTCAAAGAAATTCTGAAAATGAAGCCCTTTGATTTGATGAAGAGTTCAAAGACCACTGTGCAATAAATCCAAAAAGATTATGATATTCGATGATACAGATGAAAATGTTAAAATATTAAAAAAAAAAAAAGAAAATTGTGTTATTTTCTGTTGTCATTCTGTGGATTAAATGATCAGCACTTGGTTTTAAAAATGTTAAGATTTCTACTCAAACTGGTTAGAACATGCCTCAACACAATTTAAAATACAATATTTAAGCGATAAAATATCTTCTGACTAGTAATTTAGTCCTCTGCCAGAGACAATTCCGCATACAGATCTACAGCGTAATGAAAATGTGTCAAAATGGAATAACTAAAACCCATGCAAAAGTGTACAGTCCACGCTTGTAAAGCCAAATAAATACAAGAACGCTAAAGAAAAACAGAATTTATTTTTTAAATAAAAATACATGAGTGCGTAATAAAAAGTGTCATTATTTATTGCAACAATATATTACTTTTTTCGTTGATTTAACCACACTTTTAATAGTATTGAATCTTATTCAAAATTAATTATAACTTATAAAAGCTAAACCAACGAAAAAATACACAAGCCAGGTTACAGTACGTGGGCTGTACCAAATATTAAAATTTGTGAATTTTATAGCCCGGTACAGTAATAGGATGGTTTCATATTTTTAAAAAAATATTTTAATATAAAGGATTAAATATTTTATTACCAGTAATTGGAAAAAATGATACATATTTTTTTAAATAGATATTCAGGTAAAAAAAATTCGCGCCAAAATCTTTGGGGTCAAAACTATGACGTCATCAGGTGAAAAACAACCCAGTCTTCTTAATTTACCAATTAGGGTGTGACCGATTTTTTTTAAATTCAAATTAATTATAGATTTAATTATGTTATACCTGTATTTTTAAAAATTTATTAAATATTAATAGAATTCAAGAAAAACGGCAATAAAATTTCTGTAACGTCACATATGCGAAGAGACGAGTACAGACCTTTTTCTTTCGCTGCAGCTGCTTGTATTACTTCGCACGGATCACGTCACAGAAGTTTTAATGCTGTATTTCCAGAATTATATTAAAATTTAATAAATTAAAAAAATCGGGTAGTTTATTTTTTAAATAATATATTAACATTTTCTCAAATTCAAGATCACATACCTCATTCACGATAAAATAGTTATTTCTTTCAAAATCTTTGAATTTAGCCTAGGCAGTGAATCTACTACTTTTTTTACGTTGTCATCAAGGTAGCCATGTAAAAACAAATTGGAATGAATTTATATGTAGACAGTTTCAGGACGACAAAATCACACTTTTTCTTCCGGCAGCATTGAATAGCTATTTGTGCACCAAGGAAGTGATATTTTTCCGTATTAGACGTGAAATTTTTTGTCGACGATCAAAATAAAACTATGTGTTACAACCAAAAATAATAGTCTATTTTTCCTAACTCTTATGAATAATGAAATAAAGAACTTTTCCAAACGGAATTAGGAAAAGCAGCTTTCATTGACAAGTAAAACTTTATTGTCTAGTCAGTAAAATCATACTTTTAAAATTTAAAATAGAAGCAATTTTTCACAATTGGCGTCACTGAGATCGTGTACCATATGACGTTAAAGGGCAATTTTGAACAAGTGCGTAATTTGAAAATCTATTAATTTTTCAAAAATTAATACTTAAGTACTGATCATATTTTAAAAAACCACCCTATTCAATCCAGGTTATTCCAATTAAAAACAATCTACGAAATTCACAACATTTTAATACTTGAATTATTTACATTCTACTGACATATGTACAGGAAGATTCATTTACAGTTAGTGAAAAGAGCTAGATAAGATACTGTTCCAACATACCATTAAAAGTATTCGTGGAGTCTGGTTTAGGAGGGGTTTTCCTCTTAGCTGGCTGTTCATCCTCAGAATCGCTAAGAGTTAGATCCACCACTGTCGAGTTCTTCGGACCTTCATTGCTAGATGTGATCACTTTTACGGAAGATTTGTCGTCTGGAATAACTGGAATCACATCTAGAAAGGGATTAAACGTAATAAAAACAAAATGATAATAGTGAAATTACTCACCATCATCAATAATTTGTACGCTTTCGTCCAGATCTTCCGGTTTGACTGTAGCTTCTTTTTTAACAACCATTTGGGTACTCCAAGAACCATCTTTATGTAATTGAATTTCATTTGTGTCATTAGGAAGATTACTTGAAGCCAAAACGTCTTGGAAATACCTATTGAAAATATTATTTCTCAACAATTACACGTAATACTAATACTCAACTATTTTTAAAATTTATATTTACAGATATACTATTTTTTTGTCAAAGAAAAAAAAATCGAATGTTTCCTGCTTGAATCAAATATTAAATTTTAATAGGTTTTCCATTTCAGCTTACACCAAAAGGCATAGTAAATGTTTTTAAAGAAGTCCGAAAAAGGTAATTTGTATCATGAACGAATTAACAAATTTTCATACATTTGTAGCGGATAAATAAATAATAATTTAATAAATTTGTATAAGACAGGGATTGACGTGTATATTTTCGTAAAATTGTATAAAACAACTGAACTATATATATAAATAATAATCTTGGTTGGGGTGGTAACGTGTCGATCCGCTACACATTTATCTCTCTCATTTGCAATGACTAGAAGCGTATGCGATAAAGATAGATATAACACGCCTCTCTCAAAAATTCATATTGTTTCGACTAAAGGTACATTCACAAATAAAAATTTGGTTTAGATTTATGGTTTACACTTCAGATTTAAAGACCTTGGCCGCAGATTATGTTATGACTCCATTCACACTTCAGAATTTAGTGTCTCTAAATACAAGTCATAAAGCTAAACATTGCAAGGTCCAAACTTTAGGTTTATGACTTAGTTTGACGTCGCAAACTTAACCAATGAGAATGAATCTGAAACGATATAGTTATATACATCCATCTTTATTTGGTATTCACTATTAAAACGATGCTCGTTGTTGACAATATTTTCGCTGTAACATAAGTTTATTTATTAATTTCGATATATAACCTTCATTCATAGCTATACGAACGTTATTTTCTATCAGTGTCAACGACACTTGAGGTATATTCGAAAAATAAAACACAGTTCGGTGCTGGTTTCAAATGTTAACCGCGTGGTTTTGTAACCGGGCATGGATAAACGAATGCTTTGGCCTGGATCATCTGTCACATGAATTGTCAATTTACGATAAATTTTTGTTGAAAGATAAATTAAAATTATGGAAACGTGGATGTTCTTTGGGGCGCGAGCAGACACGTGACTCGAGCGACCTTGACGTGCTTGGAATCAGCTGATTTGTGTGCGCATGTCATTTTGACAAGAACAATGTCACGTTGACAATACTAATGTTTTGATTTATTTTGATTTTGAGCTGCTTTAATGTTATTATTTTACAATTTTAAAGCAGTGAAACATATGAAATTATAAATAATAAAATTTTGGCAGTTAAAAATCAAAATAAATCAAAACATTGGTCTTGTCAACGTAACATTGTCCTTGTCAAAATGACATGCGCACACAAATCAGCTGAATCAGTGTCGCTTGAGTCACGTGTCTGCTCGCGCCCTATAGAGTTTATTTTAAGTGACAGTTGTTCTTCTAATAATTTTTCTTCTTATAAAGTGAAAACGAAAATTATTCCTATTCTCAGGTTAACTCATATTTCTTTTTATTCGGAGGTTATGCCCGTGTTAAGTTTATTTCGAATATCACTATTGCTGTTTTTCTTATCTCCATAATTGTCACACAAATTTGATAGAACAACAAGATTCCAACCTAATTTCTAATATCTAACCGTCGTAACCAACTTCGCGCGGTTTCTGTGATCTTGTAAAAGTAACCAAAATTTTCATGAACCCTATTCGAATTTGTAACCGATTACTAAAAAATCTAACCGCGGTTAGCGTGTTCATTTTCCGAATTCACAAATTTGGTTTTACATTTACTAATAAACTTATCAGTTGACTTAGTAACTTATATTTTTATAATAATAAAATAACCCATTGCTGGGTGTGCCAATCTGCTTTGTACATCTGCCGTAAAGATATATATTTTTTTATATAAAATAACAATCGTATCTTATGTACCCTTATAAAAACTAAGTAAACGACACTACTGAATTTGACAGAATGAGCGGAGTTAAAGATTAACTCATACAATTCGTAGATAACCTTGATCAGACTTCTTGAAAAAAAAAATTACTGTAGAAAGAATAGGACAATAAATAAGGTTGTCAATTTCATTTAAATTCTTACTATTTTCAAGCCTTCTGCTATCGTCTTTTACAAATCCGGAATCCATTTTTAAGTAACTATATTGATATTATTTAGTACTGATTATATAATTGCTCTTACCCATCAATGACTAAATGGTCGTACAAAGCAGGCTTATCACAAACAGGACAATTCCATGTCGGTTTTCTTTCATTCATTTGAAGAAACAAGGAAGCGTCGAAACACTGTAAATGCTGGCAAGTAGTTGCCCGACATGGAGTTGTCATTCTCATTTTTCCTAAAGGGCACATTAGGGAAACGCGAAGTGAAGTTGTTGCAATTTCGCAATCTGCATCTTCACTCAGTTTTTCCTTAACTGAAAAAGAAGCATTACTTTATCCAGAGGTAGATATAAATTCTTAAATCAAATAAATAAAAATAGAATAGAAAAAATAGTTATTTATGAAGCAAGAGCAAAAAATTTATATTTAATGTATTACCAGTTGCAACGCTTAGAATTAATTGTTACCAGTCGGTTAATGATAATAGCCGTGTTCCTTCGGGCTGTGATTCGTGATCTAAATGATAAAAGTGATAATGTTTAAGAAGAATAATGTTTTTACATTTCCTATTCGTTATCTCCACTTTCTCATTTTGTGATCACTAGACAACATTCCCCCTTCCCTTCAGAATCAACCTTTTTGAGTGATTCACATGGATTCAGTTCAGAAAAAATTGAAAATATACTATTTCGAGCGTAGAAATTTACGAATGGGGGGTTTGTGGCATCAAGGGAAATAAGATTTTTCTACAAAAGCGTGTAATGAACCACATAAAGATTTGTTTGAAATAAATATACTTCATATTCCTTACCAAGAACATTATTTTTTACTTCAATATAACCCATTTTTAATTCTGAATATAACTTATTTATAAAATAAAGCAGGATAGTTTGCATTAGTCTGCATATGACATTGACATTTGACGATTGTGTTGTTTTCTTGCTATAATTTTTAAATCCTGTTTCAAAAGGATCACGATTAAATTAATCAGGATTCACAAAATCACAATCACAACCCGAAGGAACACAGATAATATCTGTTAAAATTACACATTTTTATTATTAACCTGTAGTTGACATTGCTATGCAACTGGACATAAATAACTATGAACTAAAAAATGTATTATTTAACGATGAAATAACGTCGAAAGACCAGATTGCCGAATCCCAAAATTCGGGCTTAAAATTTTACGAATTGCTGGAATTTCGGCCGCTGGATCAACGGTTATTTTGTTAAAAATTAGTCAATTATGGGCCGGGTTTGGCCGGATATCTACATTTTAATCTTTCAATGTGTTGTACAGAAATGAATGATTGCGAAAAATGGTAAAGTTTAGTCTATTTTTCAATAGAAAAAACTGACGAAACAATAACTAGCTCTCTTAAATTTCGAGAATATGAAAATTATGAAAGCTACAAAAGAAGTATATTATACAGAATGTTCTGAAAATGGATGATAAACTTCAGGTAGTACGATTCTTTGATTTGATTCTTTGATATTCCTAATGGAAAAACAAAATCAAACATCAATCTGATAAAGGTCAAAATTTGACAAATTATTGTCTATTTTTGTTTCAAACAAAAAACTGTGGTACACGGTTGTCGTATGTATAGTGATGTGTCGTCGAAAAACTCCCGCCGAGAATTTGTATTTTCCCCGGGAAAATTTCCGGGAATTCCTTCATCCGCGATTTACAGAAAGAAATTTTGTCATTTTTTTCCCGGATTTTTTTTGGAAAAATCCCGTGAATATAATTTTTTTAAAATTTCCCGTATATTTTAAAAGATAATTGACCTTGATGTATGGTTTAAGCGGTTATAAATAATTATTAAATATGTAAAATTGTTCATTTTTTCATGTAAATTATGGTTCCTTCATAATAAATTGTTATTCTGGTTAATTTTTTTTTTATAAGAGAATATAAGTACTTGTGAAATCTAGTGCGATACTTTTCAAATAACTCATTTAATGTTTTGTGAATATTGCACTTTATACAAGAAATTCCTTGGGAAATTTCCCGAAGGATATTCTCCTGGAAATTCCTCGGCACACCTCTGAAAAAAAAAATACGGGAAAATTTCTGGGAATTTTCCCGTATCTTTAAATTTCGGGAATTGACCCATCTCTACGTATGTATTCAAATTTTTTAAAAATGTTTTATATTAAACGTTTAGCTACGTACATCAAATTTTACATAATTCTTCTTGAATGTAAATAGAAATGATATTCCATAAAAGATTTATTAAAAAATCGCTTCATTCTAGTTGCACATTTACAAATTTGATGGCTTCGTGTGGTTTTACGAAAGACCGTACAAATTTTTTGCATTAGGATTATCGACTCGGAATTAAACAAAGAATCGTTCTATCTTAAGCTTATCACCCATTTTCAAAATACCCTGTATTTACTTTTGTATAAATATGACGTAAGAACTATTTCAAATCATTTTTTTTATTTAATAGTTTTTCCAATGTTTTACCATGAACCTACAACATCAAAGTTGATACTGGCATATATTATTCAACAAAATTATTGCCAGATGAACATTTGTAATGATCCGGTCCAAATACGGCCGGAATCTAAATTTTAGTTTTATGGCAGGATTCAGTATCAAAACCGGATCTCTTCGTTCCATCACTATACCTTTTCAACTTTGATTTCAGAAAACGTAACTTCATTTTCAGAAAAAGTAAATTCAATTTCGTAAAAAGTAATTTCAATTTTAGATAAAGTAAAAATAATTTTAGAAAAGGTAAATTCAAAAATAAATAATGGCAATTTAATTTTAAATATGAAAAAATTAGAACTTTGAAAAAAATTGTGGTATATCATCAGGGTTGGCAAAAATCATGATTTTATTTTTAAAGATCTGTTAGTGTTATTGCACTTTTTAATTGTTTTAAAAGCAATATAAATATTTTATTTCATAAACGAAAACGAAATCTGTAATATAACCCCAAAGAATGCATTTGAATTTTTGCTTCTACATAGTATATAACGTGAACACGTGAAACTTTAAACTTAAAATCATGCCTATCTAAATAATCAGGTCAAAACATGTCTTGCATGGCACTCTCTAAAAAGCTTAAAATTGATATTTTATTTTCGTTAAAATCAAAAACCTATTATATCAATAAATTTAGGCTCATTTGATGCAGTATTTAATTCAGAACATTTTTTGTATTTACACTTTAGCTCTAAAATTAATAAGGCAGAGTTTACAAATATATGAAAATTTTACCATTTTATTTCCTATGGTCCATAAAAAAAAGTAGACACCCGGTATATATTTTTATATTATTTTACCATAGTAGAATTTTCTTTTTGTCCGGTATATATTTTTATATTATTTTACCATAGTAGAATTTTCTTTTTGTTAACTCTGTAGGTATCTAAAATAATTTAAAAACAATTGATTTTTTGACAAAATGTATTATTTTATAAAATTTGATTTAATCAAATGATTTAAATCAGGCCAACCCTGTTTTTAACTAATAATCAAATTTAGCAGCTTATAATCTGTTCAATGCAAATAATATTTAACTTTTCATTGAGATAAAATACTAAATTTTTAGATATTGTGACTTGTAACATTTTTACCCCAAGATCTTCATATCATAAAATATAAAAAAAAACTTACTGACTCCCCTAGTATAGTCGGAATGTTTGATGCCTCTTTGTTTAAGCCTCTGCAATAACTCAGCTGAGTTGAGTTTGTGTACTAGCATAACACTCATAACGTATCCTCTTCCATATTCCGCCGCCCAAGAAACTGTTATGGTATTTGCTATAGTAGGATTTAACTTAATCATAGGAGTTATATTAACTGGTCTTGGAGGCCGTTTTGGATCCACGCCAGGTTTGTTCGTTGGAATTGGATTCTAAAACTCTCGTTTTGGACAAAAATTCTAAAAACGTCTTAAAGATACTAACCGGTAATGGACACATTTTGTTATTAACTTTCACAGCAATGTTTGGGGGAAAATAATCTTCTTGTTCACAAGATGTTTCCAACAAACAAAACCTTAATTGGACTTGTTTAGAATACTCCAACTTCGAATCCGGTCTCAGGTCTCTGTTGCTGGCGATATCCGAGGCTTGGGCGGGCGTTAGGTGGAAGAAGAACGTATGGTCCTGCATACGCTGTGTGTTTTGTGGGACGAGCGAAGATGGCTTGATTAGGTCCGCAAGAACGTCGAAGAATGGTAACCGTTTAAATCTAACATCCGGATGTACGGGATATGTGCTGTTAATGGCTGGTTTGGCGGTGGTGTATTGTTGTGGTGCGTATTGATAGATGCTTTGTTGGTTGTACATGGTTGTAGAGCGAGGCTGTACAGAAAAATTCGTTATTCGTTGAGCGGTCCATATCTAAAATATTCAAAAATGATGCAACAACTATCATGCAACACTACAAAACATAACAAGACTCCTATAAAAATAAAGCACCATCATTTTTTCATACAAGGTCATAAATATGTACTTGTTATTGTACACCTTTTTCAAATGTATTTCAGAAAGTATCCCTTGTAATGGATCCGTCATGGACCTTTTCTATCGAAAGAGTGAGATAGATAAAAATTAAATATATGAGCCCAAATTCATATTAGTTGGGCCGGTTTACATTTTCAACAAATTACACAAATCGTTAGAAAATTCTACAAAATTCTTTCGTCTACTTTAAATATAGACTTAAAACTTTAAAAAACAGTGGGCCAAATGACTGATTAACTTTTACCGAGACCCTATAATTTTGTGACAATGAAAACCAACTTCGTAAAAATCTAGTGTGTACAGTAAAACCCACATTACCAGACATATTATATGGGACAAAACTCATTTAAAAATGTGCAGGATTTCGGATCCAATGCCTAATAGAATTAAAGCTGGTTTTACTAATAAATGCGATGTAACCCAATATTAAA
This sequence comes from Harpalus rubripes, assembly GCA_963082715.1. Taxonomy (NCBI): domain Eukaryota; kingdom Metazoa; phylum Arthropoda; class Insecta; order Coleoptera; family Carabidae; genus Harpalus; species Harpalus rubripes. Next base: position 18,720,618 of record OY720464.1, read on the forward strand.
TGGCGGAATACTTGAATAACAAATTCAGTTTTTGTAAGTTTAAAATCTATATTTTCAACTAGTGTAAGTTTTATAATTTGTTTGTTGAAAATGTTAACCGGGCAAAGTAATATAAGTTTGGGCTCGTATGCAGAGACCGGAAACCGACCCGAAAACCGTCTCGAACCCATCTTTTTTGTGAACCCGTGTCAATTGGAAAAACCCATACGTGCTTTTAAAAGCATGGATGTTACCAATTATTTTAAAAATTCATGTAATTAGAGAAAATTACATAAAATAAATAATTCAGACATATAATAATTTTTATTAATTATGTTAGTTTCCAACTCGAACCCACTAACAACAATACCATCGAATATTTTTTTTTTAGTGAAAACACTGTTCATGAACTTATCTTTAATCTCTCTAACCACTTTTCCCAAGAAAATTTAACCATTTCTGAAATACAATTGAAAAAAGAGTGAATCTACAGTGCCATTTCGAAACATTACTCATGCATCCAGACAAAACAAATAACAGTACATTACACGAAAGCACTATCTAATCTATTTTACGTAGGTAACATAATCATTCACTACATTCTGTAGATATGTACAGGATGTATATCGAAAAATGGAACATAGGCGTTTAACATCGGAAATCAGTTTTTCTTTGCGCAAACGTTACCCAATTATATTATACAAAAATACTTTAAATAAAAGTTATAGAGCTTTAAATTCTGCATCCAAGTCATGTGAAACGATTATTTTAGCTCTTCATATAAACGTAATAATGTATTAGGTTTGTTCGTTCCGCTATGCTGCGTTTTACCGCAAAACGCGGCGGTAATTGTCGCTGCGTTTTGCGATTCACTGCCAATCGCCGCGGTAATAATTTAAGTTACTAAAAATTATTTTTCTGTTCGATCCGTTTGCGGTAAATTATATTCGAAGATACTTCAGACTATTATAATTATAAAGGATACTCAGTAAAAATATATTATTCCATTTTCCATTATTTTAATTGTTTACTATGGTTATCATTTAAATTTACCTCGTTACAAATCATAATTCATGACATTGACATTTATATATTTTACAAATGTATTTCAATTTCTAAAACTGAAACATTACATAGCATACTTATTGAAAAATAACAATTTTTTCCTAATATTTATTTGTCAAACACTGTGATACTGGCACTTCATATGTAGACGCGAACATTACCGCCGATTATTTTTTTACCACCGAGTTATGAGTCACTGTAAAAAGTATCACCGCCAGCTGCCGCGGCGTTTTACCGCAAGTTACTAGAAAAACGGAACGAACAGAATCTAGTGACTTTACAGTGAACCGCGAATCGAAAAGAACAGCAAATTTCACCGCCGCGGTTTGCGATAGACGCAGGGTGGCGGAACGAACAAACCTATTATAAAGTTACAGTTTGTATGAACTTTTTGTCTAGGTAGCCATGGATTTATGACAAAACAAATGTGTAATTTTTAACTGTCAATTAGAACAAAATTTAGATTACAGTACTAAATGGACCTTTCCAATTTAAAGAGATAGAAGATATGCGCAATGGGGATCTGCGCATAGTAAGAACAACTGAGATCTATGACGTTTGATTCTAAAAAAATTAGACGTAAAATGTAAGATAATTTTAAAAAATCTTATCGAAATAAGTTACAAAAGCTTTTATTGAAGGTAAAATGTCTAACGATGCAAATTTTCACTGAGAATACAGGTATTTTAATGACTGCAATATTTTTGACGTTTCGTTTGACGGCCCAACTGGCAGTTGTTCGCGCCATTTTCTTACTATTTGCAGCGATAGAAAGAGATAGCCCTTAAATTGGAAAGGTCCATTAACACAAAAAGGTAAATTATTTTAAATCTAATTGACAGTTAAAAACAATGCATTTGTTTAGTTTTTGTCATAAATTCAAGGCTGCCTAGACAAAAAGCTCATAAAATAAAAAAAACTTTATAATAAATTTTTACGTTTACTTGAAGAGGAAAAATAATCGTTTTACATGATTTAGATGCAGAATTTAAATCTCTATAACTTTTATTTGAAGTATTTTTGCATAAAATAATTAGGCAACGTTTGTTCCACTTTTCGATTTACACCCTGTACATGATGGTAGACGTGCGCGCGATAAGAAAAAAGCTGACCATATTTGCAGCGAAACCAAACGTGGCTTATGAGCATGTTCAAATATTGTAATAGGAAAGTAGGTACACAATTTGTTTTCAGATTGACATGCACTCATGTAGATTAGTAGTTTTCTACAGTCGTTAGGGAAATAAGCTCGGAAATAAGTGGGCTCAAAATAAAAATTAGTACGTAAAATAGCCAATTCCCGGACTGATGCAACAAATAAGTAAAAACATAAGATTTTTGTTTTATTTATTTGTCATGACCACTTAAAAATGCTATGCATAGCCGTTTAGGGAGCAGATAATATGTGAAAAAATTAGTATACATTTCGTAGTTTTCTTATTTTTTGAACATTTGCACACATGTGGAAAACGTGATTCTGCAACTACAAGCAAATTCAAAAACTCGCTGCTCTCGAGCTTCCATGTGTTTTAGAATCACTAATCAATTATAAAATATTGTACTAATAACATCACTTTTTATTTACCCAGCCAGACAAAACATTTCAAATGACAGTATATTGTGGATCAGAAGGTTAGTAACCATCATATGATCATAATTATTTGAAAAACGAAACCAACAAAACATATTTTGTTGTAGTCCGACACTTATGGAAATGGTCTATTTCCTTGTTACAAAACACACACTACAGTGTGTTAAAACAAAACCTAGCTCGGAGTAGATTATAAACAGAGAAATGTATGTCTGATCATTTATTCAAATCAAAAGTCAAGTTGTCAAAACTGATCTTGAAATGCAATTTTAAGAAGAAAAGATAATAAAGAAGGATACAATATATTGCCATTCGCCATTTTCTAATTCATTTCCATTTCTAAAATAAGATTCACGAAGAATAACTTTGATTTCTTTAGATAACATTTTTGACAATATCTCGTGTCAAACTGACAATTCAATACGTTTAAATTGGCATACGTTTCTTTGTTCATTGCCTACTCCGAGTTAGGTTGTTTTTTACTTCCTTGTACAAAGTAAAGGAAGTATAGTATTCGCGAAAAATTTCGGTTTCCAGATTTCAACGGAAATATCCGTTTTGGCCATCCCTGAATCCATTTTGACTAATATCGTCGTGATGTCTGTACGTACGTATATATATATACCAAAAACGGTAAGCCGTAGGAAGTTGAAATTTAGGACTTCTATAACATCTAGTTGTGCACCTCCCTTTTTGGTCATTACATAATTTCCAGAAATGGTACTTTATTTGAAGCCTATAATAGATTTTAATGAAAAACTATATTAAAATATAATCCAAAACTTTTCAAATTTAGTATATAAGACTTTTATATCAATTGGAATAACAGCATATTTTGGTTAAAACAGGCTAACCGGAAGTGATATATTACCTGAAGTTGTTAACAGTTATTCTTGAATAAAATGGTTTCATTTTGATTTTAGAAATAAATGCTTCAAATAAGAATTTTAGAGAATTAAATTCTGCGTCTAGCACATCAAGTATTATTAAATTAGCCCTTTGTATAAGCGAGATATGTAAATTTAAAACTTATATAATTTTTGGTTTTTGTAATGAAGCTTGCTATGGATTAGGACAAAAAATAACAAAAAAATAAAAAATACATGAGGCATTTTTGAAAATTCTACCGGTGAACTGTTACCGGTATATATCGGTAAACAGCTGTTTACCAGGTTACAGTTACCGGAATCGATATTTTAAGAACGCAAGTGGCAAACCGGGTAGATTTATAACCTATGAAAAACATTTGAAAGATTAAAACAGATTTGAAATTTGACGTAATTAACAAACTGAGCACAGTCCTACTTCCGATTCCCACATTGAACACATTTTCACCTTTAATGCGCGCGCTTCGCTTGACATCACTAACTTTTTGAGTTTAGATTCTTCATTTACCGCATTTACCGGCTGAATTACTCGATCCACAAATCATGGATCCGGTAGATGGATCTGGTAGATATGGTACAATTTTCGAACACGGTAACTATTAACCACTCGTGTTTTCGAACGTAATCGGTAGATGCGGTATCTACCGGTAGAATTTTCGTAAATGCCTTGAATACATGTTAATGTCAAATTACGTCAAATACGTGCAATTTTATAATTGAGTCTATACTTCATATTAGTCTTGCGTACAAAAAGTCGTGTGGTGTCCACATCAGATTTACACTAATTGAAATTTGTTAATACAAATAGTTCGCGGACCGTAATTTTTTTTAGTCTATTTTTTCTTAAATACTCTACAGAAATATACATATACGGGGGTGTTTCATATTCTATAATAAAATACAATAAAATTTAAAAAATCTAATAAACTTTTGTTGTTGGATTATTCATAATGGTCCTATACCATGCCATGACCACCTCTATCACCGGACCACATCCTTTAATTATTTTGTTTGGGAGTACATAAAATCAAAGTACAAAGACCACATACGAGCCCAAACTCATATTTTATACAAAAAACTCAATAAAAATTTTACTCTTACAAAAATTATATTATTACCGTAAAATATACAATTTGAGCCTAAATTAAGAACAAAAATAAAATAGTTTCAATAACAATTAGGTTTTAAACTAAATTAAATTAACTACAACATACGAATCAGAATAGTTGGGCCACTATTTTAATATTTCGTTGCGCCTCCTTTATTGACTTAAACGGCTTTAATTCTAGTAGGCACTGTATCAACTAACTTTGCGCACTCATAAATTTCAATATTACCCCATATTTATTTGTTTTTACACTAAAATGGCTTGTGGTAAACCATATAGTCAAGATTTAGGAAAATCTTTAATTAATGCCTATATAAACGGCATTTCGGTACGAAAAATTTCGATTTCACATCCGATTCCGCGATCGAGAGTGCAAGGTATTATTAATTTGTTTAAAGAAAATGGAAATGTTATGGAAAGGAAAAAACTGGCCGTCCACCGTCAACTTCTAATGCTGATCATCGAGCTTTAAGGAAAATTGTGAAACAAAATCGCCATGTTCGAGATATTACCGTACAATGGCGGGAAATGATCGGAAAACAAATTTCGATATCTACCACTACAAGAAAAATTAAACAAATAGGATACAAATTTTATAAGGATTTTTTTGCGATTTCTCTATTAAAGAAAAGCTTTTGTTTACAAAAATTGCAACAGCGTAATAGGTCGAAATGGGCTAAGGATCACAAAAATTGGACTCAAGAACAATGCCCTATCGTCATTTGCAGTGATGAGTCCAAATATGAAGTTTGCCTGGGAGATTGTAGAAAACGCGTATTGAGTACTTTCTCCGAGGCATACTAGACAGACTGTTATCAATTCCTTTATGCCAGTCGGTCGAAGGAAGCTTCAGCAGGCCAGTGCCCCGTGTCTTACTGCAAAAACCGTTAAAACCTGGCTTAAAAATCATAATATTCATATTCTAATATGTGTTTCAAGTAGTCCAGATTTGTCGCCAATTGAGTCCTTTTGGCATAAAATGAAAAAGGAACTGCGTAAACAATCCGGCACGCACAGTAAACGAATTAAACTAAAATTGAAACAAATATGAGATATTATAGAACCTGATGAGTGTGCAATGTTAGTTGATACAATATGCCCAACAGAATTAAAGCCGTTATAAATAGCCAATTAAGGAGGCGCAACGCAATATTAAAATAGTGGCCAAACTATTCTGATTCGTGTGTCAAAGTTAATTTAATTTAGTTTAAAACCTAATTTTTATCGAAACAATTTTATTTTTGTTCTTAATTTAAGCTAAAATTGTATATTTTACAGTAATAATATAAGTTTTGTAAGAATAATATATTTATTAAGGTTTGGTAAAATATTGTGCAGGCCCAACTAATATGATATTGGGCTCGTACTGTAACCGAAAAAACAAAATGTTGAAAACAACATCCTAGCCTACTATGTTTTACATTAGAATTCCTCTATTTCAATCTTTAATAAAAAATATCTCAGAAATGAAAAATGCTAGGACCTAGGCAAAAAGTTTATTAAGATTTTTTTCTTTTATAGGGCGGTGGCGGGCTAAGGGTGAAAGTGCAAAGTTGTTCAGAATTAAAAGCTGCATATATAACTGTTCCTAAATTTTTTTATTGTTTTTAGTTTCGTTTCTCCACAATTTTAAAAAGAAATTTCAAAATTTCTACTAATTAGTAGCAATACCCATAAAGTTATGGCATTATAGAAAACAATATTATTTTATTCAAAATCTGTCAAATGATTTTTTTGTAAAACTTAAATTAAATAATGAATGTTTATTGAAATGAGAAACGTGTCTATTATACAGAATTATTGTGGTGAAAATGCGGGTGCGTGCGTTCAGTAATTAAAATAATCAAACGTGGTAATTGGTTTTAGAGTGTTTTATTTATAATAAATGAAAACTGTGTTGATCTTACAAGTTTTATAAATTCTACTGGATTTCAAATTCGATCAAAATTGAGAGCTTTCTTCACTCTTTCTCACAGTAGATTTCAAATTCTACTGGTCCGGAGCAGTAGAATTATTTTCTATTGTTTATGCTTGATATTTCTTTATTTACGTTGTTCGAAAAATTGAGTTATAATCATATTTGTATTAATTATTTTTACCCAATTCCAGTAGTATTTGAAATCCAATAGAATTAAAGTTACAAGGGCCTGACTGAGGCTAGGAAAAAGACTGGGTAGAATGTTGGAGAAATAGCATAGAAATTGTTGAGGACAAAGAGATCATAAAAGAAGGAATTTGCAAGACTTGAGCTGTTTTTTGGCGACGAACTGTATTCAACAAGGTTTTCAAACCGTTTTCGTATCTGACGTCATCGTTTTTTGCCTGTATAATGTTGGTGTATTTGAATTTGACAAATAGAGTTATCAAATAAAAGTTTATTTGTAACTAGGGTTGAAGATCAGGAAGTGCAAATTTTATTGAAACTAATTCTATGACTATGAAAATACCATGGAGCAAATTAATTTCATGCATTTTTTAAGGGATAGTGGTGATATAGCCAGCAATTTAATAATAAACTGGATAGATAGATATTTATAAGATTTCTATTCGTTATTTCGAATGAATCGAATTTGTCAAGTTTGTTTAAACAAAACACTAAGCAAATTGTTGAGGTTATTACTCCCCCCCCCCCCCCACACACACTTCGAAAACGTTACAAACCACTGCCGTCGGCTGGTTCAAAACTATTTCGAAACGGTCGTAGCGTGACGTCATTGTTTGCACCGTTTTCATTCGAGAAAATAAAAAATTTCAAAACACTACGAACCAGCGTCAAACCAGTGTGTCGTCAAAAAACAACTTAAGAAATACATGGAAACGCGTTGCACGGCAAAGGTTGAACGAGGGGTTGAAGACGGAACAACAGCAGGTAGCAAGAAACAGTGTAAAGTTACAGAAAATGTAGGAAGATAATTATTTACAAAACTTAACAGAAAATATATACAGGTGATAGCGCGACAGCGGAACATAGGACTAAACATATAAAATCATATTTTCTTGCTTCCCTGATTATTTTAGGTACAAATGCTTCAAATAAAAGCTGTAGAGATTCTGCATCTGAATCAATACGCTAAATTAATTTTACATGCTTTGTAACCACAGAAATTTGGTATGAAAATGTCGAAAATCACCCTAAAAATAGCGACAGCCATGGAATTGAAACAGGCAAATTAACAAATGTTATAGATGTCAAGGTCAGTAATGGCCGATTGCACCAACGTAACTTAAATATTAAACTTGGCTTTAATTGACAATATCGAAATGAAATGTCAAATGAATTATAATATGTTGATGTCAAAATTTCGATTTGCATTTTTTTTGTGTAAGCCTAGCTTAAAATTTAAGGCTTACATTGTTGGTGCAACCGGTAGAAAAGCACTTACTGACCGCAATGCTTACTGCATTATTTGCACAATCAACAATTTTTTTTTAATTTAAAAGTAAACTTTGATCGTTGTTTCTATTTACTTACCGCCTTGTAAATAAAGCTTACTGCCTTGAAATCCGTATCCGTAAACATTAAAAAACGATCGTGCAAAAAATATTTGTATTAGGGATTATTTGTAATATTTGTCCCAATGAACAATTATCTATTAATTTAATAGTTATGTATTAAGGGCATAATTAAAAGATTGTAGCACGGAAGAATGTTTAAAGCTCGACGCGTAGCGGAGACCTTTAATTTTCCCGAGTGCTATAATCTTGATTATGCCCGTGGTACATACAACGTTTTATTTTAATTTGGTTCTCGAAATTCAAGGATTTAATGGGCATATATTCGGTATCGTCGTGCTGGCGTTGTGTATTTTAAATATGCTTTGGTTTCTAGCTATATTGTTTGTTTATAACAAATTTTAATTTAGTGTCAAATGAAAACAGAAGATATCGATTGTTTAAAAGAAATATCGGATGAATTTGACGCTGCCCAGGGCAAGTTGGTTCCACAGAAGTGAAAAGACGTATACGAGAAAGGATACGAATAGTTTTACGAGCAGCGGTGTTCAAAAAATTTGATTTATCGAATTTATTTGTTGTCTGACATTTATCTATAAACCACGATTTTGACGTTTGAATAGCTGTTGCTTGGCAACTTTATAAGCTTTCGGGTGATAAGAGCCAAATTGCGCCCGTTTTAGAGGGCGAATAAACAAGTTCATGATTCCAAAATAAAATAAAGACATTTATATACCAAGTGAGTTAAGATAATGTTTATTTACACCATATTAAATTCTTTGTGTGAATAAAATAAACATTCTTAACTCACGTGGTTTATACAATATTTTATACAATTTTGACGAAATAATAATAATAAACCATTATATATCATTTTGACAAAATAAAAAACTAATTAATTAGAAGGCTTTGCATGACAGTCGTCGTTGATAGACATCAAGTCATTTATTTATACATTATAAAGAAGCTTTATTCTCTGTCATTTATGTCGTGCAAAATAATGAAAATGGCTGATCGGTCCTATTTTAAATGCATTATTTGTTGCAGAGTGAGTTAAAATTCCGTGACTTAAAAAAATTAATTCACTAGCAAATAAACAGTTACTTATAGCTGCTGCTATGGAGTTAATAACAGTTTAAAACGTCAAAATAAACAATAAATAAACCTAGCTAAACAGATAAATCGCTAACATTTTGGCTATCACTATTATTGCGGTGATTTCAGATATTTACATACCTAATCTCTGCCGTTCCAGAGCATGTTTATTAATTCTGATGTAGAATTTTATGCTCTACTACAATATTTATTTGAAGCTTTTTTTACATAAAATAATTAGGGAAGCAGGAAATTACCGAAGTATGATTTTATATGTTTAAGTCCTATATTCCGGTGTCGCGGTCAACATCCTGAATACAATAAAAATATAACTAAAATATAAAACATTTTTACAAGTAGCATGGGCATATGTAGTCGTAGCCGCCACAGAAGAATACGGGATTATTTTCAAACAAATGTTGTAGAGAATTCAATTCTACACCTATATCACTAATCAGATTTTATTGTGCAGGTTCAGTAACCTGTAAAACCCAATTTGAAATTTTATAAATATTGCTCATTTGTAGCGATAGACATCGAATTTAAATGCATATCGTTTGAAATGTCAGAAATTCGATTTTCAGATAATCATATTCTACACCTAAAGTTAAAATTTAACTATTGGTGACTGAAATGTCCTATAGAGGCGCTGCGTTCATTTAAGATGGCCGACTTCAGTTGGTAATGGACCTATTAAATTTTTATGACTCTGTGATGTCATTTTAGATATGCCATCTAGCGGATTTTTCCTGAATCGCTGGGTCGGTGCACCATGTTGCCAAATAACAAGAGTGAAATAAAATAAGTTTTTATATTTTGCGTTCATAATGAAGTCATTACGATACGCAATTGCGTATCGTAATGACCTTCATTTCGATACGCAATTTTTTGTTTTAGACGGTTGATACTAGATGACGTTTTTTTAACCCATTTTTACCTAATTTATTTTTAGTTAATTGACAATTCATTTTAATAATATAAAGTCGAAATTATTATTTTTTTTTTTTTCATTTAGGGAAGATTATTTACCTGATAATGTACAAATGGTTACAAATATGATCACAAATTGAGTAAGTAAATGTTATTGTAGAAGGCGCAAAATATAAAAAATTGTATAAAGAACTCATTTTATAAGACTTTCTTTCGCACTTGTCAATTAGAAAACTCGCTACACTTTTATCAATATCTCTCTCTTTTAATGTAATAGGTCCATTTTCGAAATTTTCCTGCGGTGTGATTGGCTGCCATTACCAATTCACAAGTTTGCCGCTTGGCGGCTAGGGTTAATTTCAGTCGCGAATAAGATGTGCAACTATATTTCATTTCACGTAAGAAAATAGTGATGGGAAGATAGATGCAGTTTGATATTGTTTTTTGATTGGATAATGCTCAGATATTATCCAATCAAACAACAAGATCAAACTGCACCTACCTTGACATCACTATTTTCTTACGTGAAATGAAGTATAGCCATAAATCACTGAACAGATTTTTATTTATTTTTATATTGTAACCTGCAAAATAGAAATTCTGACAATTTAAACGATATGCACTTCTTTGTAGTTTTGTTTAAATTCCATGGCTATCACTACAAATAAGCAATATTTATAAAATTTCAAATTGGATATTATAGCTTATTAAATACATAAAATAAAATGTGATTAGTGATTTCGGTGAAGCATTTAATTCTCTACATTTATTTGAAACATTTTTGTCTAAAATTAAATGTGAAGTTTTGCGCAAGGAAAAACTGATTCCCAATGTTAAACGCATATGACCCACTTTTTAATTAGCATCCTGTATGTACTATTTTAAAATTGTAAGGAAATTAAAACCGTATTAAAAAGTGTAAAAACAGTTTTTGATTCTGACCAACTTTACACTCTACAGTTTTTGCCGTAAAATGAACAGATCAGGAAATTGCATAAAATTAAAATCACATGTTAAATCCCTATGTTCACCCCTAACCGCTACCACCCGATATTTTACTGTAGAACTTATATTCGTTCCGTGCAATTACAAAACTCCCTGTTTGACATAATGCAAATAAATATAATCATCGTTAGTTTCTCGTTTCTGGGTGAGCTAATATACCTAATTTTCAGATTATTGTATTCACAGGCACTCAAAAGTCGTATTTAATATGAATCAGCAAAAAAGAACTATTGAAAATACGAATTAGTTAATTATTTTAGCTTTAGTATGTTCGTTCCGAATTGATTTATCTTGGTATAAAATATATTCGCTTAACCTTCGCAAGTAAAACGGCTTCAGAACTACAACTTATCCAGAAATATGCAACAAGTACAGACATTCGAATTATATTTAGTATTATAAAATTTTATAACTAATAAACTAATCAGGAAATCCGGCAGAGCATTTGTACAACAAAAAATACAGATTACTGGCTTTTAAACATGATCAGCTTGACTAAATACAGCCTTGATTATTTCATCATTTTATATTATAAAATAAGATTCTTAAAGTATACATGAATTATTGTAGTAAACGCAATAGTGCAGCAAAATGTGTATTAATTTACCCAAAATAGATTTCAATTTTGATGACGTGTATTATTAACTATTAGAAATTCCCAAAATCTCACATTCATACATGTAAATGCCCTTGAACTAGCTAAACGGCCCAAAGCGAAACAAACACACATACATGTATCTACTGTAATACTACATAAGCAAGAAGCAATTTTATGTACAAATCATGCAGTTTTCATGCATAATAATTAAAAACTCTTACGTTAAATTAGTAGAAAAGACATTATACAAACAAAACCACTAACTTTATTATGAATTACCGGGGCTAATTGGCGATTGTCAGCCGTTGTGTTGAAGGGGTGCACCCGAGGTATATTGGACGCCGGCTGCGGCATGTTGGGAGTTAAGGCGGGTGGTGACTGAAGATCTTTGGATGCAACGGCAGCTTGTTGTCCAACTGCCCCTGAGTTCGTAAGAGCTCCACTCTGCCTATAATCACACCGTACGGTTATGTTTATGTTCATATTCATTTCCATTTGAAAAGAAAATGCACTATTAGTATTACGTCTGCACATAAGAAATATTTACAATCAACTGCACACTAGTTCACTCACTAGTTGATTCATCATAAAAGAATGATAAATTTGATATGTCGTACTTCGAAAAGAAATACTATATCAATATTTGCAAAACTGAAATATTATCCAACAGAACATAAACAAAAGAACACGTGAAAAATAAAAGAATAATGAAGATAAGCCCGCTCTTCACTATGATTCATACTCACTGAATGCTTCTATAGAGCTCCCTAATTTTTAGATAAACAGGTGTAGATCGAACCCTTAATAATTCTAGAGCTCTTTGTTGTAGTTCAGTCTTCCTACCAGACTTGTTACGACCCGCAAACCCTAACAGCATCTGTAGCTCTGACACGCGAAAGTTTAAAACCATGTTCTGTAAAAATTCTTCATAATGAAAATCTTTGGTATTTATTTTTGAAATTTCAACATTCGTGTGTCACAACTTAAATGCGTATGTCTACCCGTCTCCCGTAGTACAGTGCAATGATAATATAAAATGCGTTTGTGTACATTTCCACAACGTAAATATTGTATTTTTATATTGTTTATTATAATAGTGTAATCACAATTTCGTAAAAGTATTTAGTTTTTACGGTGTTTGTTTTTAAGGGTGTATCTTTCTGAACAATTAATATACCAAAACCCAAAACCGTGGGAAAACAAACAACTTACCGATAAGCATACAAGGGATAAACATCATGATAACGTTTCATTGGAATGTTTTAATGTTAATTATATATAAGGGATACAAATATGACATATCTCGACGTCAAGTAGGATGTTTTTTGTTAAAATTACCCTCGTAGCTATTTTATGGTAACCATTACACATTACACCAAAACAACCGGAAATGGCGGACTACTTCTTGTTATTGTTCTTCCGGATAACCGCCAAATTTCTGACACAAAACAAAAAGAATAATTTTAAAGCGCGGTTCACATAACCTAATTTGACAGAAGACATACGCATCGTTGATAATACACAAATATTTAAAATATGCAAAATTTATCTAAAAATTTCTGAATAAACGTTATAAGAATGCATTATATAATAAATAAAAAAATCCCGCACTTTTTTGACTTTCAGCTTACTTCAGAGAGCAATTTTGTGTAACGTTGAATTCAGAGTAATTTTTAGATAAAAGTAGGTTGGATACATTTATAAGCAACTACCAACAATTTATTACAAACTGTAAACAAATAAAACATAAACACAAACAAATTACAATATAGCATTTTAAAGAAACGGTTAAAAAGGTTAAAAGGATATCATCTTGAACTTGTCAATTCTTACTTTCAATTCCTCTGTTTCTTGAGACATAATTATGTAAATACTGGTATCTTGCTCAACTACAAACTATTTAACAAAATTATTTTCAAAACACTATTTACATATATACACACGTATTACACCGACAAAATAAACATTTTAAAAACTGCCAATTACATGTCAAACCATATTTTAATAAATAAAAACAATTTACTGTCACATTTGTAACAAGATAAAAATTAATTTTAACCGCTTTTTTACGTTAAAAGAGGAAAAACAACTAATCTTTAACCACACTTCTCACACCACACTATTTGGAAAAGAAGGTTAAGAGGAGATCAAATTCTTTGCGGCCAGTAACCATTTTGAAAATATTCCCGCCAGTGTAACTGTCAAAGAAACGTCAAACCATCCAAATACCACGGTACTGTCAAAATCAAATAAACTTCAAAAATGATACACGAAGCATTGTTGTACCTTTGGAATTGTCCAGGAAATTTCTGCAAACTAAATGCAGAAGAGGTATTCGGATTATTATTAGTATTCATGCTCGACTATACATTACCGATATTATTGTTTAGGAATGGTTCAATATGATAGAGTTACGAGATTTCTTACATCCTGGAGAACGAAAACTTCTACAAAGAATTATGCACGTAGCTTTAGATCATTATAATATTCAGGAATTTATTAAGTCCATTCTTACACAAAATGAAAATACATTTGATTTACAAGGGGCCTATGAAGGTATTTCATTATTTAATAAATAAAGTATTCATTACACAAAATAATTAGTTTTTCAGGGAAATAATTTGCACGTAGCAAACCGTGAAACTTCTATTGTGAAATACAGTCCTAGAGGTAACGCTTATACTTTTAAAAATATCTTTGTTTTTTCTACGACCTTTCAAAGAAATAGGGTTTTTGTACTTATTTTCGTAATGAAAGCAGTACTTTTATTTTGTGAGAAGGAAGTTTGGAACAAGACCCGACGCAGAGTGCTCCAAATCTTTGAACAAAATAAAATCACTTTTTTCTATTTTGGCTCTTTAATATGTATTTAATGATACCCATTTGGATGTCATAAAGAAGTACTTTATGACATCCAAATGAGTTTCATAAAGTACATATTAAACAACCGAAATTGAAATTCCTGGACATGAAATAACGTATATTTTTTGAAAAAATGACCAAAATAGAAACAATAGTATAAAATACACGTTTCATAAGACATTTCAGCGTACTTGTCCCCTTAGAAAACTCGCGGCAAGCCGCTCGTTTCTAAGAATGACGCGTGCGCTAAAATCATGTCTTATGAAACTTGTATCTTAATGTACTTTTAAGTCGTATGTCATGCACTATTTTTTCATTCAAAGTTGTATCTCTAATAATTTTTTGACTATGTTAAAAATGTCAATTTGTTATTCCATTCGTCATTATCAAGGTAACTAATTCGCTTTTAACACTAGTGTTAAAAGTGACAATGGTCTGTCACTTTCTAACACTGATGTCATAGTAGATTTGTAGAAAAAGTAATTTGACATTAAGGCCCGGTATTTTCAAGTCCGGTTAAACAATCTGTTAACTGTCGGTTACAAGAACAATGTGGTATCGAAAAATTGACACGTATAATTTTTACAACGTATACTATGATAACGATAAAATTCTGAATTTTATGATTTTAAAAATTTTCAATTTACGTATTCGGTAATCGAGTAACCTTAATTTTAAAGTGGTCGTAAAAATAGATCTATAGTAGGAGATTCCATATTTCAAAAAATTAAGGCCGCTACTTGTCAAACCAATAGACCATTTCAATAGAGATAGAAGATATGCGCAATAGGGATCTACGCATAGTAAGAACAAAGAACTATGGCATTTGTTTCTAAAAAAATTGATGTAAAATGTGAGAAAAACCTTTGACAACTTTAAAAAACATCTAGAAAGGAGTTACAAAAACATTAATTGGAGCTAAAATGTCTACCTATGCAAAATTTCACTTAGAATACAGCTATTTTAATAACTACAATATTTTTGACGTTTCGTTTGACAGCCCAACAGGCAGTTGTTGGCGCCATATTACTTACTATTTGCAGCGATAGAAAGTGATAGCCGTTAAATTGAAAAGGTCTATTAGAAATGGTTTACTCGATGTTCACTTTTTTAAATAACACCCACTAGAGTTACTTTTAGCACATCTTTAAATTAAGTTTACTCGGTTGCCAAAAACGTAAATTCAAAATTTTGGAATAAAAAAATTCATAATGGTCTAAATTCTATGAATAAAGCACCATATAAAATTTTACGGGAGAGATAATATTTGAAAAAATGGGTTTTTGAAGTTAAACGTTGTCACAGATTCTTGTATTCAAATCAAATTTATTTGTCTGAATGATTCCTTCACAAGATTTAATGACATTTTTTTTGTTGCTAATTTGCAACTCTTGGAACTTCATCGTCTCAATGTATCTTTTTAAAGGCTTTATTCTATTTTACGCAAAAATCGTACAAAATTTGTCTAAACAATTTTCTCTAACTTTCGTAATAATAAATAAGATATGAGATATTTTCTAAATTGGCGATAATCCAGTTTTTATGTGTAGCTAAGAAACATAAGATCGAAAATTCCTGTGGTAACTATTAAAGTTTTCTCGAAATGGTGACCCAGTAATGAGTAAACGGTTTTGTTATATCGTTAATATTACCCGAGATACCTTAAAAACATCGAAAATGAGACACCTGTACAAAATTCGTGCAAAGTGGATCTTTTTTAAACTCTAAGGCCCAGTTGCATAAATCATTGTTAACTTTAATTACGTTGTTAACTTTGACAAGACTTATTTTCCAATGTATTTTTAATACGCAAGCATGGTTACAATGTGCAGTTAACACATAACAATGTTTTATGCAACTGGTCCATAGTCTTGCTGCATTCAAAAAGACTCGCTTTCTGTAATGCGTGTTATGTTTGTCTTTTTTTTAGAAGAACAATTTCAAGATATACCTGACGACTTACAACCTGGACTTTACTTAAAAGCATTTTGTAATGGTTTGGATACAGTATTAGAAGATTACCGAAACGATATTATAGATTTAGAAAAAGCAATATTAAAAGATCCACAATTGCCATTAACATTTGTTCTTAGTCGAGTGGAAAAATATGTGACCTTATTTGATGCCCTCAAATCAATGATTCGTGTAATTAAAGCAGAAAAATTGCATGGATGCTTATTAATGGGCAGAATTCTCAAATATTACAATTGTGGAATAGAACAAGTTGCCACGGCTGCATCGAGGTAGATTTTTAATTTTGATTCTTATATCATATCAACACAGTTTATTATCCATTTCTGGGTGTGCCAAATTGCTTCTATTGGCTGATTTAGCTATGAATTTACGACTGAAACACCAAGAAGCCGACGGTGTCCCTACGGCTTGTTTCTTATACTGCGCCCAGGCCTCTAGGCGCTAGGTTATTGTTCAAAGTATTAACAGTATTCTGTACTGTCATTTTGACTTCAGCACATATGTTTTCAAGGGCACTTAAAACAGCTATTTGCCCGCGCTTTTAAGTGGAAGAAACACCGATTACGAGCTGACAGTGCAATCTTTTTTTTCTTTTCTAGTAAAATTAAATGGTATAACGGAAGGAGAAGTGTATTGAAAAGGACTGTCATTATGTAGAAAAATAACATAAATTTTAACTATAAATAAAATATGAATCGCACAATGTTAAATTTATTGTTACTTATTGAAACATTCTTGTCGCTTATAACTAGTAACAAAATCTAATTAAAAAGCAGTTTGGCACACTCAGCAGTGAGTAAAAAGCCATGATATAATTCTTTATTTCAACTGGAGAATGCATCACCAATATTAATTTGTTTTATTAGAATTGTTTGTTCAATAAATATAATGTTTTTCCGCCATTTATGCAACTGGATAATATTTGGAGACTTAATAGATGTCCACCAAGAATTTTTTATTTGTGATGCTAAATGTCCGGACGAAGATTTTTTGTGGTCTACTGCGAATGACACAAAAAGTGATTACGAATCTTTCAACGAAGCTATTGTATGTTAATATATCATAAAATTATATTAAAATACTAAAGTAAACTTTTTAGAAAGGATTTAAAGTCCGAAGACCTCCAAAAGTCCGTAAATTCTACTTAAGAGAAAATATGGTGCCTACTAACATGACTTTAGAGTTAGCACAAACTATTTTATTCATGGGTCGAATGGTATGGATAATACGGAACGATCCAACGAATTCTCAGGATGATAAACTCAAATTGAAGCTCAAACGAGATATATGGGACGGGAAAGAAACGTACTATTTTCAAAAGTTGCAAGAACTGGAAAATCAGCCGTTTAACTTGGCACACTTTGAAAAAGCTATTGAAGATTGCAGACTTTGTGTAACTAAGGTGAGAAACTATATCATTTTTGTAGTATATAATAGTGAAGCTATTGCCCAGAACTTTATGCAACATCCTTCGCAACAGATTTCTATCCAAACACATCCACATTCATACGAACTATTCTATAGTTGTGGTTTCATTTGTTTCATTGCTGCAATCATTTTTTTTACATTTTTACTCTTTGAAACAAGTGAGCAAGAAAAAGTTATAAGTACACCGTTGGAAAGCTAAAAAAATTAAATTCAAGTGATAAAAAACTTTGAGCGTCGCTAATCGAAAAACCATAACTAAATGCCCTAAAACAGTAAACTAAAATTCCGTATTATTTCATATTTAGAAACCATTTGTAAAAATAAAAATCAACAAAATTTATATTTTTATACAAATGTTCATTTTATTTTTTATTTGACCACTATTGCTGTCTCGAGAAATGTAAGAGCTACGAGGTCGCTTAAATTAGCAAAGAATTTCTATTTTACTAGACTATTTTAATGAGCGTAAATTTTTTTCAACCATTGGTTTTCAAACTGTAGGGATCAACTGTGTCATTTTAAATAGGACCATATATTTTTTATTTACTTGTTAGATAGAGAATTTTATTCTGAATTCAGTGATATTTGCATATCCTTAGATAACAATTTTTTGAGAAAAATGCATATAAATTTTTATAATTATTTTATTAAAATATGGCTACAATAAGAGTGCCACGAATGGAAAAAAAGAATACATGTTATATTTTCTACATAGTCACGATTGGAATGCCCTGACAAAAAGAAGTGAATATTTCGTTCTTTTATACCCAGTTGCACCAACAAGGCTTAAATTTTAAGTGATCCTTAAATGAAAAAATGTAATTCGAAATTTTGACAGCAATACATAATTGCCGACTGAAATGTCCTATAGAGGCGCTGCGTTCATTTAAGATGGCCGAATTATGGCCATTTGCACCACCTATAGTTAAAGTTCTAACTACAGGTAAACGAAAAAAGTGCATATCGAAATTTGGACAGTAATATTTAACAACTCATTTGACATTTCGTTTCGATACGATATTGTCAACTTAACCACCAGTTAAAATTTAACTATAAGCTGTGCAACTGGGCATTAGTTGGTAATTTTCTGAGGTGTGATTGGCTGTCATTACCAATTCGTAGGGTTCGCAAGTTTGTCGCTTGGTGGCTATGGGTTAATATCAGTCACGAATAATTCATTTGACATTTCATTTCGATGCAATATTGTCTATTTAAGAAACGCAAAAAATTGATCATAAATGTCACCTTCCTATATCTAGAAGTCAGTGAATCTTTCACTTCAATGGGATCTTGATGCTCAGTTGGTTAGAGCATCCTACTAGATATAGGAAAGCTCGTGGTTCAAGTCGTAGTGAGCACAAAATTTTTCACAAAATTACTCCTTGTTAATTAAAAAAAAATCCTTCATAATTACAGCCTATTTCTACGAATTGGTCACACATAAATATTATCAACATTCATTTTTTGGAGAAAAAATAACAAGTACATATATCTTTAAAATAGTCTACTAATGGGGCAATTTTGCACTGATTTAACCGATTTCGTATTTCTTATGATAACCGTGATTCTAATTATCTCTAGATCTAGATGTTAAAATTCTTCATATATGAAATTATTCATTACTGAATCCTTTCTAATACCCCCCCACATACACCGCGCAAATATTTCATTTCAAACGCAGTCACTCTTCTTTTATGCCTTCCCATTCAAGCTTTCATACCTACTTACACACTATCAATTTGCGATTACTTTTTGATTCACTTGCATTTTGTTCATTTATCATAATCTTAACTGACTCACAACCATTCGTCCAACAACTTTTTTCGTAATATACACTCTTCATATACCAAATCATTCTTCACACGATCCTTTGTGACATATTCTGAAATTTTTGTTGTAGTATTTGTGGACAGTAATGGTAGACGAAGCCAAACTTTTTGACCATTTACAACTTCTCCGCGAATATTACGCAATGGGAAGAGGAGAATTATTTCAACAATTTATCGTAACAGTTCAAGATAAATGTAAAGATACTCCCAGTGAATATCTTGCGTTTAAAATGAATTCCTTATTTAATGAAACTGCCAAAAAGCTTTATTCTGAAAACGATAAGACACACAAACGATTTGAATTATATTTTTCACCTGATGTAGAAAGATGTGCTAAGAATCAATGGCTGAATATAGAAATGAATTTCGAAATTGTTTGGCCATTACATATTATTTTTCATCCAGGTGCTATGCATTTATACAATAAATTATTTAATTTTCTTATGAGAATTAAAAAAGCGCAAATAGATTTGGAAAAATTATGGGTAATGCATATGGAAGGAAAACAACAAATGTAAGTATGAATATATTTTTTACCTAAATTACTCTCGTTATATTTTATAAAATAAATAAATATATCACGGCATATTACCCATTACTGGATGTGCCACTCTGCTTTGTACGCAGATATCGGTAATGATGATGACATATTTGTACCGTGCGGGCGTTTGCCAGCCGTCACCTCACGGGCACTCATTACTATAATAATGGTTTTTTTTCAGTCACCACGGGGTATGGGCTTTAAGAAATACCTTAATGTTTTTAATTAACAATTTGCAGTATTATTTACAAGTAGACGTCATCGAAGCGCAATTTGCGGTGCTTATAAAATCAGTCACAAATGCACAAAATGTAGAAAATATTATTAAATTACATGCAGAATTTTTAGGAAATTTAATGAGTCGCACATTTTTAATGACTATGAACGAAGTAAGTTACAAAATAGTTATTTGTTAAACTAGCCACTAAAGTACCATATTTACAGCATGGGCTGAATGCTGCCGAAGCTGTAAATCTGTGTGTGGTGCCGTGTTGAATACATTTTTTTATCGATTTTAGAATAGCTTTTAATTTAGTGATTATTTTTAATACCTATTGTGAAATTTATCTCAATCAAATTATGTTGCTATGCTTTTGTTGGGCGTTTGCTATAAAATAGCAACGATAGGCAGTAAAAGGTCATTTTACAGACTGTTAACTGTTAAAAAAATCGCACTTTTAATGTCAGTCGGCAAGAAAATAGAGAGCACATTGCAGACTCAATTTTTAAGACAAATCTAGTACTCACCTTAGTACGCTCGTCTTTTTTTTAACTATAGGGCGCGAGCAGACACGTGACTCGAGCGACCTTGACGTGCTTGGAGTCAGCTGATTTGTGTGCACATGTCTTTTCGACAAGAACAATGTCACGTTAACAAGACCAATGTATTGATTTATTTTGATTTTTAACTGCTAAAATGTTATTATTTTTAATTTCATATGTTTTACTGCCTAAAAATTGTAAAATAGTAACATTAAAGCAGTTCAAAATCAAAATAAGTCAAATCATGGTATTGTCAAGCTGACATTGTTCTTGTCAAAATGACATGCGCACACAAATCAGCTGATTCCAAGTACGTCAAGGACGCCCGAGTCACGTGTCTGCTCGCGCCCTATAGGCTAAAACTTATTTTTCGCATATTTTTAAAATATTTCATACAGGGTGTTAAAAAACAAGTGTAACACATTTATAGGATATAGAGAAGAAGTCATAATAAGTCGAACAGTTTTGTACAATATGTGTCCGATCTTCAATAGTTTCTGAGTTATAAGCACTGAACTCAATATTATATTACTGGATTGTGCCATGATGCGAGATTCCTATAGTAACAAAACAGGCCGAGAGCAATAACAACACGGGGGTTTATCCCTCCTTTACACACTGGCACATCAGCCCTACGTTCTGTATAAAAATTAAATATAAAAATTAAGTCGCAATATGGGAAAAAGTTATTGCATAAATATTTATAAATCCGAATGGAGTCCATTTTTGAATATTTCTTTATAAAGTTAATCAAATTTTTATTTCAAAGTATAGATATTTATTTCAAAATCTAAGCATTTATAATAATACATAAGATATTTTTTTATAGGTTTTTTAAATAAATAATGTTTCCAACCGTTTTGACTCCAATACAAGAGCAAATGGAAGTAAAATATTCCTTAATGTCGTCAATAAGAATAAAAATAACAGTATTGAAAGTGCACTAAGGACATGAACTATTTGACATTTGTCAATGAAAATATTTTTTAACTCAGAATGTATAAATATATAAATGTGAAGCTGACGGCGCATTCCAGTAGTATATATTGAGTTCAGTGGTTATAAGGCAGTGAAAAATAAATTTTTACGGGATTTACCTCTGCTATCTCGAAAACTGTAAGAGTTGCGACTTCGATTAAATCAGACTTTTTGTTTACCTTTGAGAGATCACATTAGATGCGTTTTTCAAAAAAGTAAAGTATTGTATAAAACTTTTTGACTTATTCTCTATGTCCAATGAATGTGTTACATTTGTTTCTTAACAGTCTGTATAAGAGATAGAAAAAAGAAAGTTTTTTTTACGAAATATAGCGTGGTGTAATTAGATTTTAAAAAAATACTTATGCAACATGAGTAAAAAGTATAATCTAATTTCACATACTGGAAAAATTTACTCCACTTGCATTTAAATTTTGGTTACGCTTACAATAAAAACGTGAAAAAAGAGCCATGTGTTAATTTTTTTCATCCGTTTATTTTAATTTTGGCCTATAGCTTAAAACCACAGACAACAGAAAATTCGTAAGGTGACTATTAAAAAAATTGTCTTAAATAATTGACCCTGGAATATGCAAACTGCTTTGCTTTATTACCCAAAATACCCTAAGGGCCGGTATTTCCATCTTCGGATAAAGTGCTGGATAACTTATCTGTAGGATAAATGAACAATATTGCATCAAAAAATGACATTCAATATAATTAACCTCATTTATGCTTTTATTTCGATGCGATATTTTATCATTTATCTGACGGATAGTTATCCTGAATTTTATCCGGAGATGGAAATACCGGCTCTAAAAAAGAACAATTTAGACATTCTGTTGTGTACTGTGTAGTTGCAGTTAAAGTCCGTGCGTTTAGAGAAAAAACAAATCAGCGCAGTAGAAGTTGTATTACCCAACTTACAAATGTTGACTATTAATACTCGCTCAAAAAACATTTAACTGAATAATATTTAAATGTTATTAATTTTAATATTATCATTTACGATACATAAAATTTATAAACAAGTATACATATAATTATTACTCGCATAAAAGACGTTTGTTTGAATATCATTGTCCATATTTATATCTATAACCTATACGCAACAAACAGCTGCTATCTGTCACAATATCGTACCATCCCTACTTTCACAAGTTGGACTCGCCCGGGTGAATTTTGGCTTGTGCGCAGAGTTTTTCTCTGAACGCACGGACTCTAACATAAACTTTTTGCACTTACTACATAAATAACTTATTGACTTTAACATTATTTTAGGATTTAAGTATCGACCAAAAAAATCAATTGTACAAACTCCCGTCTTTAAATTATAAAACTTCAATGCAGGTAAGATTAAAAAAACACTTGAATTACAACTATCACCTTTATTAATAAATATAACAATCAGTTCTTTTATAAAAATGCTTTTTCAGAACCATGTCCACAGTACTTTACTCTTATTTTTGGATTTATGTGATGAATTCTGCATTAATGCGACAGTTTGGGGAGTAGAACTTACCAATGTAGACGAACAAGAACTGAATAAACTTCAAGTTAAGTGTGACAGACTTGTAGAATATCTGCTAACGACTTTGTATGCTTTAAGAGAGCATGCTTCCGGAAACCATCTCTTACAGTTGCTACATAGGATAGACTTTAATCGATGGTTTAGCAAGAATAAAGCTGACTTTAATTTGTCTATGATGTAGATTATACTTTCTTTTTCATTACTTTCATAAATAAAACCATATCTATAACAAATATTTATTTTATGAATATTTTGTATAGATAAAAGAGCACAAAAAGAGAGAACTGTTGTGGATAAATAAGAAGGATCTAGTGAGGAATATTTGGTGTATAAAGAATATTGTTAAAAGAGTGAGAGTGAATCAGTTGAGATGGTTCGCCCATCTAAAGAAAATGGAGAGTGAATATTTAGTCAAACATATAGTTGGTGAGATTGAGGCACTGAAATAAATATAAAACGGGAACGCTTGTGTCCTATATCACAACATACGCATTTCCGGCGCTCGATAGGAGACCACCATACTACTCTACTTCTAGTGTACTTCATTATTTCAGGTTTGCACTTAGGGATATTTTAAAGGTGTGTCACTTGTAAACTGTTGTACTGCCATACTCATCTTTGTTTTGATTTTTAAATAACCTGCTTACGTGAGTGAAAGAGTGAGGTATTTATAAACTTTTCTTAATAATGGACCTTTTCAATTTAAAGAGATAGAAGATATGCGCAATAGGGATCTGCGCATAGTAAGAACAAATGAGATCTATGACGTTTGTTTCTAAAAAATTTAGACGTAAAATGTGAGAATATCTTAGATAACTTTAAAAAGTCTTGTCGAAGTAAGTTACAAAAGCTTGTATTGAAGTTAAAATGTCTAACGATGCAAATTTTCACTGAGAATACAGGTATTTTAATGACTGCAATATTTTTGACGTTCCGTTTGACAGCCCAACTGGCAGTTGTTCGCGCCATGTTCTTACTATTTGAAGCGATAGAAAGAGATAGCCGTTAAATTGAAAAGGTCCATTTATTGTGATCGCCTAGTTTTGTAATATTTCTGAAATTTTTAATAAAAAATTTGTTCCATGATAATGATAACTGTTCATAACAGTTGGTTGAAGATGGCAATGAAAAACAGTTGAATTAATTGCAAGATCATACTGTAAAATTCGCTTTTAAAATTTGGCAAAGAAGCAGACAGAATATTTGGGAGGAGCAAATATAAGAACGTCTCTTAATAAATTATTTTATTTATGCATCTATGATAAATGATTATTAAATATTGACCTATTTTTAATTTTTTTTTATTATATTTGTGTTTTTCTTACTGTCCTTCGATTCATTTTATTTTGGAATCGATTACTCGTATAATCAAAACAAAAATTCATAATTCGCGCTTTTAAAACCCGGAGGTAGAGCAGTATGGCGGTCTCCTATGATGCGCGCAAATTGAAGCTTAAAGCGAGTTTCCGTTTATATTTAGTTCAGTGGATTGAGGGTGTATATTTGCATGGACGTCCGCTATATCGGTGGATAGATGTTATGTGTGGTATATGAAAAAAAGTTCTCGAGTAGTAAAAATTTCGGATTTGTGAAAAATTTTACCCGCTTTTTCGATTTTTTTAAGCTTAAAACGAATGCACTATTAGCAACCAATATAGGTACATGTATTTTGTTATAAATTAATATTTAAAAAATATATTTCTTTATAAAAATGAATGTGAATTATTTTTTTAATTTTACGGCCCTCTCAAACATTTTAACTAATACGTTCTGATCAGTCTTTAACATACATTAAAAGTTATTGTCATCCTATTTGTTTCCTACAATATACTTCAAAAACATAAAAGTGGCACTTAGATCTATTTGAATGAGGTGCTTCAATAATTATATTTTACGGATATTATATATGCCGCAATTTTGGTAAATATCACCCCGAAATATTATACTTCGTTTTTATGAATTTTATACAAAGTTTGTAGTTTTATTTACGAAATGTATTAAAAAAATCTGGCTGACATAATAATGAAACGCTTTTTGTTTTTATACCGGATGTCTACCTTTTTTGTGCATCGTAGGAAATTTTCATATTGCTGTAAATTCTATTCTATTAATTTTAGAACAAAAGTGTAAATAGAAAAATGTTCAGAATTAAAAACTGCATCTAGCAAATCCAAAATTATTGTTTACATGCTTTTCGTTTGCCATGAGCAATAGCAAAAATTTTAATTTTTTTTATTTTTTAAAATTTTAAACACTTGTCATCAACTTTTATCTGTCAATGTCAAACAATTCGACTATTTGAATTGTATATTCTGTAAAAAGCTTAAAGAAGGATATTTTATTTTACGTTTATCTCATGACAATAACCTATTATATCAATAAATTTAGGCTCATTTGATGCATTATTTAATTTTGAACTTTTTTTTGAATTTACACTTTTAGTTCTAAAATTAATAGATCAGAATTTACAGCATATAAAATTTTACCATTGTATTTCCTATGGTCCATAAAAGAAGTTATTGCAAAGGTACGGAAAGTTTAATGAAAAGCAGATGAGCCAATTCCAAATTTTTTTAAGAAGTATTTTAAAGTTTATGCAATATTTTTCATAGTAATAACAAAAATAATAATAATTTATTTTTGTACTTAATTAAATGAAAAGATTGGCGTGAAAAATTGTCATGAAACGCAACCCCCATTTCTATGACGTCAAAGTACATACAATACGTCATTCATAACCAAACGGAAAACAGTTTGTCCATCACCTACCTTATTTATATAAACAAAAGTAAGCGATAGTTTGTTACATGTTAAGCTGTATGAATTTTGACGTGTCGTTTTGTTTCAGATTCAGATCATGTGACTTTTCTCAAAACATTAAATAAATTTCAATAATTAATTGTAAAATATCTAATGGATATTTTGTGATATTTTCAAATTTGAGACTATTTAAAGAATATTTTTTTTTATATGCAATACTTAAACTTTATCCGTTTTAATTATGTAGTGGTGCGAAGTTAGAAGCAGATTGATCTTGTTTTCTGAATAGATAATACCCCGATACTGTCCAATCAAACAAGTTCAAACTGGTCCTATTATCACACCATACTACAGTTAAAACGGATAGAGTATAGCTATTTGTGTATTAAGAGCGCAAAATGGGACACTGTGGATTGAAATCGAAATCGACAATGTCCATTTGCGCTCGAAACATACGAGGTGTGTTCAAAAACTATCGCGAATTTTGAATTTTCGCGGGTTACGTATATTCGAATTTCGATCTTTTTGTGGCTTTATGTTGGTACTCATGTCTCTCACTTATGCATAGATCTTATAGTGTTATACACTATATATATATAACACTATAAGATCTATGCACTTATGTCGACAAGCTCGGCCATTTTGAATGTTCACTTAATTGTTGACAGCTGCTTTGCTTGCACGTGTTTTGGATCGTCTTCGATTTTTACCTATTCAAAAAAATGGAACAAAGAACCTGTATCAAATTTTGTGTGAAAAACGAAATTAAGTGCGCGGATGCATTCCGAATGTTGACTGTGGCATACGGAGAAGCTACCTTGGACCAAAGCAACGTTTATCGGTGGTACAAAATGTTCTCACAAGGCCGAGATGTGAACGACGAAAAGCGTGCCGGACGCCCGAGCACTTCAACAACAGACGAAAAAATTAATGAAGTGGAGAAAATGATATTGGCCAATCGTCGAATCACCGTTAGAGAAGTTGCTGAGGACCTAAACATATCGATTGGCTCGTGCCATTCGATTTTTATCAATGATTTGGGCATGAGACGGGTCGCCGCGAAATTTGTACCAAAATTGCTCAATTGCGACCAAAAACAGCATCGCATGAACATTGCTAATGAGATGTTGGACTCTGTCCGCGACGACCCAAATTTGCTCCAGAGGGTCATAACTGGTGACGAATCGTGGGTTTATGGTTATGACGTGGAAACCAAAGTTCAATCATCTCAATGGAAGCTGCCGCACGAACCAAGACCGAAAAAAGCGCGCCAAGTTCGGTCGAATGTGAAAGTTTTGCTGACAGTTTTCTTCGATTGCAGGGGCGTGGTGCATCATGAGTTCTTGCCACAGGGTAGAACGGTCAATAAGGAATATTACCTGCAAGTTATGCGCAATTTGCGCGAAGCAATCCGCCAGAAACGCCCGGATTTGTGGAAGAACAAAAATTGGCTTTTGCACCACGATAACGCCCCTGCTCACACATCGTTGCTTGTGCGCGACTTTTTAGCCAAAAACAACACACTAATGATGCCGCAGCCACCGTATTCCCCAGATCTGGCCCCCTGTGACTTTTTCTTGTTCCCTAAACTGAAGAGGCCCATGAAAGGACGACGTTACGCTACGCTTGACGAGATAAAGACGGCATCGAAGGAGGAGCTGAACAAGATAAAAAAAATGATTTTTTGAAGTGCTTTGAAGATTGGAAAAACCGTTGGCACAAGTGTATAATATCTCATGGGGATTACTTTGAAGGGGACAAAATAGATATTCATGAATAAATAAATAATTTTTGAAAAAACACAAAATTCGCGATATTTTTTGAACACACCTCGTACACAAGATTTTTTTTCTACAGTCGCCACAATGTACACTTTGTACTTACGGTACTACTCAATAGTTTTGCAGTGAAGATAGGAACGTATTCAAATATGACTTAAAGATAATGTTTTGGCAGTCGTCTTTTCAAAAAATTAATGCCAATTTTGTAATGAATAAGTTTTTTGTATGATTTGTTTGTTTCAAGTACATTAAATTAGTGCAGTGAAAAAATGGATGTCCATTGGGAGCGTTCGCGCCAAACTTTTGCAGGTGGCAGCACTGTACACACAATTTATTTTATATTTTAATTTATCGTTATTTTCCATTCTTCTTGAGATATTGCTTCAATCTAATCTAAACATTTTATACTTTTGTTTTTATAAATGAATGCCCTATTTTATTTCCACAGCAGTGCGGCATTTTGTTTGGCCATGTAATATACCGATAGAGCAGTTAGCAGGTGGTAAATGTGTAACTACAGTGCCATTAGTTTCTGACTAAACGTTTCCATTAAGAATGTAGAGAAAGTGTCGCGCATGAGCGGCAAAGTGACATTTTGCGTTGACAAAATAAACCGCAAATGGCTACTTTGTATATAGACTGTAGAAAAAAATTCTTGCAACGGCCATATTGCCCTGGGCCCCACACTTTCGGATTTTTTACTTTAAAGCTTATGTTCAGACGGACGCTCAACAATAAGCCAGAAACGTTTATCAGAATTTCTGTTATTATCTACGAGTATATAAACCGATTTAGCAAAAACAGTGAAAGTTTAGTTGTTTCTCTGTTTAATTTTTCTTTCTAAATTGTAATATACTTTAACAACACAATAGGTACATATTTTATGAAAAATAAAAATAATGTCCCGCACTTTGCTTTTGCGATGAATCCCCAATAGCTCATATTTAAATGTAAATTAGTGCAATAAAAATTTTTCGCGTATATACAAGTTATCCACATAACTTTTCAAGTCTGGCGAACTTTAATTGCTCTTTTCTGCGTAATTTAAATCATTTTATAATCCATTGGTAAAAAGTTGTGATGTAATTAACCTGTCATGAATGGATTATAAAATGATTTAAACTACGTTGGAAAGGGGATTTAAAGTTAGTCAGGTTCGTAAAGTTATGTGAATCAGTGAATCTACCGTATCCTTTATGTTAGTGAAGTTGAGGCTGTAAGCTCGCGTGGACGTCCGGTGTGTAAGTGAATGATTAATTGGGAAAGTTTCCGAGTGAATGTAGTCGACGCGAAAAAAGTGTGTATGGGCAGAAATGTGTGGCGGATGATGATTGCTACATTAATGCATTCATTTTAGGTTGTGCTAACTCATTTTGTGGGAAAATTGTGATTTTTGCAAATTTCAGTTTGTAGGAATTAATTTCATGTATGTTTGTTACAATTAATAAAAACTTACTTATGAATAAGACCATAACGATGATAAGCATCACCCACATCCAACATTTACAGGCCCGTCTTGAATGTTCGGCCAATTTTTCGGACTCAACTTTCAACTTTGAAAAGTTTCTTTCAGTCAAAGTGGAAGACTTTTGAGCTACTTCTGTGTCCTGTTTAATTATTTTATTGGCTAGTTGTGATTGTTCTTTTAAATTTCTAGTTAACTTTAACATATTATCGGCTAGTTTGTCTTGCATATCTTGATGATACTTTATCATATCATCTAAATCGTCTGTCCCTTTACCTTTTCTAGATCTTAAACCTATAATTTTTATTATAATAGCACTATTAATATTATTTTTAACCTACTGTTTGTTCCCAATAATTCTGCACGATTGGCATTATTTTTGGACGGTAAAATATCATTTTCAGAGTCGGAATTTTCATCAAATACTTGTTTTTTCAATGTCTTTATCCGACGATAGTAGTCGTTTATATTTTCGGAACTATAAAATGGTTTATAAATACAATACATAATTAAAATACAGAGATTAAGTACAACTGTCTTACTCCTCTGTTTCCTTTAATTGCATCAGCATATCTGTTAACGAAGAAATATATTTGGGAAAACGTTGATCATCTTTCTGATTATTTTTTATCATAAGTTCACATTTAACTAGCAATCTTCGTAAATTAACTTCATGCCTTGACAGTCCCATTTTGTCTTGTCTATGCATTAGTTGTTTATTCTCTAGAATTACATGTACATATTTAAATTAGGTTTAAATTTATAAATAATATTTGTATAAATATTTAAGACTGTAAAATAAACGAATAAATGCTACTTAAATTGGTCTAAATGTAATACAAACTATGTATTACATTATCATTTAATAAATAATATCAAAAATAAATTGAAACTGAAATTACATTGACACTGACAACTCAAAATCATATGCGACACCACTGTTTACAAAACTGAACCAGTAAAGGTGAGCTTCCTTTTTAAATTTTTAATCAAAAATAGAATTCGCATGTGCTTATTACCTTTTCCTATTATCAAAATATATAAAACAGTATATAATAGTCTAAAAAATGTAATAAATTAGTGTAAATTAACCATAATTTCAGTCAAAATCATTTTAATGTTTGCCACATGTCAAATTTACTTTTCCAACTCAATCGGTATCATGGAAATTGCACATATAATTCTCGATTACCGCGGATTTTTAAAACTATATCTGTATGTAAAATAATCTTTGTAGGTATAAAATGGAAGAAATAGAATATAAACTAAAGCAAAATAATGCTATATTAATAGTACAAGCTGTTTCAAAGCTTGTAGAAATAATTAAACTCAAAAAATCCAAATCGGAAAACAACGGAAAGAATTCTTCCGATATCACCATCTCTGAATTACAACTTTTAAAATCAAAATGTGGAGTAGAAGATCCTATCGTTAGTATAACAGCTAGTCATGGAATAGTTTCTCTAGTAGAAGATGGAATTTTGCCAATCGGAGCAACGCTTTCTGATTTAATGGTAATTTTAGCAGCTGCTAAGTAAGTTACTGCTAACTATAACTATTTATTTTACTTATAATACTTTATTTCATAGGTGCCATACCGGTATTACAAATGCTATTGGTAGTTTACTTTTACTAGATTTACGAAGGAGTTTAGAATTTAACAAAATATATAAATGTCCGTTCCAAATTCAGAAGCCACAACATCCTTTAATTACAGTCTTATCTCAAAATCAGGATATTTGGTTGGAAATTTTTAACCAAATACAATTATTTATTAATCACTACGACGACAAGTAAGTAAATATGAGTGCGGGAAATAGCTGATTTCCGCACTAATCATGCATGGCCGCCCAAGTAGCAAAAATTTAGAATACATTTTGCAATTTATCTTATTTTTGTAAACGATTGCAGAAAAAAATTGGTTTGGTTGGAAACCATGATTCTAAAATTACATGCAAATTTGCATTTGTTTCAGAATCATTAATTTCGCTCACTTGTTACAAAATTAACTTTTGCACCAAATACATGTAAACAAAAATCTCGCAAATGCTTCGTTTCAGAAATATTTGCATAAGAAGGTAGTAAGAGCAAAACCTGAGCTGGCCAAAGTACATACTAGACCTAGACAAAAGTACTCGAGAACAGAGTACAAATACAAGACTGAAAAGTACTCTAAAGTATGTACTTCAAACAAGAACTAAGAATTATTTTTACTCTGAGTATCGAGTAATTTTTATACGCGAGATATAAAATATTTTTTCTAACACTTATTACGTCTAGAGTTACATGCGTCAAGTAAATTATATTTTGAAATAATTAGATTTATAAAAATTTAATTTTTTATGTAGATTTTTATGTTGAAAATACCATTAAAATAATTTACTGCACCAACACCAGATCTAATCTAATGTAGTAAAATTTAAGGTAAAAAATGTTATAACATTGTGGATTATGCTGAAAAATAACAAAATTATGTAAAAAAACAAAATCTCATTTTTATAATAAGTTTTTTACGAATTTATTTTGGCGCTATAAAAGGACATCACGTGGTCTGTGGCGTACGAGTGACTGATGACATTTCCGAAAAAAAATTGTGCATAAAACTACACCATTAACAAAAAACACTTTTTCTGACATTGAAGCGTTGTCAACTATCTTGCTTGTGTAAGTTTTATTACGTTATTACAAGTTTTCTATTTCTATAAAATTTCTAATTATCATCAGCTCCTCCCACATCATAACCGGTAAAATTCAAATTTTCAAGTAACTAAAATTATTTGCACTGCGCCAGTTATGCCTTTTCATGTGAATAACTCTGAAACGATGCATTTATGACATTTTGTTTCCATGAACTTCTCGTCCACTTTTTAGGTGCTTTATTGAATTTTAAGTTTGATTATTTAATCTTGAAACACCTGTAGATACATTTACATTTCTAGTAAATATACTGAGAGCTCCTAGTGTTGTACGTCCTTCACTCATTCGCCCATCCCTCGATATTATGCTACCCAGACCGGGATACGGCAACCGAGCAAATTCCTGATGGGCCGCTTCAAATCGGGCCGGCCAGAGCCAGAATAATAATTTTTGTTTTTACTGCAATTCTGAAATAAATAATTAAAAGAAAAAATAACTTAGACAAAACGGCGGAAGTCTAGAATATCTACCACTCAAGAATCTTATTTTGATGGTTATATATGGTTGCAAAAATATTAAAAACTCTAAATTCCACAAAAATTAGGGTACGGAAAGTAATATTTATAGTGACTGGCATTTTTTCTGAAAAAAAGTAGCGTTTACTTCCTATAAAATGAATGTAACCACCTAGTTTCGTAAAATTTAATAATTTAAAATTATTCTATTTCAAATTGGGACTAATTTTGATTCGGGCCGGTCTGCCATTATTTGCACGGAGCGGCATTAGACCTCGTATCTGGCCTGATGCTACCCAAATATACAAAATGCACTTGCTCCAATCTCACTCCATCCACCAACACATTGCATTCAATCATTAAATTATTCTTCTCAAATATTAGTACTTTGCATTTACCAATATTCAGCATCAGATTTATATTTCTTCTAACTAATTTTAGAAAATATTTGTACCTAATAAAACGTAACACTTTCAGGATTGCAGTAAACAGTTTAGAATTACTGCGCCCAGTTTTCTTTTATATTTTATGCGACCCTTCAACGAAATTAAGAGATACATCTCGAAGACAATTATGGAATTTATTATCATTAAAAGATGACAATTTACAAATGAAGTTATTAACGTTTGAAATATTAAATTGGATGCCAGTAAGTAAAAATAAAAAAAAAATTAAAATTTTGTGTAACTATTTATTTTTAGATTAATTCTCGACAAAAATGTCTTGAATTACGAGACTTCCTGACAGAAATGTCCAAATTTGCCATAAAAAGTGGAAATCCTGAAACATACACTGCTATAATTTTATATTTAACATCTCTTACGCACAAGTTAGTTAAATATGGATGTGATCCTACTCCAAATATTTCAACAATTATAGAAATGCTGGAATTATCAACAACTAATGAAACTCATAGTGTTATTTTGATGATATTATCTGAAACTATTACTATTAGTCCACCAATGTATTTAACAGAAATTTTGCGCCTATGTAAAATAATCATTTCAAAACAGTCCTCAAATATTTTGGCCGTAAAATCAATCGTTTCATCAATACTCCAATGGTTGTTGTACCCTTCAGCTTTACTTTCAGACGCGCTTAAATTAGCTAACGATATCATTTTATTTACTGAAAATAATTTAACTTATTCTGCTGTTACGGGAAACTTGTACAAAGATATTTATTTTAAATTGATTCAATACGCTGATATAAGCATTGATTTAGCTGTAAAATTGTGTTTATTAGCAGAAAAATGGCAAACAGACGAAAATTATTTATTAAAATGGCTTGATGACGTTATAGATTCTCCCACGACGTTTTTAGCCAAAATTTTTAATTTTGCTTCTGCAATTTTTATTCACCCATTCATTAATGTTTCAATAACAAATAAAGCTTTAAATATATTAATGAAACTAGTTGAAAATAAATCTGAACTGTCTTTTAATGTCTTAGTTTTAATTTTACATAAATTGACAAAAGAAAAAGATCCTGAAACACAAGTAGCTTTACTAAAAGCAATTCCACTAATGGCAGTTTCGAAACAAAATATTCCTTTAATCGTTAACACTTTGGAAACTGTTAAAAATGGCCAAATCACTTTAAAGACTCTCTCATTTGATTTATTCTTGCGATTATGGTCTACCGAGGTGAGATGTTTTCCTTATTTACAAAAACTTTTATTGGAGACAGACGATAATTGGGAATTTGGTATTGCTAAGGCGCATACCTTGAAAGAAATCTGCATAGATCGGTAAGTAAAGGTATTTTTAAATGAACGAATGAGTAAAAGTATAATTTCAGATCCGATTTATATGGAAAAGAAATGGTTGTGCATCTGTCTCAAATTTTAAACAAATATGGAGATGGCAGAGGAAGCATTGCGTCATCTTTAGCTTTAGAAGGAATTACAATTTTATGCGAAAATGGAATTATTGATGTTGTCAGTACTTGGAAAAGTATTGCACCGAAATTTGCCAAAGATAAACGACCTACAGTAATTAAAAGGTATTTTCTAATCATAATTTGTAAATAAATGCGAGAGTGGTTTGAAAAGCAGATAGCAAATTAAAAATGTTTCGAAAAGTTATCACACCTGCGTGCGTCGCGAGGTTGCGTATATATCAACCAATACTCGACTATATCACGTTCTTTTTCCGAACCGTGGATGTGGCAGGCCTATTTTTAATATATATATATATATATATATATATATATATATATATATATATATATATATATATATATATATATATATATATATATATATACGGGATGTCCGTCTATAAATAAACCAGCAAATATCTCGCTTATTATTACTTTTAGCGATTTCAACTATATAACATAAATTATAGTATGTTAACTCCTCTATAAAATTTCGGAAGTAGATCAATATTATTACTTCCGGTTTTGGAGAAATTGATAGCAACTTTTAATTTTCAAATGGAACATTCTATATATTTTTTCAAATTTGAAAAGTACATGAAATTTGCTATCCAACTGTATAAAAACAATCATATGTTATATTTTTTAAAAATAAAATGGCGAATGATTAAAATATTATTTTTTTATTAAATGTAGGAGGCATTGCAATACAAATTTAATGAATAAGAAATTTCTAATGACATGAAATAACAGATATAATAATTAAATATCATATTAAAGTAATTGTACATCAATTTGAATATTTAATTAATTGGTATTCATTATATTTGAAATAAATAAATAAATATATCATCACGGCTGGGTGTGCAAATCTGCTTTGTACACAGATGTCGGTAATGATATTCAAGTACAGTGTGTTCAAAAAAATTCCTAACTCGGAGTAGGCTTTGAACAAAGAAACGTATGTCAATTTAAAAATATTTCATTAAACGTCAATTTGACATAAGATATTGTCAAAAAAGTTATCTAAAGAAATCAAAGCATTTCTTCTTGAATCTTATTTTAGAAAAGGAAACAAATTAGAAAACGGTGTATGTCAATATAATGTATCCTTTTTTATTGTCTTTTATCCTTAAAATTACATTCTAACATCAATTTTGACAACTTGTCCTTTGAATTAAAAAAATGTTCAGACTGGATCAGACATACGTTTCACTGTTCATAGCCTACTCCGAGTTAGGAATTTTTTTGAACACACTGTATTTGAAAGGTGTAATATAAAATAAATGAAATGCAAAGCCTCCTAAATTTAACAAAAGTATAATAATTTAATCATTCGCCATTCTATTTTTTAATAATGTAACATACGATTGTTTTTATACAGTTGGATAGTAAATTTCACGTACTTTTCAAATTTAAAAGTTGCTATCAATTTCTCCAAAACCGGAAGTAATAATATTGATCTACTTCCGAAATTTTATAGAGGAGTTAACATACTATAATTTATGTTATATAGTTGAAATCGCTAATAGTAATAATAAGCGAGATATTTGCTGGTTTATTTATAGACGGACACTCTGTATATTATATCTTTGAAATGTTTTCAGTTTATGCGAACTTCTCTCTGAATTCTCTAACTTAAAATCAACAACAGTTGAACAAGACCAAACTATAAATGAAGTAATATGCAAACTATGGAACTACGTTGCATCTAGTGAATATATAGAAATCATAGATGCAGCTTTGAAAGCTCTCTCATGTTTTGATATAGAGCAAATGACTCTTAAACAACTACCTGATGTATTTAGACAAAAATTAAAACTGCCTGCACAATACGCGAAGACACCTGTAGATGCAGCGAGGAAACCCGAAGAAGTTTTAACTTATATCCCTGGTAATTGCGTAACTGAAGTATTTAAGTTCAAAAGGATCTAAGTACCATAAAAATTAGATAGAGTGAATGAAAAAAATCTAAACAAAATGGCAAAAAAAACAAATTACTATAATACGAATGAAGAGATATTTTCGAAACGAGCAAAAAGACAAGTTTTGGCTACCACTTTTTCATCAGTTTGCTTTCAAAAATGCACTTTTAGGATTTGACGCATTTACCTGCGGCTCGCGCGGTCAAACTTTCCTCCTATTCGTAAAACAAAACTACACTTTTTACTCATGTTGTATAAATAAATTCACGGGTCGTTAACGTTTAGCATATATTTAGTAAAATGCATAAGAATATTAATAAATGAAGCAATAGAAGCTATTGTTATTTTTTGCAAAATACTTTTATTAATAGAAATATAGTAACTAGATTTGAAAGTGATACTGGATGAATAAGAGAGCCGTAGGCGAGTTTTGGAAGCTTGTGAGCCCAGTAAAGACACTTTCAGGTTGAGTACAATTTTTTTGCGGTCCTGAAAAAAGGAATAAATAAAAATCTATAGATATGCATTATTTTATGTTTCATTGGAAATATGAAATAAATAAATGAACAAATGATCGCCATGGAAACATTCATAAGACAATATACAGGGTGTTTCATAATATATGCGCAGGACTTCAGGATGTGATAGCTCGTCCAAAAATATGAAAAAAAGTTTCTCGGACATGTCCGCCGTTAGCTTCAATGCACTCAGCAATTCTTCGACGCACTGACTGTCTAACACGCAGGAAACATAGCTTATTATGAGAAACTTTTTTTCATATTTTTGGACGAGCTATCACATCCTGAAGTCCTGCGCATATATTATGAAACATCCTATATAGACAATTTTCCGAGCTGGCTCAGTAAAGAAGGATTTTCCGGTCTAAACAGTGATCAGAAACAGCTCATATTCTGGACGATCGCGAAAAAAAAATTTAAAACATAAAAATGGTACTTTGATAACTTAGAATTTAAATGCTCCAAGCAATGCTGTATCAAAAATAAACAATATGAAATATTTTAGGTGAATGCTGGATACAATTACTGCAGAACATAAATCACGATGCTTTAGAATCTGCTGGTAATTGCCTAATAGAATGGATGAGAATAGAAATTGCCGGGTATAAAAGTAGTGTTTATAAAATACCCGAAAATAAAACTGAACCACTAAATTATGACAATTTACCAGATAAAAGTATAGTTCGTGCTTTGGGAACATACATACGACTTGTGACGGTATTTTTGTAAAATTGTATATTATATAGTTTATTTTAAAATTACTTTGCAGGTTCAAAACTCTAAATATTATTATTCCGAAACTACAGTACGTCAGTGTTTGCGAATATTAAGTGAATCATATTCGAAACCTTTACCGCCTTTAGACTGGCATTTCTTATTAGATCTGTTTAATAAAAGGGCTGATATTCCCAGTTTGTGTATTAATTTACTTTGTAAACAAGTTTTAATTTCTGGTTCTGCCAGGAAGATTATGGAAAGTTTTATCAACGAATTTAAAGCAGATCTGGAAAAGGTATTTATAAATAATCGATTATACATTTCATAATAATAAGTAAAGAAGGCGTAAGATAGTGTTTTAATAATTGTACTTAGAAAAAGTAGGTGTGAATAGAAATTTGTTGGAAGCTATTCGAGCGTCGTATAAAGGTAGTGAGTACTGTAAGAATAGAAAGGTTGAATGGCTGGTTTTGTGTATATGTATGTTGGTGTGAAACAGATCTCTGGTAGATATCCGTGGTAGTTTAATTCGTATGCCCGGTGCCTGTTTTTCGAATCTCAAGAGATATGAAATCAGATAAATCTGGGCAAAGTTGCCTCATTAATAGATCATTTCAAAGATGTATTTGTTTTTCATGAAAAGTAAGGTCAGTATATAAATATAAAAATTGAAATTTTGCTGATTTTTAAATTTACAATTAACTTCTAATAATCTGGAATTTTGGTTTGCACTTCTTTAAGACACTTTTTTGTGCTCTTTCGACTGGTGATGCTCAAATTTTTAGTCACTGTTGGATTTGGAGTTATCACGCCAGTTATATTTTTATATGAACGCCATAGTGGAATGTTACCACTGAAAAGAGAATTTTCTTAGCTTTCAAACGATGTGCAACTTACCTATATGTTCGTTTGTTTCAAATCACAAAAAGCACCAATTATTATCATATACTATGATGTTCACATAATAAAAATATTAAAATTAATTGGACTGAATGCAGTGCCGGCGCCAGGATGTACATGTAGGGTGGGCACAATCAAAAGATGGTTGGGCATCAGGGGGGGGGGTCGTAATAGGTTATGCAAAGGTAACCAGAAAAAAAGGCGCCGCAGGCAATTTTTTTTCATCCAATATTAAATGCCTTAATTTTGAACGTTACATTTTTTCAATGAATGTGAAGCTGCATGATTTCCCCCTTTCATGTACAAAAATAAATTGCCAGACCAGATTAGAAAAGTGAATATATTTAACGGATTGTTAACTTACCTGAATAAACTGTTAAAATTGAATATCACCTGCACTTTTACTATTGCAATTATATTTTAACTGACATCCATACTACGTAATCAAAATTTATATTTGAAAACAAGCAATCAAATATTAGCTGTGCAAAATACATTATTAAATTTTATTCTTAATCTTAAATTATAATATTTTCGTTTGTTTGATTTTTTTTTATCAAGTCATGAGAGGGGTAATTACCCTTTTAATCTCCCCACCCGTGTATACGCGCCTATTGGGCACCCATTTATTTTAAATAATAAAGATACATACCTATATAGTTTTTTTCATATACACACATAAGACGATGTAAAGACGCGGGTATCTAAATTTAAATAATTACATATACCGGGTGTTTACTTTTTTATGAATTACAGGTAATATGTACAATGGTGAAATTTTCATTTGGCTGTAATTTCTGCCCTATTAATTTTATAAAAAAAAGTGCAAATACAAATAATGTAGTAGGTGGGCACAAGACTTTCTAGGGTGTGCACGTGCCCAAAAATAAGGAACAGCCTATATACAAATATGCCTGCTGATGTATAATATCGAGAATTTCATGTAGATTCCAAATTTTTAACGTACACGTTGCTAGCATTAACCGTTTAATAGCTACAGGCAAAAATATAGAAAATAAGCTAGATAAAAATTCATCGTTTATTATTAAAATTATTCAAAAATAAGTGTATGTGTAACTAACTCTAACTTTTGGAACAGCCTATATACAAATATGTCTGCTGATGTATATTATAGAGAATTTCATGTAAATTTTAAATTTTCAACGTACAAGTTGCTATCTTTAACCGTTTAGAAGCTACAGGCAAATGTAGAGAAAATGAACTAGACAAAAATTCATTGTTTATTATAAAAATCATTCAAAAATAAGTGTACTTTTAACTGTCTGTAACTTTTGGAACAGCCTATATACAAAAATGTCTGCTGATGTGTATTATAGAGAATTTCATGTATATCTTTTTTCTGCGTTTAAAAAAGAAGCATCTATGCACCATAGTTTCTAAAATAATCGTGCATAGATGCTACCTGAAAGTAGCATCTATGCACGCGAAAAAATTTTTAATCATGCATAGATGCTACTTTCAATTAGCATCTATGCACCATATTTTCTAAAATAAACGTGCATAGATGCTACCTGAAAGTAGCATCTATGCACCATATTTTCTAAAATAATCGTGCATAGATGCTACTTTCAGGTAGCATCTATGCACGCAAAAAAAATTGTATTCGTGCATAGATGCTACTTTCAAGTAGCATCTATGCATTATATTTTCTAAAAAAAATCGTTCATATATGCTACTTTCAGGTAGCATCTATGCACGCAAAAAAAATAATCGTGCATAGATGCTTTTCTCTGCGTTCAAAAAAGAAGCATCTATGCACCATATTTTCTAAAAAAAATCGTGCGTAGATGCTTCTTTTTTATGCGTTTAATAAAGAAGCATCTATGCACCATATTTGCTAAAAAAAATCGTGCATAGATGCTTTTTTTTCTGCGTTTAAAAAAGAAGCATCTATGACTGAATGAAATGTTGAGAACTAAATTAGGAAATTATTAAAGTAAATAAATTATGAGGGGTTTCCAAGTTTTTTTTTTCATTTTTGAATGTCAATCTGTACATAAAAATATTAGTCCCGTATTTTGTATTTTCGCCGAAAAGTTTCTAATAGGTAGATCAGAAAAAAAATATTAAAGTTTCAATAATGAGGACGCGCGTGACGTCATCTACATCAAGAACATATGTTTCTAGAGCTGATACATGCCCTTGACTTGCGCGTTCGAACAGCTATTGACCAATAGCAATTGCCAATGTCCAGTACGTCACAAACATGGCTGATACTGAATTTTATGCGCTTGATTTAAATGAATTAATGTTTCATATTGATATTAGGGTAATAAAAATCAATAAATTGACTATAATCTTCACCTTATAGAAACATATGTCTTAATTTAAAAGTATTTAATTTTAAATGTCAATTTAACAAGAGAAATTGTCAAAAATGTTACCTAAAGAAATCAAAGCTTTTCTTCTTAAATCTTATTATCTTTTTTTTGACTACTTGACTTTTGAATTGAATAATGATCAGACATACGTTTCCCTGTTCATAACTTACCCCGAGTTAGGTTTTTTTCTGAACATACTGTACATGGTGAACAATGATATCCAATAAGTATTTTTTTAAAAGCCGCAGGCTTGGAAAACCGTATTTTTTGCTTTATAAATTCAATAATTATTATTTTTGTTGTTTGCAACAAATGAACATAGATAAGTTCTCGGGTAAGTTATACATCGTTAAATATCTAAAAATATGGCCCGAATTATGGTTGCACTTTTCTAATAAATACGCTTTTATGGAGTACACTCCTCATAAGAATATAATCTAAAAGCGCTTTTATTATAAAAGTACGCTTGTAATACGAGCCTCTTTTCATTTTGCAACGATATAACTTTCCACTAGGCGTCCATAAAAAATAACAATTTTGGCATCTCAAAATCCAACAATGTTAAAGAATATAAGCATCGTTATTCGAAAGAGCGTGAAAATATGCTCTAAAGAAGTAAGTGCAAACCAAAATTTCATATTTTTATATTTATCTAGTGACATGCATTTTGCGTGAAAAAAAATACATCTTTAATATAGTCGATCAATGGGGCCACATTGCGGTAATTTAACCGACTTCGTATCTCTTAATAACCAAGATTTATCGGTGAAATTAATTTATTTTGTTTTCAGGATCATGAAATGAAAGTGTTATTTTCCAATCTTGGTTACTTGTGTAAAGGAGTCCCACCGAACACTTTACGACCAATGATAACAAATTCTCTTACACTTACATATCACAAAAATGAAAATTTGTTTAAATTATTAGTAGAACATGTAAAAGATGCTTTATTAATTGAAGATATACACGAAGCAAATAGAACATTACTCGGACAAATTATTGAAACAATGTCAGAAGACATGAATGCCAATACAAATACTTTTAATATATTTTTAACATGTATTGTTGAATCTTCAACAAAATATATCGATAGAATAAGTTCTCCGTCACTTTGGTGGGAAACAACAGAAGATAAATTTGAAAAGGCGATTAAAGTTAGATGTGCGTTAGCAGTGAAAAGTAAAAATAAACCGTTTGTATTTTTGAACGAATGTATTAATACTGCCGCAACTTTACCAAGGTAATATTTTTAACTAATATTTTAAAATATGAATTTCACAAATAACATTCACTGGGATCTTGGAAATTGAGATAAGAGGTTCTCAAAGTTGTTGTGGAGAGGGCACCACATGTATCTCTTTCGTGCTGTTTAAAAATTGAAAATAATTAAAAAATTATCTATTCAATGGTGTAAATTTCCCATGTAGCGTCCACATAAAAATTAAAACTTTCACAAACTCGAAAACTAATAGTGATAAAAAAAATTGAGCATCGCCATTCGCAAGAACATAAAAAGTGCCTTAAAGATGTGCAAATTAAAATCCAGTATTATTTCGCATTTGCAAAAATAAAACTGCAAAATTTACATTTTTGCTAATATCTAGTGATCTATGTATTTTTTCTCAAATAACAAAACACCATTAAAATGGGGCAACTTTTGTCTAATCGACTTCACATCTCTTATAGTTTTCGAGATCCTCATGTTGGAAAAGTTATCCTAGTCAGCCTGTAGACACTTGGTGAGGATACACATACGTTAACTTAAAAATATAGAATTAAAATAAAATTAAGAAGCAAGATAGGTATGCAATAAGTTCTTTAATAAACTAATATTTTAAAAATTAATGAAAGTCTTGACAAAAAAATAAATAAGAAATTTGAAGAAAAATATCGAAAAATCTAGGGTTTCAAATTTAAAAACAAAAGCACCATTAAGACGGCCTTCTAATCTAAAACTTTAGCGTAATTGATCCGCTTGATATTTCTTATGGTCTCCAAGATCCCAATGAATGTTATTTTGAAAATCCTGCATGTCAATATTTTAATTTCCAGTGTGCAAATTTACACTTTGAAACAAATTTTCAACGTTTTTCGATTCCACAATCAACATACTTCAATAAGTGATTGGATCCTGGAACTTATGGGACAAATTCAAGAAAAATTAACCAATGAAACTAAGAATTCCGAAGAAATAACGTTTTTATGCGATGTTTTCCTTGAAGCTATTATAATATTTTCAGGATATGATTTCTTAAATAGTCAACCTGATATGATTGCAATAACCAAAGAAGCTAGATTGAATTTATTTCCCATTGCAATACACAGTTTCATTTGTGTTAGGTTTCCACATATTGCAGTACAGGTGAGAAATATACTTAAACTTAATTATTCACTCAATTTTTTGTGATAAATTTAATAGTCACCGCAGGAACTTTCTATCGTCTTTTGTTTTTAAGCTACAGGCTAAACTTATTTTTCGCTCACTTTGAAAATATCTCAAATCTTGTTTATTATTAGATGTAGGTAAAGAGAAAAAATTTAGAAAATTTTATGTCCATAAATTTTTGAGATATAACACAAACTTATATTTATGTGTGCCTGAGTGTCAGTTGCGAATCTGGGGACCCGAGTTCGATCCCGACCGACGCCAAAATTTATTTCTAATTTTAATGTTGACCCCTGTGGTGCACTCTCCACGCCAGCAATGAGTTCCAGTGAGGTGCTGTCTGGTAAGCGCCCACATGGTACTAATATTTCATCATTACCTATATCGGTGTAACAAAGCAGATTGGCACACCTAGCACTGGGTAATATATCATGATGGGTGATGATATATTTACTTTTTAAATGGAACCCATATCTCTTATTAATCTCAAAAAATCGTATTTTTTCTCTTTTCAATGATGCAAGGGTTATTGTGTTTTGTATTAGTTTTACCTAGATTTTTTTTTCGTATTTTGTATTAAATTTACTGTTATTTTAAAGATATTGCTAAGTTTTTTATTTAGAAATACTCCTTTATTTAAATAATTTATTTCGTTAGAAAATTTTACACAAAATTTTTCAAATTAATTGTGATAAAAAATATCTTGTATCAGGTGGCCCTTAACATGTTATAATACGAAACACAACTCTCATTGGAAAAAAGAAAAAAAAGAATGATTTTTTGAGATTTAGAACATTTTCCTCGATTACTAATAGTTTAGATAAAATAAATAAATGTATCATCACAGCTTATTACCCATTGCTGGGTGTGCCAATCTGTTTTGTACACAGATAGAAGTTTCTAATAGTTTAGAAGTTATTTGAAAAGGAAAAAATCTGATGGGGCCAGCACATTATCTTCCGTCAGTTCTATATATTTTATACAAATTCCATACAGGCCAGTTCTTGCGAAAGATTCTATATTTCCAGTAAATTACCTTCCCTCAGTTCTATATATTTTGCACAAATTCCATACAT
Source organism: Harpalus rubripes (assembly GCA_963082715.1). NCBI lineage: Eukaryota > Metazoa > Arthropoda > Insecta > Coleoptera > Carabidae > Harpalus > Harpalus rubripes. The sequence continues at coordinate 18,765,137 of OY720464.1, forward strand.
AAAGTTTCTTAGATTCTATAATTCAGTAAAATTATAACACAAACATACTATGTCAATTTATTTAATTATATTAGCTGTTTCTAGTGTTATTGAATAGCTGGCTATACTATGTCAATTTATTTAATTATATTAGCTGTTTCTAGTGTTATTGAATAGCTGGCTGCTTATAAAATTTAATTTCTTTATAATTTTTTAATTCAATATCCATTTAATATGAAGTATAAAATGTAATTTAGGGCCGGTATTTCCATCTTCGGATAAAGTGCTGGATAACTTATCTGTCGGATAAATGAACAAAATCGCATCAAAAAATGACATTCAATATTATTTACATCATTTATGCTTTTATTTCGATGCGATATTTTATCATTTATCTGACGGATAGTTATCCTGAACTTTATCCGGAGATGGAAATACCGGCCCTAAATCGTATAGAGAATAAAATATTCTTTAAAAAAACTGTTAAAATCTTCAAATGAGGATACTTCCGATCGACCAATTATAACCAAAATCTAATCAGCTCTTTATACGGATGTAACGAAGAGGAATACGAAAGAATTATAATTTTTAGAATTGTAGTGCTGGACTTATCGATGGAGAAAAATCGTCATACACACACATACATACATACAGACATTACCGTAAAAATAGTGAAATCGTATACCAGGAACCCTAAATCTTGCTCATTCACTAAAAACTCACCACCGAATTTTCTGACCAAAGACAATACCTTCCTTATCTAAAGGTGACTGAAGGTAAAAATTCAACAAAATTCAGTTTTTCGTCATTTATCTAGTAGCTTATGAATTTTTTTGGAAAAACAAAAGCACATCTGACATGACCTCCCAAAAACGCACAAACAGTTCGATTTAACCGTTGCCGTTTCTGTTAATTCTCGAGATCCCAATACAAAAGACGATAAAATTAACCCTGGAATGTTGTAAATTTAATATTACCCAAAATATACTATTCAAAAAATAAACATCGAACATAAGACACCTATATATTTTCTTTCATTTTTGTAGTTTTAAAATTTTGTTAAAATATTAAACAAAGGGGACTGAAAGTACAGTTAGAACTCTTAATTTGCTTCGTAAATTTTTTATTTACATCACGCATCACAGAAATTACAAAATTATTACTAAATTAAATACAAAGTCGTAAAATAATTATATTTACAGGTGATGGAGTGGCTTTATCCCATGGCAGAAACTTTGGAGATCCCACCCGTATATCAAATGACGTTCTACCAATCTTTAACCACGCTACGACATGAAAAAGCGTTCAGTGACTCCTCGAAATGGATGAAATATGTATCTGTTAAGCGCCCGAATTACTAAATATGTATTGTCTTACTGATTAAATCGAATAAATAAGTGAAACAATGTGACATTTGTCTTAAATGTGATTAAATGTATTGCAAATTTGAAATATTTTAGATATGTTGGCAAGAAACTGCAACTTTTAACAACAAATAATATTAAAGTCATACTGACGTTTCATTATTATCCGAACTTTGAACAACAGAAACAGTAAGAGTGGTTGGTCTGTTATCTCTTTCTGTTGAGATACGAAGTATTTCATCTTCGTTCATTTCATTTGGGGCTATTAAAGATGTCGGTGGTTTTAATCGAGAGGGATCTAATAAATTACGTTGTTTTTCTTGGACTTTCAGTTTTTGCGGCGTTCGGCTTGGTGATGATCTCCGACTATTGCTGAACGATTTTAACATTTTAGCGCTGTAGAAACATGAATTAATACAAACTACTTTAATAATTATTCATACAACTTACGCATCCATGAGTTTGAATAACAATCTGCTATATTCTTGATACTCGTCTTCTCCAAATTCACTTGGATCATGCCTAGCATGTTCGTATAAGTCACAAAATTGGTGGATTAGTCTTTGACCAGACCCGTTTAGAGGAGCGGCTAAAGTGGTTAAGAGATAAGCTCGAAGATTTTCACTCGGATGGCGAACAAGGCAACTATCTTGTTTCGTAATTTCGTGTTCTACAAGTATTTTAGTTAAAATAAGACAACAATAGGCGTTGCGTTTTCGCAAATTCAACCGGAGGTGTAAGACATACAAATGTTAGTTTGTACGTTGGTAAATAATTTTGTTTGACACAAGTGAAGAAGGAACGATGATTGACATGTTAAGATTAAGTTCTGTAAAGAGGGGATTTGGGGTAGAATTGGGCAGGGAAAGGAAGCATTCAATAAAATACAAGAACTATTAACAGTAAGGTGCATTAATATTGAACTGCGAAAATAGTTTGCAAAATGCTTTGTATTGTGCTGTATGGATTCGAAACATGGACATGGACTTTTAGTCTTTAGGAAAAAGAAAAGTACTTGGAACGTTTTTAGATGTGGTTGTGGCGACGGTTGGAAAAGATTGGGTGGAGAGAGAGTCAAGAATGAAAAGGTTGGAGAAAAAGAATTTTGGGAGAAATAAAAAAGAAACAAGCTAAATGAATTCAATATATATTTAAAGAGGGATTGTATTCAGAAAATTATAATTGAGGGGAATATACATGGGAGGAGAAGAAAACAATTTTAGACGTGGGCAGAGCCAGCTGGTGTATGGGAAACATTTCCGTTGATATCGTCCAGAGACAGAATTCACTAATAATGATAATTGTAAAGAACAATAAAAAATTGTATATGATACCATATTCCATAAAAATTGTAAGGAGTACAACTACGGATGATTTAGAATGTTATCAACTTGGCCTTAAAATATAAGACGAGCAATTATAAATTTTTGCTGCCAAGTTACAACATTTGCCGGGTCACATACTACATTTGGGTCAAAATTAAAAACTTGTAGTAGTGTAAAGATTTGAGTACAGAAAATAAGTCAAATGAAGCAGCATTATAATCATAAAGTTCGTGACAAAAGAGGGTATGAGGGTATGGATCAAAAATTATTTATAAAAGGAAGATGTGCGTATATGGGAATGATGCGCAGTTATATATAATATCAATGGAGCCGAGAATCAAATTAAGATGATATAAAGTGTGGAAGCAAGAGCGAAAGAAAACATTAAAAATATTTGATTAGATTTTAACAGAACAAAGAATGAACGTTTTAGTGAGTGCAAATGAAATGGGTATGCAGAAATAACTAAATTGCATTTAATTGTTATCAGAGTTGTTATCCTTCATGGCCAGGTAGATAACATTTTTGTTTACTCCCGAAGATATGTCTATTTACGCGCAATCTTTACTAACCCTGCCTATGCATATAATAGAACTAGATCGAAAAAAATTGATGAGATCGAAAAACAATTATCGGATCACACGCTCCGCCTAATTAGTGTAAATTTACAAACACTTCGGATCATATACAAACAAATCGACTGAATTTACGAAAACGCCTAAACGAAAAATGTTTCCAAACAAACCCAGCAATTTAACATCATCTACGGCTTTAAGACGGTGATAATACGCTGGAATTTGTTGTCCAGGGCATAAGATGTATCTAGAATCTAAACTATTTAACAGTTGTGGTTCATGGACAATTCTTGGGATTAAATCTATTCTTCGCTCAATCTCTCGCTTCAAAGACTGCCAAAGATATATTTTAATAAAGACACTTGATCATTCATAGTAAATATGTACCTTTTTAGCATCATGTCCAACAGGTACATGGGGTCCCCTTCGAGACCTCAAAGCAAATCTCATAATTTGTCGTTTAGCGAAAATGAAAAGAATTAGGCAAGTAAGAACTCCACCAGCAATAATAATAACAACAGTCACTCCGGATAACTTTTCTGACATACTGTTCTTTAAATGATGATCACTCAATAACTCTAATTGAGAATTCGTTGACATTATTATAATTTTTCAAAGAATAAAATGAACTACAATTAACATTTTGACAGCGTTCATAGACAAATGTCAGCTGTCACTACTGTTGACAGAAGAGAAGTAGGAAGGAAATAGGGTAAAACGTAAAACCCTACTAACATGCGTATGTGTTGATATTTTTAAAATTGAATAAAATGCCGAAGCCGAAGTTATTTGAAGAGGAAGCATCAGATTCAGATGTAGAAATAAAAACTAATAACGACTACGCAACTAGGTACGATACATGGCGAGAAAAGGAAGAATTAAATAGATGTAAGACATAACCTCACTATTACACGTTTATTAACAATTATTTAATATGAAATTAAATTTAATTATTTATGTAATATGTTTCAGTGAAAAATAAGTACGGAGACCATGCCCGTTTAAATCTTAATATTTCGGAAGACGAGTCAAGTTCCTCCGAAGACGATGAAGATGGCAAACATCTTACTGAAGAATTTGAAAAGGATTTCTTTAAAACTCTTGCCTATTTAAAGAGAAAAGATCCTAAAATATATGACGACAAGGTAGTCTTTTTCGAAAAGATACTTGGAGAAGATGACAACCAAAAAACAAAGAATAAATCCAAAAAACAAGAACCAATGTTCATGAAGGACTACGAACGTAAAATGATTTTAGAAAAAGGTCCTAAATTTGAAGACAGCGACGAAGAAGAGCCAGAAGATCCTCGATCAACATCTCCAACGTATGTAGAAGAACAGAGAAGAATAAAAGAAAGTTTAAAGAAAGCAGTTGATGATGAAGATGACAATGATGAAAAATGGGGAGGATTGTTCGAAAAACGACAAAAATCTAAAGAAGAGCAGAAAAAAGAGGAGGAAGATTACATGAAATGGTTGAAAGGCACTAAAGAACATCTTCAAAATGAGGAAATGGAAACAGAGTTAAACTCATTGAAGGAATATTGGAATAAACCAGATTTAAATAAAGATGAAGCATTTTTAAGGGATTATCTTTTAAATAAAAAGTACTTGGAAAAAGATGATGAAAATCATATACCAACTTATGAAGAAATAATTCACGATTCAGATGAAAATTTGTCAGAAGACGAAAAAAACATCGAGAAACAAGAAGAATTTGAAGTAAAATATAACTTTCGATATGAAGAACCAGATCAAGAGTTTATAAAAAGATATCCACGTACTATGGAACAATCTGTTCGCAAAACCGACGACCGCCGAAAACTCAAAAGAGCAGAAATTAAAGAACGAAAAGAAGAAGAAAAGAAACAAAAACAAGGGGAATTAAAACAATTGAAAATCCTCAAACGTAGAGAAATCCAGGAAAAAATTAAAATGATAAAAGATATCACAGGAAATGAACAAATGGCATTCCAAGATATGGACATCGAAGGCGACTTCGATCCCGAAGAACACGACAGAAGAATGCAGGAGCTTTTTAACGACGAATATTACGGAGGAGACGAAGGAGACCAAAAACCAGAATTCTCAGATTTAGATGAAGAATTAGGACCGTGGAAAGATAATAACGAACTTCATTGTGAAGACGAAGATTTCAATATGGATTGTGATTATAATCCAGAAGCAGCTAATAAGAATAAAAAAGAAAAGAAAAAACGAGACAGGCCAGGCAAAAAACAAAAAAATAAACAAGAAAACGATGAAGACATGCCTCTCGAAGAAAATGAAGATCAATATGGTGAATATATGGATGAATTATATAAATTAGACTATGAAGATATGATCGGAGACATTCCATGCAGATTTAAATACAGAGATGTTGTTCCGAATGATTTTGGCTTATCGGTAGAAGAAATATTAGTTGCTAAAGATAAAGAATTAAATCGCTGGTGTTCTTTGAAAAAAACTACTCAGTATCGTCCGGAACAAGCCGAAAAATATGACGTAATTGCGTATAGGAGGAAAGCTGCAAATGAAGATTTAAAAAAGAAATATTTGCCCAGTTTGTATGAACCACTCGAGGAAGAATTAAATAATGAAAACAATTTAAATGAAAATACAAGAATACAGTTTAATGACACAGAAAATAATGAAAATGAACAAAATAACGAAAATAAAAAACCTAAGAAAATGAAGAAAAATAAAAATGGAGAAATTAAAGATTTACGTGAAAACTCAAATGAGAAAAGTACAGAAGATGAACAAAATGAAGAAAATGAAAATATTGAAAACAGTAATAATGATGTTGCACAAACTGATTCTGTTGAAAAATCTCCGAAGAAAAAGAAAAGAAAACATGCAAAAACTGAAAATGATATTGCTTGTATTAAAATAAATGAAAATATCTCTAATATAAATAAAGAAAAAACTAAAAAGAAAAACAAAACAAATAATTCGTCTGCAGAAGAGAATGAAAATAATACAAATACAGAAACAAATAACAAAAAATCTAAAAACAAAAATAAAATAAATAATAACCATACAGAAGAAAATCAAAATAATGCAAATACAGAAACAACAGAAGAGATATCTGAATCTAAAAAGATGTCTAGGCGGCAAAAGAAGAATAAAAAATTACTTTCAAAGAAATCAAACGAAGCTAAAGAAACAACCGCTACAGAAAATAGAAAAAGAAAATTATCAGAACAAAATGAATCAACACCTAAGAAAAAGCAGAAAATTAATGAAACACCTAAGAAAAAGCAGAAATTTAATAATAAAAATAAATTTAAGAACGCAGATAAAAAAACAAAAATTTCTGATTCTAGATTAGAGGCCTATGGCATCAATCCTAAAAAATTTAAAAATAAATTAAAATACAAAAATAAGAAAAATGTACAATAGTTGTAAAAAAGGTAAAATATATTTGTAATAAATAAAAGATATTTCATTCAATTAGTTGCATTTTAATCCCTTGAATAAAATTATTTTCACAATTTTTTACAAATCTAAATGACAATATAAACTTAAGAATTAAGAAATACTACGTTCAATCATACACAAAATTATTAATCTTAATTCGCAAATAAATCTTAAAACCCAATTATGGTGAATTAGAAATGTCCATATTGTCTGATTTCTCAGATGATTCCTTTTCTGGTTTTCCGGAGTCCTGCGAACTTTCATCGTGGGATTCCGGTTTATGGTTGTCACCATTCTTGTCTGTTTCCTTTTCAGAATCAAATCCTTTCTCTTCTTCGTCATAATTTCTCGGAACTTTAGTTCCAGTGTCAGGAGTTTCTTTCTCGTGATCTTTATCCTTTCTATCTTTCTTATCTCGTTTACGATCTTTATCTTTCGAACTCTTTGATTCTCGGGAACGGCTACGCTTTCGTGAACTCCTGGGTGAGGTAGATCTTCCACGAGACCTACGACGGGAGCGGGAGCGTTTTCGGGATCGACTGCGTTTTCTATCACGAGATCTAGATCGTCTTCGAGAGCGTGACCTGGACCTGGATTTCTTTTTATCTTTACTAGAACGCTTTTCTTCGACATCATTGCTGCTTTCTTTATCTTTCTTCTTTTCCTTATCCTTTTCTTTTGATCTTGCACGATCCTTGTCTCGATCTTTTCTAGTTGATTTAGATCGAGATTTGGATCTGGATTTACGTGACCTAGATCTGCGACGACTACGTGATCTTGACCTTGTACGACGACGATCTCTAGAGCGTGATCTACGTTTACGATCACGAGATCTGGATCGTTTGGAGCGAGATCTAGATCGGCGAGATCTATGACGAGAGCGGGATCTACGTCGGGAGCGAGATCGAGATCTGGATCTACGACGTCGGCCTCGAGATCTGGATCTTGAACGTCGTGACCCACGTTTTTCTTTGGAAAGCATACCAATAACTGGATCAATAGCGGCTGATATTAAGCTCTGAGCTTCTTTTACTCTTGTCATAGCTTCTTCAATTTCGCGTTGTGCTGCTTCGTTGCTCTTGGCTTGCGGCTTAACGATGGCTTGTGTTGCATGGTTTACGCATACTTGCTTGCCTTTAAGTTCTCTTCCATTTAATTTCAGGGCCTGTAGTATGCTTGGTTGCTCGCTGAATTCAACAAGAGCATGTGTACTGTTATCTTGGGATCGGTTGCATATTCGGACGTATTTCACTTCTCCGGCTTCTGTGAAGAAATCAATGATTTCGTCGTTGCTTACTGAGGTATCAAAATTTGATAACAGAACAGTACGACGAACTTCTTCAATCTTACGACTATCATACGTTGCTGGTAAAGGAGGATATGCAGGCAAGCCATTTACTTCCAAATGAGGATCATGTGTTTGAACAACTTGATTTGGAACAGCCCCTTCAATTGAATTCACAACGTTTGGTGGTAATTTGGGCTCAGCAGGATACAAACCAGGAACTATGGTGCCATTGTTAGTCATTTCCAAAGCCTTGTGCTCGTCTGGAATCTCTCCACCTTGAATTGGAATCACAATCAAAGCGCGGTCAATAAACACTGTGTTTGTCATATGCTGAGCTATGCCCACTGTTGTGGAATCCATGAATTTAACGTAACATATCCTTGACTGTACTGGACATGATACATCTCTAATTGTTGGATATAAACGAATATCATCAATTTTTCCAAGATAACCAAACAATGTTTGCATTTGGTCCTTGGTGGCTTGGGGTGCAATATTGGTTATTTGCACCACGCGAGTTCCTCCCACAGCCATTTTATTATATTTCACTTCACTTTACAAACTAAAATTTATTCTAATTCATCTTCAGTTAACACATTTTGCAACCAACAACCAACGTTTTCGTACGATATTTCACTTGCAGTTTGTGGTTTGTTTCGTTCGCTATCGCTATGCGTCGTGCGCAAGCAGCGAGGTTATTATGAACTACAAATCATTCTGTCGACGTACATAAACGCAAGGAAAACGTTTAAAAACGTTTAGATAGATAAACTAAAATTGCAATATGATGCAATATTATATTTTAATTACAAAGTATTTTTATATAATATATTTTTATATTACAGTTTAAAATTTATTTATAAAAATTTTAAGCGGGAATTTAAATTATTTTCTTAGTTTGGAGTAATACACACTCCACATCCAGAATTACATATATTTAATATTGTACAATAGAAATATTGTGCAAAATGATTAAACATCTACGGGCCGCTTAACTAGACGAAATTCGGTCTAGGTATGCAAAATTCCTTTATTTTATTTTGATGCTTGATCCTTTATTATAACATCTTTACCGTAAGTCTTCATTTCATGAAAAAAATATATAATTCTGAATGTGGAGTGTGTATTACTCCAAAATATGAAAAGAATTTAAATTCTCTCTTAAAAATTCTACATATAAAATTTAAATTGTAATATAAAAATATGACATACAAAAATATTGTGTAATTAACATATAATATTGCAATTTTAGTTTATGTATCTAAACGTTTTTAAACGTTTTGTACAATATATTTTGCAAACAAAACAAATAATCACCATATCCATACCACAATAATGTGCAATAATGATATATCTACAGATAACTGAGTTATTGCACAATTCATTTCGGTTTATTGAACTTTATATGGATATTATCAATATTAAACAATAATAAGGGGTTGTTGTAGTCTAGTTACGGCTACGTTTGTAAAACGAACATGTCACGACAACTGGTAGACATCGTATATGTTGCTTAATATGCTTAAAAGAGTAATGCCCCTAAGAAAATATAAATTAGTCAGATAATAAGTGAAGCTACACACACATCTACAATTTTTCCTACAGCGAGCTCATGTGCTATGTGCTCATGGCAACTATTCAGAAAAGAAATCAAAATCAATAGAGATACCTTAAAATTTAAGGTAGATTCCCTATTGGCACTAGAACATTGATATGACTGACTGAAAAAACTTTCGAGAATCTACAACTTTACTAAATTGTTCCAACGATCCACCTTGATTCCAACTTACAACAATCTTTTTTTATAGACATGGTATCTATGGAAACTGCGATTATTTTCATTTTTTTGTTTTTACCTCTCGCTATGTGCTAAAAATCGCATATCCAGATTTTAGTGAATAAGCACGTTTTAAGGTCCCTAGAATCCGATTATAACATTTTTACGATGATGTCCGTATGTGCGTGTGTGTGGATGTTGGATTCACGATTTCTCAAATACTATAAGACTTAAGGCATTTTTAACTACGGATTCCTCAATCTAACAATAATGGTAAGAGTTGATTAAGTTTTGGTAACAATTGGACAACTGGAAGTAGTAGTTACAAGAAAAAAAACATCTAAATATTATTTGTCGAAAATTTATGTAAATACTTATATTAAACAACGTTAAATTCTTTATTCGATAAATATAAATTCATGATTATATCTTCTATAGATTTAGAGATAAAGAAATGCATATAAAATAATTTGATGTAAAAATTCTGATAAATCTACTTCAAGGCAAGAAATACAAATGTTTGTAATTGACACATAAATGTCACTGTCAAAAATATTTGTATGCCACTGTCAAAAATATTTGTACATCGTTATGAAGATTATGAAAATAAAAAAAATTCAACAACGCAAAAGAATATACGTCAAAAAGAATATAAAAGGAATTTGCGAAAAAATGACGAATATAAAGAAAAAGAAAAGTAGAAAAAGAAAATTTCAGGATATTGAATATAAAGAAAATGTATGTATTGTACATAATTTATATTAAAATATCCCATAGATTTTGCAAATATATGTGAGAATTATTTTGTAGTGAGACATGAATATATGTATTTGTATTTAAATAGTATATTATGTGGCAAGTGTGTGAAGCTGAAGTTTTTACATGAGGGTGGAGATTGCGACACGAGCCGAAGGCGAGTGTTGCAAACCACCCGAATGTAAAATAGGCTTCACACACGTGTTACATACTATACTTTTTCTACGACCTTGCAATAAAATATAATTTTTTCTTCACATTGTCATTCTTTTAACGTAAAACCTCTGCATTATCGACTACTTGTGTAACCATGTTTACCAACGGTACGGGGGTGTAACAGCTTTGTTTTATTAAAACACAAGTCATTTTGTAATATTTAAAATAATGAAAAGGAAATATAATAATTTTATATTTTGTAATTGCTATAACCCGTAATATCATAAAATTTGTATTAGATTGCTTAGAAATTTTTTATTTATTGCTTTTGAATGCTTATTGGACTTGTTTATATTTAACACAAAGTTGTAAATTTAGAATTACAAAATTTATTTTATTTATATAAATTAATTACACATTTCTCATGAAGTTGTTATTTCTTCGGACCATTTACCATCACATGATTTACGTATATATACTGATATTCATTGTGTGTTTTTAAACTGAATTATTTACTTCACGCACAGTGTGCGTGAAGTATTACTTCACGCACAGTGTTCAAAAAATCAAACTTCACACATGAAAATTAATACGTGAAGTACCCACTTCACGCATGGGAGTAGAAAAAATATTTTTCGTTTTATGCGTACAAACAGGTAAAATATCTGGCAAGAGGTTATGTGCTAGCCATATCTGATTCTTTATAATTAATCGTACATGTTATTTTCCTACATGGTTAGTTATGAGAAACTCGAATGAAAATATTTATAGCAAACATCCTTCGCCACACATTGTTGTCCAAACTGTGTCCAAGTACACTTCCTTCACTCCATCTATAGTTACACAAAATCTTTCTATTTTCACTCATTTCTACGGCAGTCACTCCTTTTTTGCTTTCTGAACTATATCCAACATTTACGGCAGACACATGCACTCCATTATAGCCAGTGGTGAGCTAGCGGGGATTAGCGCGAACCTCTTTTTCTCTCATTTGTGAGCTCCTTGTTGTTCTTCTTTTCTTATTATTTTTTTTTCCAAAAGAACATTTCTTTAAAAAAAAGGAGAAATTAGTCGTTACTGACTTTGTGATGATTAAATTTTGAATAGTCTCTCGTTTTTGTTTTTATGAAACAGTGTGAGCCCCTGGTTAAAACGAGGGTTAAAATTTGAGCGAGCCCTTTGTTAAAATTTTTATAGCTCACCCGCACCCCTGATTATAGGTACATATCCACACCTGAGCATCCAGTCAGTACCTTCCATCAATATAACTTCCATCCCGCACTCATTCATCTTTCAATTTCTCGATCAATTCGTCCATTCTTCGGCATTTTACAAACTAGTATTAAATAAATATATCATCACGGCGTATTACCCATTGCCGGGTGTACCAATCTGCTTTGTACGCAGATATCGGTAATGATTATGACATATTTGTTCCGTGCGGGCGTTTACCAGTAGTCACCTCACGGGTACTCATTGCTGGCGTGGAGACTGCACCACAGGGGTCAATTTTGTGCTATTTTTAATTCGAAATATTTGGTGTCGGTCGGAATCGAACCCGGTTCTCCAAATTCGCGACCAAACTCTCAGGCGATAGTTTGTCGTTATTTTTAAGTTACATGCAGAATTCAACTTAAAATCACATTCACAATACATTAATAAATAATTAATGGTGAAATTACTTATTAAATGACGAATTAAAAATAGCAAATTTAACGACATACCTTCTTGTATCATCCGCATCTTGTACAGTATTTTTTTCTTCTGTAACACTACCCATATCAGTTTATGTTTAAAAGTATGATCCTCGACACATCCACAATTAGGTAAGTTTATTTGGCAAAACTAAATATTTTATTGACACTCTCACAGAAAATTATATTTGGTAAAAGTTTATACTAGTTTAATGATTTCCTGTAAACATTTGCAAGAAAAACAAAGACCAGTTTTTAGAGAGCAGTCAGTCAATGATTATACTAACCTTCTAATCCTATATTTTTTTGGAGGACACATCAGATTATTTTTTGTTTTGCTGTTTTATTAACTTTTTGAACTGTTTTTCACAAAATATAGAATCGAAAATTTATGTACACTTGCATTATTAATATGAAAATCTTTGTTTTCTCAGTTTGACACGGGCCCCACAACATATGATTTGAAGAACTGTGAAGTCACATGACTATTCGCGCCTTATGCCCGGTTGCACCAATATTTAACTGGGAATCAAAAATAATTTAAATTATATTCAACGTTTATATACGTATAAAATATATTTGATAAAGTTAATTTTAATTTAATTCCCAATTAAAATATTGGTGCAACCTGTCATTACTGAATAGTAGTGAATTTATAAAGTTATGGTTTTATTTAATATAAAAAGTGCATAAGTTTCTGTGATACAGTTATGATTAAAATTTAAATATTATCTTTAAAAGATTTTTTATTTATTTCCCGAGTTTGAAAATACATTTTCTCTTCAATTTATACTTAAGGTAATGTTGGACAAGTATAAAAATATCTTTAATCCTTACATTAAAATTAAATGTACAAAACAATCCATATTTTTGTAAGAAAATATCTTTTGATTGTCTCTATATATATAAATATAGACTAATTAAAGCAACATAATAATTAACAGATCATTTCTAGAAGTGCAGTTGAGATTACAAACTATTTCAAGCTAAAATTTGTACTTATGTTGAGTTTTATATAAACTATAAAATTGTACATATATTTTGGTAACTTTAGGATAGCTTGAAAAACTAGTAACTAAATTTTTTTTTTTTAATTCTTTGATACTTAAAAGAAATAATCGCAAAGAACTCTAGAAATTTTCTATTGTTTGTAGATTCCGCACTGGTTTCCAGCTTATAGTAGTTTGAGATTATGAAGAGCTTTTTATCATTGACAAACTTGCCAAAACTTTTTTAGTTTAGCTTCCATCGCTGCTGTTACTATTGCAATCGTCCAAATCAGGCAAACTGAGTAATCTTTGTTGTACTCTAGAACAATTTGGTATCATACCAGTTGATTTCGATCGTAAGACCGGCATTTTAGTTTTATTTGGCAACAAATTGGGTAAATCAGTAACTGAATTGATTGTATAGTCGGGACATGGATCATTTTCACTTAGATCTGCGTTCGATAAAGGAATCCAAACTGTACAACCTAATTGAGCTTCAATTCCTCCCTGAATATCTGTTTCTAACTTATCCCCAACCATTATACAGTTCTGGGGTTCGACCCCTAAATATGTGCAGGCTTTTTCAAAAATCTTGCAGTTTGGCTTTTCCCATGGAAGGTCCCCGGAGACTAGGACAACGTCAAAGAACGATTGGAGATCTAACCGTTGTACTTTTTCCCATTGGGCGCAAGATGGTCCGTTTGTTATCAAACCAAGTAAGTAATGTTGTCGAAGTTTAATAAGTAGGGATTTTATGTCAGGAGTTAAAGCTAAGTAATGATATCGGAGATGTAGCCATTTCAAATATATGTCATCTGTAAAAAATAGATTTATTTATTAGAATTGTGAACCGAATACGTCATATTTGGCATACTTTTCAAGTAGGACGGGTGTATTGTCATCATTTCTTACGTAGAAATCTATGAATGATTTTATAAATTTAGCCATATAGTTAAAAATGTTTACACCTGTTTCTGTTTTCAAAACTAGATGCACTTTTATATCAAAATACTTACTTGCCAAGTGAGCAAACTCATGGCCCAGAGCTTGCGTCCAAAGTAGATGCCTCCATTCGTCCAGGTTCATAGCCGGGTTGTCGGGACATTTGCGAAATGCCTTAAGATATGCTGCACAGACAGACGATGCATAGTCTCGACCTAGTCCGTAATTGTCAACGAGAAGATCCGCCAACTGTAAGAAGGTAGGTATCATTCCCATGTGTGTGTGATTGAAAAACAGTGTGAGTTTAAGTGTTTATTGTTGAGCCAACAATACAAAAATACATACAAAGCAAAAATACAAGTGTAAAAATGAATAGGATCTCAAAGTCAAATATAAATCAAAATAATTTTATTTATTGTGTACAAATATAACAATATAAAGTACAAAATTTTGGAAAATGCACCTTATTTGTTCTACAAAGTAATACAAAATTTAGAGCTTACAGACAATTAATTAAAATGCGTTACAACATACAGTTAAAGCATATAAATAATTTAAATTATTTTAAGCTTTGACAAAAAATATAGCACCATTCTTCAACATTTTAATCACCGAACAACTTTTTTCCTAATTCCATCAAACGATGATTTCTACAAACTCTCAACGCGTCAGCTTTTTTAATCACCGGTGCCACACTCTCGTTCGCATCCACCATATGGCACAAGAAATCTTCGTACGCAGATTTAACATTTGGTTGTAGAGAACCAACTTTAACTTTTTTCAATGTTTCGATGATGCCTTCTGCCCAGCCACTCTCAACCGCGAATTCTGAGATCCATGGAATTTGAGCAATGACTCCGCTCATGGTCTGCATGCCCAAGAACCAAAGTTCCATTAATTCAAACCAGAATTCTTTATAAGCGATGGCTACCACTAAAGCAGATGGATCATTCGACTCATCAACGATGTATGCATCCCACAAAAATCTAATTGTTGTCTGGATGTACCGGCAAATTGTGAAATCATTTTTCTTCACACGATTGGATTGTTGCTTGAGAAGTAGGAGTCCTAAAACAGCTAAATTGCCTAGTAGGACCAAATTTTCAGACGAGTTTTTCAGTTCTGGTAACTCTGTAAATATAAATTTGAGTAAAGTATTGAACAAAATACTTTCTTCTACAATTTTAGCTTCTAAAACAGTTATGTTCATAAAAACATTGCAGATACTAATAATAGCTGCTCGTGAATCTTTCATTTCTTCAATAATTTTTGGTGTTAACTCTCTTTCAGTCTGAGTTTTCTGTTTTAATCGCTCAGCTTTTGGTACTGGTGGTTTTTTATAATGGACAATAGACCAGTGATGATTCAAACATTCGTACAAAACTTCATCTTGTTTAACTTTTAACATAATTTGCCTTGCCTGATCTTCAACAGCGAGATGGCACAAAGCAGGTATTAAAATTCGTAAAACATCTACTTGTCCAATTGGATCTGACTCAGTTTCCATTGCAGTGCCGGCCTTTTCAGCAATTCTTCGAGCCCTAGCAGCATAGAACGTCTCATTTGCAACGCTCAAAACAAAAGGAAGGAGTTTATAGACTTGATCCCGCATTGCAGAAGTTTCTTGGGCAAGCCAAGCAGCTAAAACTCGGACCATGGCACAAAGAAACATTTTTTCTTGTACCGGTAAGTTATCTTTGGCTTTATCTTGGGAAATTTTATTTAAAACTGAAATAATACCAGAGAAAGCGCCTTTTAATCCTGTATAAATTTGTTGTTTTTCTTTCTGCTCCAAATCCAGTTGATCCTGTGCAATGTAATTCAGCGAAATTTCCAAAATAATAAAGCAAGATGTAAGTAATCGTGCTTCACCAAAAGCTTGCTTGAAACTCTTATTATCCATCTGCATTCGAATTTCAATAGCAGCAAGTTGCAACAACAAAAGAAAGAATTTCTTGGGATTTTCTTCATCTTGTAAGACAAACTCAACACCCAGTAAGTCTAAAGTAGTCGAGGCGAGTTCAAGAGCGGGATTCCGCTGCGCTTTGCCAATTTTGCTCGTTAAAATATCAGTGAGACCTTTGTAAACACTGCCAGACCAAGATTCTTCAGATGCACTCGAGATTATGTTTTCTTTTGGACAATTAAACAACAATGAATTCAATATAGTGCACAATTCAAATTTTCTTTCCGTATTATCAGTTTCAAAATCAAGAGCGATTTTATTTACAATAACATGAAACGGTGCAGGATTTGATCCCCATGATGATGGACCAAATCTGGAGACTAGTGTTACTAAAATATTTAGTGCTTCATCGGTCTGGAAACTTTGTTGGGAGTAAATTTCGCTCATTTTTTGTATTACTCCAGCTTGGAGCAGGGCTTCTTGACCTGGTGCATAAGATGCTATACATTTCAAGCAAACGTATGCTTCACGAACAACGATCAAGTTGTCGTCATAATCAGTATTATCGGCTTGTTCGACAATGTCTAAAAATACTGGAATATTTTCCAACATTTCTGGATGTGTTGCTAATTCTTCTTCGTTGCAAAAACATGTTAACACTGATAATGCAACTGATTTGTAAACAACGGGAGGGCAATCAACTGGAACATCTGTTGTGAGGAGCAGCCGCTTGAGGAATTTGAACCCGATAGCTTCAAATATGGCTTTCTTAGCTTTTGCTCGGCAGTCTTTGCTTCTCACTAATTTGGTGACGAGAAACAAAGCAGCGAATTTTTCAGTATCACTGGCAGCATTTTTCAGCATAGAACAAACTTTTTTCACCGGTTCGGATATTTCGTCTGCCATTTTTACGAGTTTGAAACGCGAAAACGAACAAGCACTACCGGTAAAACTGAATGTTGACAACTAAAGTTTCTTGCAGCGTGCAGAGGTTATAAATAGTTCCAGCTACCACCCGGTTTCTAAATTCGGTAATTGCGTCTCTGCTACAAGTTCTCACTATATTTTTAGATTGTGTGAACGTAATTCAAAGTTCAACGGCGCGAAACTCATCATTTTGGTGCTTCACCATCGTACGCGGCGACCACAACACGTGCTGTATGCAATCAGCTGATGGTGAGACGTGAGACGTCATAGCTGAAACCATTTTTGCAATACGTCATTATTAACTTGCAAAAATTTGTTCTCTATCTACAGTATTTTTTTCCACTAACATTATAATTAAAAATAGGCTTTTTAAATAAAATTCTATATATTATTCATAAAATGATTACAATTTAGAGGTACATTTAAAGGCTCTTTTTAAACAATTAGGTTTAGGAACTTTAGGTCATGAGCAAGAGTATCAAATATCTCTTTGTTTATAAGATAAAGCACTGGCATACTCTCAAGCGCGTGTTTATGCAAATTTAGCACTTTTGCCATAACCGAAAGTTCATTGGAAATAAAAATAATTTTCTACAATACCTTGTTGCATGCTAATTTGTCGGCTTTTCTTGTAGCAATTAATGTGTTATCCAAGTCAAAAAAGATAGCGAAAATTGTAGATGAACGGGAATGCTTATTTCTTGTATTCATTGTCGAAAATTTCTTCATACATTTGTCTGTCTGGGCATAGTTTCATCAGAAACAGAAATGTTTTCCTGGCGTGACCCACTACGTCATCGTCAGTCGGAGGTCTCTTGAACTCGAGCGGTGGGGAGTAGGCGTGACCTAAGTGGACTGTTCATGAGATCATTTTCAAACATAAGCATTTGTTACCATGCCAGGATTTACTTACAATAATATTTATTTAAGAAATACAGGCTACGCTCTTTGAAATGTCAATATTACGAAACAAATTATCTTACTCACACAAGATGCATTCTGCCTTTACATCAATTTTTTTTTATTCAAAATAAACCATTAAAGCTTATCATTATTTTAATTTAAATAATATATTAATTAAAGGATGCTACCTGTTAAGTATTTTAGCGTTTTTGTATTATTTTTTTGCGTAATATCTTAAGAGCGGTTGAGTTTTAGCATCTGATGAACAGTTAGAACTGTCAGCAGCTGGAAAACCAGATATGTTTCTGTCAAATCAATTCCTTAGTTTTACTTGTGCGTTGTTTCTGTGATAAATACTCTGGACTGGTACCAGAATGTCTGGTCCATAACTGATACCATTATCACCCAGATAATGAGTGCAGTTCAATGCCTGAACATTTTTGTAAACATCAAAAATGTAACATAACCAAAGAGCTTTTTTATTGCCATAAATTATTGATTTAATTTAAAACTATTAAAATATAATGTAAATATAATATAATTAACCTGCCTGCAAAAAAAAGTTAGTGAATTATGTGTGAGTGCAGTGCAAAATGGTTCTGAGTACAGAATGGTCTCAAGTTGAAGTCATAGATCTCGTCAACGATGGCAGCGGTCTCGGATTCGGGATCGTAGGTGGGAAAAGCACCGGCGTAGTAATCAAGTCAATCCTTCCTGGAGGAATAGCAGATCGAGATGGTCGCATTCAAAGTGGGGACCACGTTCTACAAATAGGGGACGTGAATCTACGAGGACTTGGCTCTGAACAAGTCGCTACAGTTTTACGCCAAGCTGGACCCCAAGTGAGAATGGTTGTTGCTCGGCCTGTAGAACCTACGTCTTCAGACTTTCAGATGATAGGAAGCTCTGCACCAATCGTCCCCACGAAGATTCTGATTGATCCCGAAGAGTTAGACAGACATTTGCTGCAGAATGGATATACAGAAGATTGCAACGGCACGTATATCGAATCTTATGAAGAAATTCAACAGCTGGAGTTGAACCCAGTTATTGAATATGATATTGTAAGTCCATGTAACACAAAAAACTCACCACATCTTCTAAGCCCACGCGATCCAATTCCAGAAACCGAACGGTTTACAGTCGTTTTAACAAAAAATGAATATGGACTTGGTTTAACGGTAGCCGGTTACGTATGTGAGAGAGAAGATTTATCAGGTATTTTTGTTAAAAGTATTAGTGAGGGAAGTGCCGCAGATAAGTGCAAAAAAATCCGCGTTAATGATCGAATAGTTGAAGTAGATGGTGAACCTCTACAGAGTTTTACAAATCATCAAGCTGTTGAAAAATTACGAAAGACAGGAGTTACTGTTAGTTTATGTTTAGAGCGATATCTCCACGGTCCTAAATACGAACATTTACAAGAAGCCTTAGCACAACAAGAAACACGATCCGTCAGTCCGCCTTCACCTTCAGTTAAAACTTTATCTTGGTTTCCAGTCGAAAGCGAAATCGAACCGGAACCCGAATCTGTTACAACTGTAGATAGTAATGTTTTAAACGATGTTGCACAAGAACCTGACCCAGAGACTGTAGAAATATTCATTGATGCAAATTACGAGGCAGATTTAACCGATGACTTAGAAAACGCGATTAAAAGAAAGTGGCAGACGATAATCGGACCTGAATCGAATATAGTAGTCGCGCATTTAACTAAACTTAAAGGTTTAGGAATAAGTTTAGAAGGGACGGTCGACGTAGAAGACGGAATTGAATTAAGACCCCATCACTATATCCGTAGCATCCTACCGGAAGGACCAGTCGGGCAAACCGGTTTACTAAGTTCCGGAGACGAACTTCTCGAAGTTAACGGTCAGCGATTAATAGGTATCAAACACGTAGAAGTCGTTAAAATATTAAAAGAACTTCCTAGCACTGTTCGGTTAGTTTGTGCTCGAAATTCGGTCGAATCCCGCGTTATTAACACTTCCCAAGATATAGAAGCCTTCGCACAACGCAGTATCTTAGGTGGAAGCCTTAAAAATCTTCTTCCTCAACCGGAAAGACTAGTTAAAGCAGTTAGTGACACATCGATCAACACTTCGAGCACCGCAACAGTTACAGACGAAAGTAATCTGCATAAATCAAAGTCCAGATCCATGGAGAACACTAACCTTGCTATGTGGTGTGAGGAAATCGAAATTATCGAACTGAAAAAAGGTGATAGGGGTTTAGGTTTTAGCATTTTAGACTATCAGGATCCGTTGGATGCAAGAGGAACTGTTATTGTTGTAAGAAGTTTAGTTCCGAATGGCCCAGCGGAGTCGGATGGAAGATTAAAACCGGGTGATAGACTTATGGCAGTTAATGGAATTGTTTTGAAAAATGCTACATTAGACAGAGCGGTTCAAGTGTTAAAAGCAACCACTCCAGGGTTAGTACAAATTGGAGTTTCGAAACCGTTGCCTACATCGAGACCTAGTGATTCGCATAGTACTAATACTCTTGATTCTTAATTTTTTACTGCCTCTTTTTAAGTTTGTAGATAAAAAAGTCAATTATTTATTTATATTTAAATTTGTTTATTATTACGGTGATAAAAAACGTTAATTAAATACGAATCAAATAAAAATTTGAATAAAAGAAGACAATCAAATAAATATCTTCTCTGTTCTTGACTAAGTAAAACTTTTGGCAACCTAGTAAAGTAGTATTGATCAATCTCATAGCTGGCACATATTCTAAAGAAAGGTGAAAATATTTTTAGCACGTGGAAAACAGGTTGTCGACCTATCATATAAAATTAAACACCAAATTGTATTTAGAAACACGACAAGTTTAACCACTTCGATTTTAATACGTCATTTTGCACAAATCACAAAATTTGTCTATTCTAAACTTATTTGAACGGCAAATAAGTTTGGAAAGAAAAGTAGAAAGCAAATGTGATGCTTCTAACACATAGAATAAGATAGAGCTTAAACGATCTCAAATAAATTAGAAAACGCAACAACGCTCATAATCCAATACTAAATATGGAACAATAAAATTTATTAAATTCTGTAGATAAATTCAAGTCTTTCGAAAATTAACCTAATTTCTAAAATTTGAGCTTTAATTAATTTAAGTTGTCTATTTTAAGAGGCTAGTGTTTTTACATCTTTTAAACTTTTGAATGTTACAAAATGAACGTAAATGGTCCAAATTTTTTATGATACGAACAATCATGTATATGTAGTGTAAAATTGTTGAAATTTCTATATTTATTTTGTACAAATGTATGTAAATGCAATGTGATTTGCTTGCCATATTTTATTGTAAGTTGTAATAACGATATGTATATTACTTAGAGACGGGTAATATTTGCAGTTATTCTAATTATATGTAGCTGCAATTTATTTTCAAATACGAAAGAAATAAAATGACCTGTCTCTAATATTATATTATATGAATGTCTGTGAAAAATCCACGGCTGAAATATATCATCTATCGAAATATGCCATTCCCACTTTTGTGTACATGTTATAAAGTATTTATTTCTCACCAGTAGTGAAGCTTTTCTAAATTAACATAGACTAATTTCGCTTAAAATTGCTTCCACAATATTTTAAAATGTTGTTCATCACAGTTTGTAAACATATACAAATTCTAGTCTGTTGTTCCTAATAATTTATTGTTAATCTTATTTACATTTTACATTATACAAACGCTGTATTACTTTTCTGAACAGTGTATTAAATATGTCAATAAATATATATTTTTAATTGTTAAATATTACTTTTTGTAGAGAATATGATTTGTACAACAACATTGAGTTATTAGGCGATGTTCGTAGCACGAATTTGCATGGAGAAAGCTGCAGTCCACTCGCTGGCATTCATGTGGGAGATGATCTGGAAATATAAAAATAGTTATCTTTCAAATATTTTTAATGAAATTATCTGTTTTCGTTTTATCTTATTGGATGTTTTATTTTTAAAGTGTCTACGAAATCTATCGGTCTGTTCTTTCTTAATACCTCGATTATCTTAAATATTATGGCACACCCAGCAATGAGTAATCAGCCGTGATGATATATTTATTTATTTATGAAAAAAATTCAAATGTCCATAAATTAGCAGTATACGTTTTTCTACAGAGTGTTACATTTTTTACTCAGTGATATATAATTTATATTTTATAATGGAATATTCTATAGAGGGTGGTGACTTGTGCAGTTATTTGCTCCCCTAATTATTTTAGAGCAAAATTGTATTTAAATTTTTGCTACAGAAAAAAATACTGTATCCGAATATGATATTGTTTATAATTTTTCAATTTCCGGAACCGTAAAAATAGTGGAAAACAATAATAACATTTTTGCAAAAATCATTGATGCCATGGAATAAAAATTTAAATAAATATCACATAAACAATGGACCTTTCCAATTTAAGGGCTATCTCTTTCTATCGCTGCAAATAGTAAGAAAATGGCGCGAACAACTGCCAGTTGGGCTGTCAAACGAAACGTCAAAAATATTGCAGTCATTAAAATACCTGTATTCTCAGTGAAAATTTGCATCGTCAGACATTTTACCTTCAATAAAAGCTTTTCGATAGATTTTTTAAAGTTATCCGAGATATTCTCACATTTTACGTCTAAATGTTTTAGAATCAAACGTCATAGATCTCAGTTGTTCTTACTATGCGCAGATCCCCATTGCGCATATCTTCTATCTCTTTAAATTGGAAAGGTCCATTAGCAAATGACAGACAAGAATTTTACAACAGATTGGGGCATTATTTAATGGTAAATGGTGGTTTGTGATGTATTATTTTATATTATAAATTCATATGTTTGTGATAGTAAAATAAAAATCCTTTTTCCCCATACATTTTATGTCTTTTAATTTAAATAAGTTGAGGGTCGTAGTCAGAGTCACTTCTTAAAGAAATTATTAATTTTGTTCTCGTCAAATTACATTGTTGTAATCAATTCCATTGTCATCAACTACAATAAACATGTTTCCATTTTCCTCGTTTTGAAAATAAATTTAAACGTCAAGAATCTGTGACAGATGTTTGCTCTTTTGTAATGAAGAAGGGGAACCCAAGTGTGACGTGGAAGATCAAGGAAAGGAAAGATTTTTTATAAAAAAACCAAAAAATTCTTTATCACTGTTCTTTAATAAATAAAGTGACCGGTTTCGGCTACTGAGTAGCCATCCTCAGACAACCGGAGAACAATGAATCTACAGGTTACACATTTGCTCTTTTGTTAAAATTTTTGTTCCATGGCACCAATGATTTTTGTAAAAATGTTATTAATGTTTTCGATTATTTTTACGGTTCCGTAAATTGAAAAATTATAAACAATAGCATATTCGGATGCAGTATTTTTTTCTGTAGCAAAAATCTAAATACAATTTTGCTCTAAAATAATTAGGGCAGCGAATAACTGTACAGTAAAATTTTACCATTGAAACCCCTATGCTGCGTCGTCTAGTCACCACCCTGTATATTTATTCAAATTTGAAAAGTACATGAAATTTACTATCCAATGGAATAAAAACACTCATATGTTATATTACTAAAATATACAATGGTGAATAATTAAATATTACATTTTTATTAAATACAGAAGCCTTTGCAATACTATTTTTTGAATTAGACATCTGATAATATTAAATAACAGGTATTCGCAATCGTAGATTAAAAAATTTCCTCTAGTGGCGCAAATCAGTACTACGAAAAGCAATCGTACAAGCGCCATATTAAATAAGTGACAGCTGAGTTTAGTAGTGTAGTAATTAATAATTAAATATTTTAACTTATCGCCTTCATATAAATAAGTTTTTAAACTCGGTTTGTATACACAGTCAACGAAACACATTGAACAATGTGAATTGTCATATGTCAAACCCATCGTATGGCGGCCATCTTGTTTCGAAAATCAGCGCCTCTATCGTAAATTTCGATTGCGAATAGTAATGAAATATTGGATTCAAATAGATGAAATATTTAGTTAATTAATTTTCTTTAAATTTGAAAGGCGTAATATGTGAAAATAATGAAATGCAAAGCCTTCTGTATTTGGATAGCAAATTTCATGTATGCTCTGTTCCATTTAAGCCATTCAGTAGATGGCACTGGCAACAGCACAAATCTGAAGTAACCAAAATTACATTGGTTATACTTGTCTCTTGTCTCTAATTTCAGCCAATCAGAGATCCTAAAACTATTCCCTATGCTCCGCAATACTGAATGACTTAAATGGAACAAGGTATAGTTTTCAAATTTTTCAATAAATAGGGTATATTGCGTGTTCCATTTGAAAATATAAAGTTACATGCCATTGCGTAAAAATGGAAAATCCTGTACTGCACATTTATAGACTTCATTTAAAATAAGCTTCGTTTAATTTTTTTCCATAATATTTAAAATAATCGAGTTATTAAAAACAACAGACCGATGAATCATAACACCATTAATATTGTTTCAAAATTAGGGCCAAGAATTGTTGTAAATTTTTTGGATCAAAACCAAATAATACTCGTGTTTTTAGAACATTAATACATTATTTATAAATGTACATGCATGTATCGACTGTGAAATACTATGTATCATAACTAAATTTAGTTTTACTTATTTAAAAATACATCACAACGTTTTAAAACATCAAAAGTATATTATTATAGTATCTTTTTGATGTAATACGTAGTGTTTTCATTGGAAATAAATATTTAAATAAGTAATCATTTGGATATTCTAAGAAACTAAGGACTAACATATTGATAAAAATATTGTTTACATTATTTAATTCGGTCATACTTTTTGAAATTATGAATCTTCCATAATTTCAATATAGGCATTCATAATTTTGCTAAAATATATGTATCAATATATTAATAGCCAGTCACAAACATGTAAACATAGAGACAATCTTTTGTGATTGGTTAAAAATAACATGTCGCTTTGTTAGAAAACTATGCAGTGACATTTATGTCATGTCATTTATTTTGAAAAGTCAAAATTTGCGTATGTATTCAAACCGCAAAGTGTAACTTATTATAAAGTCATAGCATACTACTCGTGTATAATGGGTTAATGGCTATAACTCATTCGGACGAATTACACTCATATCGCAAACTTCAACCTGACCAATAGTCATCAGTCATCATTAATCCTTGTTCCATTTAAGTCATTCATGTCCATTTGCACCGCTTACCCTTGCATTTTACGCTAGCCTTAAACAAAAAAAATTCAATTCGAAATTTTGACAGCAATATTCATTTACTCATTTGACGTTTCGTTCCGATACGATATTGTCAATTTAAGGAAGACTTAAAATTTAAGTGACAGCAGGGATAAGGAATACTTTTGACCTCTCTGATTGGTTGAAATTGGCAAATCACGGCTTTCTTGATAAATGAACTTTATTTGTAAATAGCTGTTTTATCAATAAATTACATTTTTATAGTTTGTTTATATTATTTTTGTGTAGTTTATATTAATTAATAAATATTATGGTCAATTAAAATTAATTATTACTGATTTAAAGTATCGTATAAAAAAGACCATATAATTTGCTTAAATTATATCGAAAACGTATTTTATCGAATGTCACACACATACGAATGTATCTACAACTTGCACACGTTAGTCGTAATTTCGTGCAACTGCAAATGTTTTAAATCGTCACTAATTTTCGAAAAAGAAGTAAAATCAATTGTACAAAAATCGTCCCTCTGTTACGAATCAAAAGTCGCACGAAATGCAAAAAGTTTCAAGTAACTGTGCAGGATTTTTTTTATTATTTATTACATAGTAAGCGCTATACAAACGCATGGCAACCTTTCAACAAACACATAGCAACAATTTGTTGGCGCTAACTTTCAAAATAGGACTAAAAATAATCACTAAATTAATATTAATTCTGAAATCGACAAGAAATAATGTATTCAACACGGCACTAAACATAGGTTTACAGCTTCGACAGCATTCATTGAAACGACAGCGTCTGTTGTAAATCTGGTATTTTATTGCCTATTAAACAAATACCTATTTTGCATGATAGATTTTTTTAAATGTTTACCACAAGGGGTTTCTAATGTAGGTTTTATTTACAAAACTTACCGTTCGGTGAGGCGGTAAGTAAATAAAAACAACAAACATCGATCAAAGATTACTTTAAAAATGACAACTAAATTTTTTTTTCTATTTTGGTTCTTTAATATGTACTTTATGAAACTCATTTGGATGTCATAAAGTATTTCTTTATGTCACTCAAATGAGTTTCATAAAGGACATATTAAACAACCAAAATAGAAATTCCTTACATGAAATATCGTATATTTTTTGCCAAACGACCAAAATAGAAACAAATAGTTAGTAATTTGTTTAACTGAAGATTGTGATGTTGCAAAAAATTATGTATATAACTCGTGACTAAACGATGCTTTTTTCATTTATGAGCTTTAAAGCACTGTTTAGCCACTTGTTATATAAAATACTATTAATATGTCAGAGTAATTTACAAATCTTATTTTTTTAATTGTGTGCGTTGATCGTGCAAAAAACGTAATAAGTATTGCGGTCAGTAAATGTAAATGCTTTTCTACTGGTATCACATGTATGTATTACAATTGTATCCAAAATCTATCTATATATTGTGTATACAGGGTGTTAACACTAAGACGTTACACCCGAATATAATAGCTAGAACTCATAAAACAAACAACTTTTCTTAGTTTCAATTTTTGATTTGATGTCCCGGTTTGTAGTTATTGGAGTTCTTTTGGTTTTCAAAAAATCGTCATAACTCCCTTATTTTAAGGACTATTGAAAAAAAATCTTTCCAAATTACCTCTCAACCCTGTAAGACATTTTATTCACAATTATTTTTATTTTTTTCAAATGAGATAATGGCACTCGATGCAAAATTTCAAAACAAGATTTATTGATAACCACTTCATCGATTTTTGAAAGTAAAACAGTTATAAAATCCTTAAATTATCTACTACAACATTTGTCCTAAACATTTTTTTCAATGTATCCAAAAAATTAAAATAATAAAATAAAATAAATATATCATCACGGCTTAGAGATTTTAATAAAAGTGAGCTGTGCATAGTGCGCAATTGACTTTTAGCGCAGGTGGGTATGATGGAGAACATTTAAATTTAAAATATGGCAACAAATACATATATAACAAAATAAGAAATCCGAGTAAATTTAGGTATAATATATGCGATGAATACTTTTAAAAAAATCTGATGTGGCTAGCACATTACCTTCCGTCAGTTCTATGTATTTTGTACAAATTTCATACGGAAAGTTCCTTGTTAAATTAAATATTCTATTTCTTGTACATTACCTTCCGGCAGTTGCATGTATTTTATGCAAATTTCATACAGAAAATTATTATTTTGTGACGTTTTCTATATACAGTGTAATGTATCTGCAGAAATAAAAGATTTATTATTATTATTTCTTGTACATTACCTTAAAGCAGTTGTATGTATTTTATACAAATTCCATACAGAAAGCAAAAGATCCTACATTTCCAGTAAAATTATAAGACACTATGTCAATTTCACTTGACTGACATCTTTCAATCAGAATTTTCTTAATATAGTAACTGTTTCCATAACTATGACTACTTTATGAAATTTAATTTCTTTATAATTTTTTAACTCTATATCCATTTAATATTAAGTATAAAATGCAATCAAATCGTATAGAGAATAAAATATTCTTTAATATTTATAATAACATCAAATGTGAAAAAATTATATTTAACATAGTTTATTCAAGAAAAACTGTTAAAATCTTCAAATGATGGTACTTCCGGTTGACCAATTGTAACCAAAATCTAATCAGCTCTTCATATGGATGTAACGAAGAAGTATACGAAAAAATTATAATTTTTGTAACTGTAGTATTATAGTTATCGCAGACGAAAATTTTGTTACACACACACACACACACACACACACACACACACATCCACACACACACACACACACATCCACACACACACACACACACACACACACATCCACACACACACACACACACACACACACACACACACACACATCCACACACACACACACACACACACACATACAGACATCATCGTAAAAATAGTAAATTCGTATTCTAGGGACCCTAAAACGTGCTTATTTATTAAAAACTCATCATTGAATTTTTTGACCAAAGACAATACCTTCCTTACCTAAAGGTGACGGAAGGTAAAAAGGAAGAAATAAAATAAATAAATAAATAAATATATCATCACGGCATACTACCCATTGCTGGGTGTGCCAATCTGCTTTGTACACAAATATCAGTAATGATGAAATATTTGCACCATGCGGCCACTTATCAGGCGTCACCTCACGGGCACTCATTACTGGTGTGGAGAGTGCACCACAGGCAATTTAAAGAGATAGAAGATATGCGCAATAGGGATCTGCGCATAGTAAGAACAATTGAGATCTATGACGTTTCTTTCTAAAAAAATTGACGTAAATGTGAGAAAAAACTTTGATAACTTTAAAAAACATCTCGGAAAAAGTTACAAAAGCTAAAATGTATAACGATGCAAATTTTCACCGAGAATACAGGTATTTTAATGACTGCAATATTTTTGACGTTTCATTTGACAGACCAACTGGCAGTTTTTCTCGCCATTTTCTTACTATTTGCAGCGATAGAAAGAGAAGCCGTTAAATTGAAAAGGTCTATTACAAGGCAAGTCCGGCAGCGTGTTTTTGCCATTTTTACGCACTTTAATGTACTTATTTAAATTTGAATAAAGACTTTTTCTGGATAGATTGAAAAAAATGTGTAGGACAAATGTTGTAGTAGATAGTTTAAGGATTTTATAAATGTATCACTTTTGAAAATCGATGGAGTGGTTATCAAAAAACCTTGTTTTCAAATTTTTTTCGGTCGCCATTTTGTCATTTGAAAAAATAATTGTACATGCAAATGTTTTATAGCACCGAAAGGTAATTTTGAAAGAATTTTTTTCAATAGTCCTTAAAATAATAACAAAAGAACTACAATAACTACGAAACACGACATCAAATCAACAATTGGAACTAAGAAAAGTTGTTTGTTTCCGGGTTTAAATTTTAATTTGAAATTAATTAAAAAGGTCTATTGTAGGTATGTAACTCTCCTACACCCAATCTGGGTATAAATATATTTTTGTATCTTACCGTATGGACTGCTGCAACAACAAGAATCGTGAAACAGTTTACCGCTACAATAGCTGTAAACAGATGAATCGCATAATGGACAAGGTCGGGACGGTCCTCCTGGATATTGCCCTTTTATTCCAATCAGATCCGGTAAGTTTCCAGGGATTACATTAGGTATGACCCTTTGTCCAATTCCTAGAAGGTCTCGGATATTTTGTGGGACTGGAAATAAAAATTTAATTACTGTAACATGTTTCACAAACCTGCGGTGCGGGTAAATGTATTAAGGAGTTAACAATTATGAAATTTAATTGTAAAATTTTGTATTATTGATTCGATGCGTGGCCGAGTGCGTTAACATTAGTAAGCGATTGTTCTGATGACCCGAGTTCAGATTCGATCGATTTTATTTATTTGAAATTATTTAATAATCCAATTATAAATGTGACTAGACTAAGATGACATTTGCTAAATACCTTTTACGATATAAATATATTGGCTATAGTAGTATTTACTCAAAATTTTAGTCACTAGTCACTAATGTACTGTTTAATCATGTCTTAATCAAAGAGTAAATACTATCAAGTTTTAATCATGGTTTAGTCAGTCAGTGCCTACTGACCCCTTAATCACCCCTGATTACAAATTATTACCGTACGTACCTATTACCAAAATGATATAGATGGAAGATTGGAACATCTTATTATCGGTTCAAAACTGTAATATAGTTATCAAGTGTGTTAATGACACCGATTAATAATCGAAACTTTTAATGATTGATACAATATTTTTCCGTTGATCGTATTTTACTAAATTCGAGAAAATCTTTTTTTTTTCATAACAATTTTTTTAGGTTAGTAACGTACTTATAATACAATCGTGTATCATGAATTAATGATAAATCATGCGGATATTTAATCACGGCTGCGTCTCTATTAAAAATTTCACGCCTAATACGGAAAAATATCACTTTTCTTTGCATATCGCACAAATATGTTTTTTCTGCACTCAGTACAGAAAATTATTTCATTGTGGAAAATAGGAAAAGTAGACTATCATTTTTTGTTGGAACTTCGAATAAATAATTCTATATACTATAAATATTTATATACCTTGTTCCATTTAAGCCATTCAGTATTGCAGAGAATATGGCATAGTCTTGAATTGACTGATTGGCTGAAATTGGAGACAAGAAACACGTTTACTGATGTCAGCGCCATCTGCTGAATGGCTTAAATAGAACAGAATATAATACCATTTTTACATTTCTTTCAATCGGTAGTAGAAAAAAATATTGTGTGCAACTTGCAGGATAGCAATGTAGTTCCAAAACTTGCCTTGCCTACCTCATTTAGTAAAATGGTACTTTTCGGATTCTATATTGTAACGTGTGAACACTGCCGCGCTGAGCAAGCGTATAATTTAGTCGATGACGTAATCGTCGCGTGCAAGTGCAAGTGGCGAAGTAAACAAGCGAGTCTCGACCTGTATAATGATTTCCGGTCGCCCGAAGCTTTTGTATTTCGTTATTATCGAGTGGAATGTTCGAGAGTTCTACAGAAGGTAATGGCATCTATATAAAAGCGACGCAGCTATGCCCGGGAGTTATACTCGGATTTTTATACAAAGAGGATGCCAAAGCTATGAATCATTTATAATAAATTTTCAACATTCACATACGTCTCTACATACTATCTGCTTTTAATCTGTATCGTTGAACGATACGAAAAAAGAACGTGTTCCGTGTCTTGATTCGTCTGCACTGGCTTCATGCTTTGAATATACTACGTTTATGAAAGTATTATACACGCTGTCAGGCACATGCATACCATTTGTCTAAATAAATATATTTTTAAAAAGTTTTACAACTGTCAATAAAATTATTTACGGTACGTGTACTTTTATTCAAATATTCAAAATATGCATATCTATTTAGCCGAACACTACGCATGCACCAATGCACTAAAATTGTATAAATCGCTGACAGGGTAGTATGTATTAGGAGTAGATGACACATAACTATGGAATCCTCTTTGTATAAAAATCCTAGTATAGTTACATAGATAGGGAGTTAGGCAGTTAGTGTGTTTTGCATAGCAGTATCGTGTTGAGGGTATGCAGTAGCAGTAAAGTGTCGAGTGGAGTACTCGGCAAGTTACTGGTATAGTGGGATAGCTGTGGAAATGAATACTCGGTAGTGTTGAGGTGTATTGGGAAATTAGAATATACAGGGACAGTAACGGCTAGTGGAAGTGGATACTCGGTATTGGTGTTGCGGCATATGGACAGTTGGTGATACTGGATCGGATGTAAATCAGCTAGTGGAGTTCAAGAGAGTACAGAGAGTTGAAAGGAGTGAATTCTGTTTGGGTAGTTGAGTATACAGACGCTGTGGAGTCAGTCGAGTATATAGACGCTGTGTAGGTCGGACAGTTGAATGTGATATAAATAAATAGAGACATAAATAGTGTGAAAATAAGTTAGTATTTAAGTAATGAATTATATTCTTAGTCTTAAATTAGTAATTAATATTTATTTAATTTATCGTTTTAATAAACCTTTATTTTAATTAATAATAATTCTATGATTTTTCACTTCACTTAAATAAATAAAACGTTACAATACAATAATACGCTACTATTCCAAGACAAACGAACGAATAAATGTATCATCACGGCGGCTTATTATCCATTGCTGGGTATGTCAGTCTGCTTTTATTTGCAGATTCCGGTAACATTTCGAGATATCTGCACCATCAATATCGAGCACTCAGAGCTGGCTTGGAAAGTACATCAAACAAAACTAAAAATATATTGAAATAGGACTGTTGCAAGATTTTTATATGACTGACGACTTCTAAGTACTAAATTTTTTTAAAAAAATATTGTTCTTTAAAGAATCTCAAATTTGAAAATATTACGAAGAATCTATTAGATATTTTACAATTAATTATTGAAATTTGTGGAATATTTTGAAAAAATCACGTGATCTGAAACAGATTGTGACATCAGAGTACATACAGTTTAACATGTAACTGTGCTGTGCATAGCGCAGATGGGTGATATGGTGGAGAACATTTAAATTTAAAATATGGCAACAAATACATATATACCAAAATAAGAAATCAGAGTAAATCTAGGTAATGCGATGAATACTTTTTTAAAAAAGGAAGAAATAAAATAAATAAATAAATATATCATCACGGCATATTACCCATTGCTGGGTGTGCCAATCTGCTTTGTTCGCAGATATCGGTAATGATGATGACATATTTGTACGGGCACGCATTGCTGGCGTGGAGAGTGCACCACGGGGATCAATTTTGTGCCATTTAAAATTCGAAATAGAAAGGAAAGAACAAATAGAAATTATAAAATAATGACCAAAATCGCAACGAAGCTGCCACTTATGTATAATTTTATATTAATCATGCGCCAAAATTATTTTTGTAAAAAATATATTAAATAATGAACGTTTATTCGAATATGGAACGTATAATTATCATAAAGAAATAGTTACCGAAGAATACGGGTTTATTTTCCATGAGTCAGATTGACGTTTATTAACAATTTCTGAAATGAAAACCAGAAAAAAAGAAAACAAATGTTATGGCTATTGCAAATTGCATAAAACATTAATCCCATGTTAAATCCCTATGTTCACCCCTAACCGCTACCACAATGTATTGGGATCCGCAGAATCCGCTGGCGGCGCTGTAAGCGCATCTGTCATGGCGGCCAGTAGGACATGTCAAATTTATTTACACTTTCAATAATTCTGACTTGAAACTGCAGTCTGCAGACACAAAAGTTGGTAACATCAATGAAATTATAAATTTTATTTAACAATACTGTCAATAATTGTATTAAAACTACATACCTGCATGATTGTATTATAATCATTATTTGTTAAATGCAAAGAATAATCATATTTATTTATCAGATTAGAGTTTTGCGATATATTTAAATATCTTTTCCATACGATTAGTCGATTCACTTTTTCTTCTTTACCAAAAATTATGGAATGTCTTGAAATTTTATTATACTCTTATTAAATTTTAATGCAGCACTTTTTGTTGTACAATTATGTTCATTTTCTTTAATTCGCTTATTTTTCATACACGTTCAAATAAAATTATAAAATCAGAGCATGAGAACTTGTTTTTTGACGTTTACATATTTGATATGTCCTATTGGCCGCCATTAATTTAGTTCCCTAAAATTCCGCTGACGTCGCATGTTTTTCTGCGGGTCCCAATAGGAGTCAAATTAGTGCGTAAGACCAATATGAAGTATAGACCCAATTATAAAATTGCACGTATTTGACATAATTTGACATTAACATCTATTTTTTATTTTTTTGTTATTTTTTGTCCTAATCCATAGCAAGCTTCATTACAAAAACCAAAAAGTATATAAGTTTTAAATTTACATATCTCGCTTATACAAAAGGCTAATTGAATAATACTTGATGTGCTAGACGCATAATTTAATTCTCTAAAACTCTTATTTGAAGCATTTATTTCTAAAAATCAAAATAAAACCATTTTATACAAGAAAAACTGTTAACAACTTCAGGTAATATATCACTTCCGGTTAGCCCGTTTTAACCAAAATCTACTATGTTATTCCAATTGACATAAAAGTCTTATATACCAAATTTGAAAAGTTTTGGATTATATTTTAATATAGTTTTTCATTAAAATCTATTACAGGCTTCAAATAAAGTACCATTTCTGGAAATTATGTAATGACCAAAAAGGAAGGTGTACAACTAGATGTTATAGCAGTCCTAAATACAAAATTTCTAGTTTCTACGGCTTACCGTTTTTGAGTTATGCGAGATACGTACGTACGTACAGACGTCACGACGAAATTAGTCAGAATGGATATTTCCGTTGAAATCTGAAAACCGAAATTTTTCGCGATTACAATACTTCCTTTACTTTGTTCAAGGAATTAAAAAATGATGTGGATGTAAAATTTTGAATATTTTATAATGTGCAAATAGCTATATTAATTCGTAAAGAGTAAATACATAGCCAGTTTTTCCTGCATAATATTATGTACAAATAGTTTATGTTTACATATTTATTTTGTCATGATAGATAAAAAGCGTGACATGTTTTGTTATTTTAAGAAAGCAATAAAATTGATATTGATATTTTGATTGAAATATAATTAATTTTTTGTTTATATTTAGAACTGTTATATTTATCTCCCAAATTGATTTATAGTAAAAAACAAATCAATTCAATTCTAAATAAACAATTTAAAAATGTGTTTACAATCATTTCTCAATAATCTCTATCTTTACGTGTCTAATATTTCTAATTAAATTCTTGGAAACATTCTTTTATTTCTTTATTTGTTATTCCGTAAAGCAGATACATGATCCCTGCTGCATAAAACAATCGGTAGTATTTTGTTGCGTGACAACTGACTTCCAGTGACACTCCCGTGACAGTTGACTGAACTCTGATTGCTTGATTGTCTTTTTGTTAATTAGTCATTTAATGCGAGTTAGATTAATTAGAAATATCCGCGATTATATGCTTCAAACTCATTGAATTAAAAATATTAAATTATAAGTTGATGAACCTGTTACGTGTTGATGAAGCAAGAGAGAAAATTGAATATTTTTGGAAACGTGTAGGCGATTCGCTAAATTTCATCACTTATGTAACGTAATGACATGAAAAGAAACAAAGACAATATAACATAGTAAACAAATAGTTGTTTTACTTAAATATAGATTAACTGTGAATTTGAAAATTAGTTTAATTATTTGATTGCGCACAAAAGCAGATGTTTTCTTTGAACAAGAATAATTCAGTTTTTTCTCGATAACTTTGGATCCGTTAAATAAATATACTGCTAAGAATTAACTTTTATATCTGTATCAATACCAATAATGAAATATTACAGATCAAACTGTAAAGAACCATTTTACTCGTAGAGGTAGCTTATTTTAATTTAAAATAAAATCACTGGCATATTTTAAAAGCCAACATGATGAGTAAACTAGGTACTGTTTTATCCATTACTAGTTGCAAATATATTGAAAAATAGAAATAGGATACGCAGTAACAAAAGTTTAAAAAAGGTCAAAAATCTGAACATTTTATTAATTCATTATTTGCACAACGCACATTTTGCAATAAAATATGAATTTTTGAAACGTCTCGTAGCTATAGAATAGACCATAATGGCATAGACATAGTAGTGGGGGATAAAAAAGCTATATTCTACAAAAGGTCTTGCATTTTTGATATGTTGTATATTTAGGGGTTTTAATAAAAAAAAGTTTTCGATTTTGTCTTGACACATTTTCGCTTGCGCCGCGATTATGCAAAAATTAGAGGAATAATTATTGTTTTTTTAGCACTAATAATAGGGGATTCCACCATTTTTTTATAATTTCATCAGAAAATATAAGTAAAACTAAGACTATTGTCGAAAATCCGGTGAAAAAATTCCTATTAATAAGCGAGTTATGGTCCCCCGAAATTTGAAAATATAGATGTGACGTCACAAATATAAGTTTTTATATAAAACTGTTTTCTTCGTGGATCTAAAATGTTCTTCAAATATATGCTATTTTAAAATTATATTTATAAAAAACAAATTAATATTGTAACACTGTACAAGTCTACATGCTTTATAATTGAAAGTGTATCAAAATTATTAAGTTTAATGCAAGAAATTGATATTCAAATAAAAACTGTTTGAGAATTACAGTACTGGACTGGTAGCCACGTGTCCGCTATTTGAATTTGCCTACTTCTATTGGTAGTAGACTCCACCCCTAACTTGGTATTCGTTATATATTTGTAGGTGGTCTTTGAGTCGCCAATCAAAATAATATATATGGATTTCATATGAGTGACGAGATGCTAAAACAAAAACCCCCTTATTTCCGAAGTATCTCAATTATATCATTTTATTTCTTTATTAATATTGATTATTAAGCATCTACTTTCATTATTTTTTACTAATTTTTCTTAATTCCATTGAGCTGTAATCCCCTATTATCAATTTTGCAGAAGACAATA
Source organism: Harpalus rubripes (assembly GCA_963082715.1). Classification (NCBI taxonomy): domain Eukaryota; kingdom Metazoa; phylum Arthropoda; class Insecta; order Coleoptera; family Carabidae; genus Harpalus; species Harpalus rubripes. Next base: position 18,801,386 of record OY720464.1, read on the forward strand.
TCTTCTACAACTTTTGTCTAATTTAATTATAATCTAAATTAATTTACACTTCTTTAGAGCACATATTTCTTTCAAATAGAATTTTAAGTTACTATTTTTATATGGACGCAAGGGCCGTTTCAACATAGTAAAGCATATAATAATAAATTTTTATAAAATGCTCTTATCCGTAAAGACAAAATTAGTATTAGGATTGGATAAAGTATGCATAAGCCAACTGAATTTATAATATATTTATTTATTATATTCTTTGCACAAAGAATATAATAAATAAATATATTATAAATTCAGTTGGCTTATGCATACTTTATCCAATCCTAATATAATGCAAACTGAAATGGAGTCATTCATTCATAATACAAAATTAGTATGTAATTTACAAATTAACGTGGCAGAAGTGAACAATATATTTTTTAATTTGTTTGCATTAGAACTCTAGTTTTAGACCTAAGTAAAATAATTATCAGAAGTAATATCACAAGACCTCTTGATTTTATCGATAAATTTTTGTTTTGCACGAATTTTTTTGCATAGCAACAAATACGAAAGCAAACTACATGGTAAATCCCGACTCCGAAGGAGGAGGGGTTTTACCTAATGTCAGTTTGCTTAAAAGCGAAAAGAATGAGTGCTCAAAAATAAAAGTTTATCTGAGAAAATCAGAGAGATCGTCTGGTATTTGTTTAGATAAAATATAAAGACAACTCAAAATGAAACAAGTTAATTATTTTATTTTTTAACTTGAAATATGAATTAACTGTCACATTGACAATTATAAACAATAACAACTGTTTATTTACTTGATAGCGGAAATTAATCGTGGTTAGGTTGAATTTTCAAGTGCTTTGCATCATGATTGGTTAAAAACTAGTCGTTGGAATTTATCGTACCAATCGGTTCGTTATTTTTCTAGCATTGTTATATTCAAATATTAACTGGGAAAATGTTGATTACAACAAAGAATATATTGATTATAACTCAAGAATATTGATTACAAGAATGAATCCAATTTTTAAGTACCTACTAGTATTTTGAGAATTCTGATATCTTAGTGAAATAATTTTATTTTTATTTTCTACCGATATTCAATCTCTCTTATTTACTATTAAAAATTAAAAAGTAAAAAAAATAATTTTCTCTCATTGTTATATTGCAAACTAAACGATTTTGATTATCCTATTGATCATATTCATCAGTATATTAAATCTAGCATTTTTGAAGAATAGAAAGTATAGTTTCAACTTTATTTTGCAAATTTTACATCAACGGGGGGAGGGGCCGGGTGCTAAAATATAACTTTGCACAAAGGCGCCTTATATGTACGGAGCGGCCCTGATGGACGCTAATTATTGTACTGAGAAGATGAATTTAAAATGGTATATAACTTATCTGCGTTCTTTTGTTTTAAATTGCTGTTTACATCATAATTAAATTAGGCAGAGTTGTATTTTAACCAGGACCGGACGGTGGCATGAGGCAGAGAGGCGACTGCCTCACTTCGTAGAATTTAGGGGAGCATTTTCGGGTTCATTTTGTCAAGAGCCGTTATTTTGTGAATGTTCTACTGGGTGAAATGGAAAATCGTTTTAAACTGATAACTGATGAAAAACAATTATTTTGCTACGTTTTACATTCAAAAATGCAGTCTATATAGAAAAAGATTTGCATTGATTTAAGTACATGCAGATTCTGATAACCGATCGAGTTATTGATATTAGTCAACAATCCATTAAATATATTCTATTTTCTAAAATGCTTTGTGATCTGGCGATTAATTTATGTACGTGAAAAGGGGTAACATGCAGCTTCACATTCCTTTGAAATGTATGTAGCTTTCAATTATATTTGAAATTTGCCTCAGTTGTTTCGAAACCACCGTCTGGTTCTGATTTTAACTTTAAAACAAAAGAATCTGATGTGGCCAGCACATAACCTCTCGCCAGATATTTTACCTGGTTGTACGCATAATACGAAAAATATTTTTAAATACAAATACATATATTCATGTCTCACTGCAGAATAATTCTCACATATATTTGCAAAATCTATGGGATATTTTAATATAAATTATGTACAATACATACATTTTCTTTATATTCAATATCCTGAAATTTTCTTTTTCTACTTTCCTTTTCTTTTTCTTTATATTCGTCATTTCGCTAATTCCTTTTATATTCTTTTTTACGTATGCGTTGTTGACTTTTTTTATTTGCATAATCTTCATAATGATGTACAAATATTTTTGACAGTGGCATACAAATATTTTTGACAGTGACATTTATGTGTCAATTACAAACATTTGAATTTCTTGCCTTGAAGTAGTTTGATATGAGATTTTTTACATCAAATTATTTTATATGCATTTCTTTATCTCTAAATGTATAGAAGATATAATAATGAATTTATATTTATCGAATAAAGAATTTAACGTTCTTTAATATAAGTATTTACATAAATTTTCGATAAATAATATTTAAATGATTTTTATCTTGTAACTACTACTTCCTGTTGTCCAATTGTTACCAAAACTTAATCAACTCTTCCTATTATTGTTAGATTGAGGAATCCGTAGTTAAAAATGTCTAAACCAGACAAACCATTTCAAATGGCAATATTTTGTGGACTAGAAGTTTATGTAGTACCCGTTATAATTATTTGAAAAACAAAACCAATAAAACAAAAACAAAACTGTAAAATTGACAGAACTGTCATATATACAAGGACGGGTATACGGCAATCGGCACTAACTTTTGGCGCATGCGCTTTGAATTTCTGAAATGGTCTATTGTGTAAGTCTCAAAACTCAAAGTCAAAATCTCCATTAGTTTGCTAGCAACAGCAAGGCTAACGCTAATCCGACCAGGTTGAACTCGAGCATTATATGGATATTTTTAAGTGTCCCATTTTTTTTTGCCGGTCAGTGTATGTCATCATATCATCATTACCGAAATCTGTGTACAAAGCAGATTGGCACACCCAACAATGGGTAATATGCCGTGGTGATATATATTTTTATATCTATGAACATAAGCAGATTGGCACATCCAGCAGTGGGTAATATTTCGTGATGACCGGCACGGAAAATGAACCACGAAAAATAAAGTTGCTGGGTTGCTGCGCTTAGTGAATGATATTTCGAATGCATTAAAATGACAAATAAATAATAAAACAAGCTTTTGACAGAAACGAAAATATACACCGATTTTTCTCACTTGACCCTCACGTCATTGATTGATACCATTTGATTCATACGAACATCAAACTATGACGTGAAGCTCAAATGAGAAAAATCAGTGTTTAATATACACGATAAGCATACATTTTATCATTTCATTATTCAGTTACAATAAGCAAAAAACATAAATATTGGGGTAAATTAATGGTAATTTTAAGAGGTAATGAGATGTGAGTTCCAGGAACTCTTTGTTTATACATGGCAATAATATTTTGTATTAAATACACATATATAAATTTTATCTTCAACAATTTATTTTATTTATTTAAAGTATTATCACATTAAGTAAATATGTTCAAAATATCAAAAAATAAATTATATAATTTTACTTTGTCTTTCGTGTACTATTTATTGGAATATTATCACCACTTTTGTCTTAAACAAAATAGGAACATTAAATACTTAACTTGAATAAATTACTATACAGAATAATGGTGTAATACTAATAATAATAATAAAATCTTACCTGTTGTCTCAGCAAGGAAAACAAAACAGCAAATAATGAAAAGCTGACAGAAAACTTTGCAAGCCATTTTGAAAATCTTGAAATATGTTGATCTGTATCGGATGACAATCAAAAGATAACTGGCAGCAGCAAAACTGAAGATATTCAACACTAGTTAAAGACCCAGAATGCGGGTAACTGTACAACTCTATAATATTTCGTAGGTGTCGTTTTGTAAGTTTGACCTACAATGTTTTGTTTCAAAAACAAACATGATCAATTTGAAAAATACCACATTTTATTTATCACATTAGGTAACAAAATACATTATTGTACATTTTATAAAGAATATATTACGTTAAAAAATATATTAATATAATAAGAAATAACAAAATATTTAAGTTGGTGCTTATCTTTGGTCCTTTTGATATGATTTGTTTCCCTATAAAAAAAAACAACATATTATTAGATAATTTATAAATACAGTAGGTACTTAGGTACTTAAACAACGCGGAAAGTCAATTGTTACATTTATAAATTTATTAGAATATTGACAGACAAGTGTTACAATGATCCTTATTGTAATACGAGTGCAGTTTCTGTAGTCGAGCCGTAGGCGAGTTACGCAAAGTGCGGATATTACAAATGGATATTGTGAGTAGCTATAGTAACCTGACATGTAACCGTCTTACATACCGCGGTTACATGTTTGATGTAACTGGAGTGCTCAATAAAATGCGGTTACCATGTAACCGGGGGTATATACAGGTTGGTGACTTGAACGACGCCGCATAGGGATTTCAATGATAAAATTTTAATGTGCAGTTATTTGCTCCCCTAATTATTTTAGAGCAAAATTGTAATGAAATTTTTGTTATAGAAAAAAATATTGCATCCGAGTATGCTATTGTTTACAATTTTTCAATTTCCGAAACCGTAAAAATAGTCGAAAACAATAATAACATTTTTGCAAAAATCATTGATGCCATGGAACAAAAATTTAAACAAAAGCGCAAATATCTGTCAGATTCTTCACGTTTAAACCTTAAAGAAATCTTAAATTTCGTTCTCGTCGAACTACAATGCTGTAATTAACTATTACATTGTTGTCATGAACTACAACAAAAATGTTTTCATTTTCCTCGTTTTGAAAATAAGTTTAAACGTCAAGAATTTGACAGATGTTTGAGTTTTTGTTTAAATTTTTGTTCCAGGGCATCAATGATTTTAGCGAAAATGTTATTCTTTTCGACTATTTTTACGGTTCCGGAAATTGAAAAATTATAAAAAATAGCATGTTCGGATGCAATATTTTTTTCTGTAACGAAAACCTAAATACAATTTTGCTCTAAAATTATTAGGGGAGCAAATAATCGCACATCAAGATTTTACCATTTAAAACTCTATGCTGCGTCGTTCAAGTCACCACCCTGTATATATATACAGAATTTATTTTAACATGCAACATATGGTCAATCATTTCCATGGTTACACACTAGTTTGAAATAATGACAGCAATGTAATATTTGTCCATTTTAAAATGCAACATACAAAATTTGAAGTTATATATTATAAATACTAATTTCCAATAAATTAGTCTATACACGATTAACAAAAAATCAAAACTTTAAAGTTGTACATATTAACACACTTTGACTTACAAAAATTTATAATTTTAGTGTAATAAAAGTTCAAAAATACCCCCATTCACTCTGAGGTCGTAGAAAGAATTGACACCATTTGTGATGTGTTCTGGAGGTATCTCCTCTGCTGCAATACTATTTATAATGTTGCATTTTAAATTGGACAAATATTACATTGCTGTCATTTTTTGACAGAAGTGTGTAACCATGGAAGTGATGACCCATATGTTGCATTTTAAAATAAATTCTCTGTATATATATATATATATATATATATATATATATATATATATATATATATATATATATATATATATATATATATATATATAAATATAATCGCTCTGAATAAAAACGCCTTATCTTAAGATTAAGTGACAGCGGTGTAACTGGGCATAAATGCCCTAATTGTACAGTTTTCGTATTCGTATCTCTTAGGATTATCGAAATCCCAGTGGCGCTCGAAAAACGGGCATCTGTATAACTATAAATTATGGTAGTCAGTAAAATGCATACTTTAAGAATTTTTGAAATGTATTAGGCTGAGTACAATAATATTTGCTCAAATAAGTACTTACACTTTTCTAATACAAGCCTATCACAACAGCATATTCTTAAACGTGTATACTCGGCACAATCTCTTGCCAATGGTTTACATAGTGTTTGGCCAATGTAACAGGTATGTGGCACGTAGCGGAAAAATTCTGGAAACAAAATACAAAATATGTATAAATAATACTGGCCATTTTCACAAATTGTACAGGGTGTATCTCGGATATAACACACCTCCATTATTATTTTTATTATTGGGAATAGAAGAAAATCATTCAAATAAAAGCTGTATTAGACCGAAGTGGATATTCACTTATTGAAGGAATTTTTTTAACCAGTGGTTCTCAAACTATAACATAAAGTTACATTTTTTACTTCCTTGTACATACATAGTAAAGGATGTATTGTAATAGCGAAAAATTTAGGTTTTCAGGTTTCAACGGAAATATCCATTTTGACCATCCCTGAATCCATTTTGACTAATTTCGTCGTGACGTTTGTACGTACGTATCTCGCATAACTCAAAAACGGTAAGCCGTAGAAAGATGAAATTTTGTATTTAGGACTGCTATAACTTCGAGTTGTGCACCTCCCTTTTTGGTCATTACATAAATTCAAGAAGTGGTACTTTACTTGAAGGATATAATCGATTTTAATGAAAAACTTTTTTAAAATATAATTCAAAACTTTTCAAATTTGGTATATAAGACTTTAATGTTAATGGGAATAACAGATTTTGGTTGAAATAGGCTAACCAGAAAGTGACATATTACCTGAAGTTATTAACAGTTTTTCTTGAATAAAATGGTTTTATTTTGATTTTAGAAATAAATGTTTTAGAGAATTAAATTCTGCGTTTAGCACAACCAATATTATTAAATTAGCCCTTTGTATAAGCGAGATATGTAAATTTAAAAATTATATACTTTTTGGTTTTTGTAATAAAGCTTACTATGGATTAGGACAAAAAAAAAAAAAAAAAAAAAAAATTCATGGTAATGTCAAATTACGTCTATAATACGTGCAATTTTATAATTGGGTCTATATTTCATGTTGGTCTTGCGTACATCCAAGGAAGTCGTGTGGTGTCCACATCAGATTTTTTTAAAATGGGAAACTATCTATTTTTTAGGCTCATTCGATAGAGTATTTTTTTCTGAATTCAACCATGTAATCGTTTTATATCCTTATTACTTGACAAAAATATTGAGAAAAATTAATTGAATTTAATTTTTATAGATATTTTCTGTGCACTATCCATGAAAAAAATTGAACTTAAAACGACACATAAATATTTGTTAATAACTTTATAAATAGCAAGAATAGGAATTATGTAAAATAATACAAATTGAAAAATAAATATAAACATAAAATTTATTTAAATTTCAATTTAATCTTTCTCAATATTTTTGATATGTAAGGATATAAAATGATTACATGGTTGAATTCAGAAAAAAATATTTATCGAATAGGCCTAAAAAAATATACCATCCCATTTAAAAAAATATAACTGTATGGTATAGTGTGAGAACCACTGGTTAATATATTTATTTTTTTTCAATAAATGAATGTTCTCCTTCATTTACTACAACTTTTATTTGAATGATTTTCTTGTATTTCAAATAATAAAGAAAATAATCTAAGTGTCCTGTCTTCGAGAAACACCTTGTATACATATACAAATATTAATAAAGTGGTTGAAAATTGCTTGTGATTTAATTGTTCCAAAAGTGAGAGAGAAGTAAGGAGATCAAGTAATAACTATAGAGTAAATACATCGTCAAGTAGAAGCGCATTAACAGTGGCGTAGGAATAAGTTGTGCGGTCGACATTGGCCCACGAGCCAAGAGATACAAGCATTAATTTTTTAAGACGTAGGTACGATAGTTATTTGTTTAATCAGGCACTAAAATACCAGATGTACAGCAGCCTACCGTTTCATAGCCAGGCGAAGCCGTGTCAATGAATGCTACCAATGTTGTAAATCTGTGTTTGGTGCCGTGTTGTACACATTATTTTTTGCCGATTTTAGAATTAATATTATTTTAGTGATTATTTTTAATACATATTTTGAAAGTTATCGCCATCAAATTATGTTGCTATGTGTTTGCTGAATGGTTGCTATACGTTTCTTGAACAGTTGCTATAGCCATAACAACAACAGACAGTAAACATATTTTTATTGCCCTAGCAGTAAAAGTGACATTTTACAGACTGTTAGCAGTCAAAAAATCGCACTTTTAATGTCAATCGGCAAAAAAATATTTTTCTTCTAAAAGTTGTAGGCTCAGAGACTTTTTTTGTTTTTCGTTTCTTTTGGCCCGTGTCCTTCTTGATACGCCACTAGACGTCAAGTCAAACAATCAAACATAGCAACAAGAGCATGTGCACAGGCACCACGAATATGAAGTTAGCACAATTGGGGCCATCACATCACAACATTATTAAATAATTTCTAATTTAATTTCACTTTAAAAAAAAAAAAAAAAACTAACATTATCAAAGTTTAACTACATTATACTTAAGGCTAAAATTGATATGCAATACACATTTTGTAAAAAGGCGTTAAATTGGAAACCCGCATTGGTATTACAGGGTGTTTAAAGAAATTCCTAACTCGGAGTAGGCTGTGAACAGAGAAACGTATGTAATTCAAAACAGTGGCATTCCCAGGATTTTGATCTAGGGGAGGGGGCGATATAGAGGAAATTTATATGTAATTTTTGTGTAGTTACTCTTCGCGCGAATTTTTTTTAATATACAGGGTGTCCCATAACTTCAGGTACATATTAGACGGGCATATAGTTCTTAATGTCCTGATTACGGAACAAAAATATTTTTTTCAAAATTCCTATAATTAAGGGTAGTTCACTTAAGAAGAACATTTTTTGTACCCCTGGATACTATAATATTTGGAATAGTGAAATTAGTTATAACTATTACATAAAATAATTTAACAATGAAATTAATTTATGCAATTACGTAAAGCTTTGTCACACCAATTAAGTTTGGGAGATGTGTATGTAATGAAAAGAAATCAAATTATTTACTTTATTTTTACAAAAATTCAACCAGTCTCCCAAAACTGTTTTCTTCAAAAACCTCAAAAAATAATTTTTGAATTTTGAAAAAAATCTTTTTGTTCCGTAATCAGGACATTAAGAACTATATGCCCTTCTAATATGTACCTGAAGTTATGGGACACCCTGTATACATTAGGGTAGACCTTAAAAGGGGTCAAGTCGAATTTTATTCCGGCCGCCCCCTAAAGTGGTTCCAAATAAAAAAAAAATAAAAAAAATGCGCAGGCAATGATTCCACTTAATATTAATATTCTACCGTACTTAAATGCACTTGATTTTTCCCCATTTGACAAATTTTGGAACTGTATTTTTGTCAAAGGCAATAAGAGGTTTCAAAAATCCACTGAATATTGGAATATATACTAGAGTGACCCGAAAATATGTGCAAAAAATTTAAAGTCCCAATCAATATTCTTAAGACAATTGTAGATAGCTTTTTTGGGATTTTGGGCGATAGTTTAATCATCTATAATTATCTTAAGAATAATGATTGGAACTTCAAATTTTGTCCACATATTTCCTCCTATCTATTCTAGGAAAAAATAAAGTTCCAAATGTGTCAAAACTCTATGTTATTTAGAGAAAATCAAGGGCATTTTGGCACGGTCATATATTAATATTAAACGAAATCATTGCTAGCACAATTTTTTTTATTTATTTGGAACCATTTTCGGGGGCGTGCCGGTTAAAATTCGACCCCTTTTAAAGTCCACCTAATATACATATATTTTAAACAATTTCATATACTTATTTTCTCATATTTAAAATAAACGCAAAGATTTTTTAAAGATATTAAGGTATAGTAACGTTACATTAAAAATATTAGAAACATTAAACAAGAAAATCTGTCACCTAATAGCATGATTTATACTTGAAAATGGCTGTTTCTTCCCTAGAAATTCTAGCGCAATTTTTTCATCACGCCAATTTTTTTCTTGATAACACGTTGCAATTTCTTTTTTGTTGTGAACGATACTTAAGTCTGATTTTCTCAAGTGAGGGGGCATTATTAAAAATTTCGATATAAATGAACAAAACTTAGTCCCGGTATTTTCACTTCCGGATAAAGTTTCGTATAATTATTCGTTAAATAAATTTATTCTATGTATCTAACTAACGAATAATTCCATTGCGCCTTTTGTCTTTTCACACAAACAAATAGCTATCTGTCGAATAACTTTAACGTTTGTGAATTAGTAGCCTTGCAGAGTGAATTTGTGTCAGTAGAGAAGGATGGAGTTTGCCGTAGCCACGTTAAGCAGACAAGGATGGAATGTGCCAATTATTTTTGAATCCGTAGTTGTCAAAATATTGTTTGATATCTTTAATGTCAATGTCATCTATATTCTGCATTTTTAGCCCCGGGAGACTGTAATTTAACAAGTGTACCATCTAATGCAGCACTCATATGTGGTAAACGAGATATGTATATTGTAAAATTGTCCTTGTACTTTTTGTATATTTCGTTCAGTTAAAAGTAAATGTTTGTCAATGTATTCAGCAAAGGTATTCAAAATTAAAAAATATTTTGCCAGCGTCAAATGACAGGATCTTTATAATAATTTACCTATTAACTGTTTGAGATCAAATGCGATCCCCAATATGTGATACTAAATTGTTTTCATAAACGGAATCTGTCAGAAATTATTTCATGTATGTGGTATATGTCGTTGTCTGATGGTGTGTGATGGATTTCTCATGTTATTTATTAATTCATACTTGAAAATATCATCATAATATTTAATATATCCATTTTGTTAATAAATCTGCACTGTGTGGAAAAGTAATGAACTTACGAATAAACGGTTATTCGCTACCCAAGTACCGAATAATTTATTCCGCGAATAACAGATGTTATTCTTTCGAATAAATTTATTTGCAAGTGAAAAGACGACAAAAATATTTATCCGAAGGATAAATTTATCTAAACCTTTATTCGCAAGTGAAAATACCGGCCCTTAGAGCAATTTTATGACAATTGTTACAACTAACTCGAAATATCACCGATATAAAAAATATGTGTAGGTCTAGGGGGGGGGGGCTCCACCTGAGTACGCCACTGATTCAAATCAAGTTGTCAAAATTGATCTTGAAATGTAATTTTAAGGAGAAAAAACAATAAAGAAGGATACAGAATATTGACATTGGCCGTTTCCATTTCTAAAATAAGATTCAAGAAGAAAAGCTTTGATTTATTTTAGATAACATTTTTGACAATATCTCATGGCAAATTGACATTTAATTAAATATTTTTAAATTGACATACGTTTCTTTGTTCATAGCCTGTTCCCAGTTTTAGCAAGAGTACCTTTTTGTGTATTTTTGCATTGTACTCGTATGTAATATTTTATAAGTAAAAATGTTAATAAGTAAAAAACGAATGTTTAAAAACGTTCACGACTTCCCCATATGAGACGCCTCTGGTTGAGATACAGAAACAAAAGACAGTATAAGTATATTTCTAAATATGTAAGTATACTCACACCAAGTTTCATAATTTTAGAGCAACTATTACCAGAATTATTGATGAAAATGTGTCTGATGAGGTGCGCTTTCAAAGGGCTATTATAGGTAATTCTGTATAACGAAAATTTTTTTGCTGAAAATGACTGCCTTAATATACAGTAGGGCTGTCACCATTGGGATCTCGAGAACTATGAGATACAATGTCGGTTAAATGGAACTTTTTGTGCACTTATAGGAGGCCATATCAGACGTGCTTTTGTTTTGTCAATTATTCTCACAGCGCACTAGATAATGACGAAAAACTGAATTTTGTTAATTTTTTCTTTTTCAAATAATTTCTACACAATTAGTAATCGAGAAAAATGTTTCCAATAAAGAAGTTAGATATATTTATTGTCTATCCAGTGGCGTACGAAAATAATTTGTTTATGGATAAATTTTCGAGATACAACACAAACTTATATTTTTTTAAATGGAACCCATATTTGATTTTTACTTTAAGAAAATCCTTATTTTTTTCAATTTTGATTCTTATAAAGGTTATCGTGTTTTATATAATTTTTTAAATCCTACCTGGTATACCTACTTACGTTAACTTAAAAATATAGAATTAAAATTAAATCATGAACCGTGGTAGGTATGGAATAAGTTAGTAAAATAAAATACTATTTTGAAAAATAAATTAAAGTCTTGACAAAAAATAGGAAATTTCATTATATAGAAAAATCTAATATTTGAAGAATAAAACAAATTTAAAATACAATAATAACCTTTATACCAATCGAAAAATTTACCGATAAAAAATTATTTTCGTACACCACTGTTTGGACAATCAATAAATAAATAAATAAATAAATAAATAAATATATATATATATATATATATATATATATATATATATATATATATATTTATTATATATACACAGGGTGTTTTCTTTAAAACAACCAGCGCTTTGTTGGGGGCGAACTAACAACTTTAGAGAAAAATGTTCTATACCAAAAATGATCAAGAATAAGGAAATAATGTATCAATAGTAACAAACCGAGTATTGAACCAGTGGTTCTCAAACGGTAGAACAAAATTATATGTTTTTAAATGGCACCCTATATCATTTTTTAGCCCTTGAAATAGAGTATTATTTGCTGATTTCAAAAATATAAATTTAGCATAGGGTTGTATAACAATTATTTCGAGAAAAATGGTATTAAAAACTAGAAATAATGTAACAAATAATGGGTTTACTACTAGCGTAACTAGGCAACAGACGTATCAATAGCTGGGTATTGCATAGCCTATTGTAATATTATAACATTATTTTTAATACCATTTTTCTCGAAATAATTGTAATACAACCCTATACCATATTTATATCGTTGAAATCAGAAAAATATCTCTATCTAATGGACTAAAATTATTTAGGATACCATTTAAAAAATATAATTTTGTTCAGCAGTTTGAGAACCACTGGTCGAATTTTCGCTTTGTTATTATTAATAAATTAGCCCCTTATTCTTGATCATTTCTTGTATATAACATTTTTTTCTAGTCATTAGTTCGCCTGATAAAAGCGCTGGTTGTTTTAAAGGAAACACCCTGTATATATATATATATATATATATATATATATATATATATATATATATATATATATAAATTTTTTATTTGAAACATTTTTCTCAATTACTGATAGTATAGAAGTAATTTCAAAGTGAAAAAAATGACCAAATTCAGTTTCCGCCATTATCTAGTGCCCTATGAAAATTATGGAAAAACAAAAGCACATCTTAGGTGGCCCCCTATAGGTGCACAAAAAGTTCCATTTAACTGACATTGTATCTCTTATAGTTCTCGAGATCCCAATGGAGGTAGCTCTAAATGGGACATACTGTATAGTTTTATTTTGGCACACTCTTGCTGAATCACCTGTATAACAGGCCGCATGTGACTAAAAAGTCTCTCAAATGAAAAGAATAATCTTGCTAATATTATAATATTAAACACAACATGTCATGTAAAGGATACGGAAGTTCAAGGAAAAGGATGTGTATTTTTTATTGGTATTAAAAATTATGCAAGCCGACAAACACAAAAATTGTAACGCGGGCCGTATATAATGCGGTCCGCGTTCCATAGTTTGCCTACTCCTGTTGTAATAGATATCAGTCACTAGCGGTAGTTTACATATTACCAAACAAAACGACAGTGAATGGGAAAGCCAATCGTTTGGATTACACAAAAATTCGGATTAACGGTGTTTAGATTAATGAGACTCAACTGTAAATTGTTAAATTTTTATAAACACATCAGTTTTTGTGTAAAACGAAGTAATTGTGCAGAAGGATGTGTAAAATTTGTAAAAAACAGAAAAGTAATGGATGTAATTGATACTTCCTTATTTGGATCATTAACTAATAATGGATGCAAAATAAACGTAACTGTGACCCACAATACAGATCTGCGTTGATACGGAATATTTTAGGAATTATAAAGAAAAAAAAAATTATTTCCAATAAAAATTAATAATTCATAGGTACAATTTACAATTATATAAAAAAAAACAAATGAAAATTAGTATCAGAATTATTGTTTCATAAATTCTGTATGAAATATATATTTATATGATTATTATTTAGATATACAAATTGATTGAGTGAAAAAAGTCTTAACAAATTACCAACACTTTTAAGATTCTGATTTTTAAAAATCATAGAAATTCCCTGGATACTTCGAAACTTTAAAAAATAATACGTTTTAATTTTTTTATTTCACAGATGACTAGATATAATAAAAATTTAAAACGCGCAAATAAATTTTTACGGTCCTGAAAAAAATAATACGTTAATAAAAATCTATAGCTGTGCCTTATTTTATTTTTCGTTGCGAGGAAATAGGAAATAAATAAATAAACAACTGATCGCCATGTTACTTTCCGATCCCATAGACCATGTGAAAAAAAGTATTATTATTTATAAAAATTATTTAGAATAGGATTCTTGATTCAGATAAGAAATATTAATAGTGTATTCCGAAATTGAACCAAGTTAACAGCGGTTACTTTTTCAGTAACCGGTTATGTTTTTGGAACGCGGTTACTGAAAGCTGGTAACTTTTCTGTAACCACGCTAACCGCGCTAGGTCGGCGGTTGTGGTGCGGTTACATTTTGATGCATGACAAATGAACTTTTAACTATTTTAAATTTGTCAAAATTTCGGAATCGGAATACACTATAAGATACTCAGCATTTTTTTTTTGTATTTACTAAATAACTATATATTCAATTAGGTATACTGGATGGTGATTGGAACTCCCGAATTTAGGAATCTGCATCTGAATCAATTTGCAATCGAAATTAACGATAGAGGCGCTGATTTTCGAAACAAGATGGCCGCCATACGATGGATTTGACATATGGCAGTTCACATTGTTCACTGTGTTTTGTTGACTGTGTATACAAACCTAGTTTAAAAACTTATTCATATGAAGGCGATAAGTTTAAATATTTAATTATTAATTACTACATTACTCACTAAACTTTCACTTATTCAATATGGCGCTTGTACGATTGCTTTCCGTAGTACCGATTTGCGCCACTAGAGGGGAAATTTTATCTACGATTGCGAATAAGCAAAAATATTTTTCCTATTGATTCAAATGCAGAATTTTATGTTCTAAAACTTTATTTTGTTTTACTTAAAATAATTAGGGAAGCAGCAAGCTACGAAAATATGTTTTTACATGTTAAAGTCTTCAGTTCAAGAGTTTCAGTATACAAGTAAAAAAAAATCTGATGTGGACACCACACGACTTCCTTGTACGCTGGACCAACATGAAATATAGATCTAATTATAAAATTGCACGTATTTAACGTAATTTGACATTATAGTAATTAACGTATCAAGGGTGTTATAAGGACAATAACGCCTGAGGTCAACTGTACTTTTCGAGGGCCTCTGGCCCGAGATATGTACGTTGACCGAAGGCATTATTGTCCTTTTAACTCCCGTGGTGCGTTCAACGTTTAACGTCCGACTATAATTTTTAATATTCTACGAATTACGGATCAGAAAGTTTTAATTAAATTTGCTGAGTAGGTAGGCTATGAATGCTTTTGCTTGTTTTTTAGGCTTTATTCCAGTATCATTATTTATTTATTTACAACATTACCATAGCAACAACTCATAACACGCTCTAGGGTATTATTTAGTATATAACTACCCTGAAAGCAGGTGTGTTATGATAATAATAACATACCAGTCGGACGTTAACATTATTTTTTTGTACTTTTTGTCCTAATCCATCTTTATTACAAAAACATTTTTTTTTAAATTACATATCTCGCTTATATAAAGGGCTAATTTAATAATACTTAATGTGCTAGACGCAGAATTTAATTCTCTAAAACTATCACTAGAAGCATTAATTTCTAAAATCAAAATAAAACCATTTTATTCAAGAAAAACTGATAACAACTACAAGTATTATATCATTTCCGGTTAGCCTATTTTTAACTAAAATCTACTGTTATTCCCATTGACATAAAAGTGTTATACACCAAATTTGAAAAGTTTTGAATTGTATTTTAAAATAGTTTTTCATTAAAATTTATTATAGGTTTCAAGTAAAGTACCATTTCTGGAAATTATGTAATGACCAAAAAGGGAGGTGCACAACTAGATGTTATAGCAAGTCCGGAATACAAAAGTTTATCTTTCCACAGCTTACGGCTTTTGAGTTATGCAAGATACGTATACGTACGTACCGACGTCACGACGAAATTAGTCAAAATGGATTCAGGGATGGTCAAAATGGATATTTCCGTTGAAATATGAAAACCGAAATTTTTCGCGATTACAATACTTCCTTTACTATGTACAAGGAAGTAAAAACAGTAATTATGTTGTATTAGGCAAGTACAGAAATAGTATATGGTGTAACAAGTGCGCAAAGTAAGCGATTTTCGCGAGGTAAGTTGCAGCACGAGCCAAGCAGTCCGAGGCTTGCCGAGGGCTGCAACTCAGCTAAGTGCTAATCGCTTTGCGCGAGATACACACTATGTTTTTTGTCCAACTTGCCCAAAAACCCAAAAAGTGATCTTTTGAGTGCCTGTTTTGTGTGTGGTTCATTTCTTAATTGTTGTAATTGTACACTAAAAATTTAACACGGGCGTAATTTTTTACTGTGTACGATTTAAACACAAAATGCGTTCGAAGTTTTGTTTTTCAATCAAGGATTTTTAGACTAAATTTCTAAAAGTATGCCGAAGGACATTATATTATGCTTAATGTTTATTCAGATTATTTTATTTTGTAAATTTATTATGTAATTAAAATAATAATTACGTATAATTTCACTGTATATATGAACTGTACTTTAACTATCCCTGATGATGATTCGAAACGTAGGAAAGTTAGTTAAATTACAATTTAATAAACAGTTTACCACGACTGCACCTTCAATTATTCTCATCATCCCTACAATCATACTAACACTAACACTAACAGTCGTAATACCAATAAATTTAAAAATTGAAGTTTTGTACTTTTTATTCGCCTGTAAAATAATAAAAATAAAATTGTATTTTTTAGGTTAAGAACATACAATTACTTCCTTGTACATAGTAAAGGAAGTATTGTAATCCCGAAAAAATTCGGTTTTTTAGATTTCAACAGAAATATCCATTTTGACTATCCCTGAATCCATTTTCACTAATTTCGTCGTGACGTCTGTACGTACGTATGTCGCATAACTCAAACACGGTAAGCCATAGAAAGTTGACATTTTGTATTTAGGACTGCTATAAAATCTAGTTGTGTACCTCCCTTTTTGGTCATTACATAATTTCCAGAAGAGGCACTTTACTTGAAGCCTATAATAGATTTTAATGAAAAACTATACATACATATATTCATGTCTCACTACAAAATACTTCTCACATATATTTGCAAAATCTATGGGATATTTTAATATAAATTATGTACAATACATACATTTTCTTTATATTCAATATCCTGAAATTTTCTTTTTCTACTTTTCTTTTTCTTTTTATATTCGCCATTTTTTCGCAAATTTCTTTTATATTCTTTTTTACGTATATTCTTTTCCGTTGTTGACTTTTTTTTCATTTTCATAATCTTCATAATGATGTACAAATATTTTTGACAGTGGCATACAAATATTTTTGACAGTGACATTTATGTGTCAATTATAAACATTTGAATTTCTTGCCTTGAAGTAGTTTGATCTGAGTTTTTTTACATCAAATTATTTTATATGCATTTCTTTATCTCTAAATCTATAGAAGATATAATAATGAATTTATATTTATCGAATAAAGAATTTAACGTTCTTTAATGTAAGTATTTACATAAATTTTCGATAAATAATATTTAGATGATTTTTTCTTGTAACTACTACTTCCGGTTGTCCAATTGTTAAATCTTAGCGAGAGGTAAAAATTATATGCTTTTTGGTTTTTGTAATAAAGCTTGCTATGTATTAGAAAAAAAAAATTAATGTTAATGTCAAATTACGTCAAATACGTGCAATTTTATAATTTAGTCTATACTCTATACTACTTCATGTTGGTCTTGCGTATAAAAGGAAGTCGTGTGGTGTCCACATCTGATTTTTTTATAATTGGAGTAATAAAAAATCTGTCCGTATGTTAAGACTTTTTTGATCGCTTTGTATAATAAATAAATAAATAAATAAGTCAAAAAAAATTGTTTTGAAAATAAGTATAGTGTTAATAGATAGGTGCCTAGTGGTAAACCAAACCATTAATCAAAATTTGGTTTTAGTGGTAAAATTATCAGTACATTTGTCACTGTCTACAAATTAGACCTTTAGATAAATGTATTATTATCTTTATTAGTCATTTTTAAAAATAAATATTACACCTAAAAATAACTAAAACAATACATAAAACCTGTAAAAGTAATTTCGTAAAATGTAAGTTAAAATTGTACGGTGTAGAATTACAAGAAAATGGAATAAATGAAACTAGCAAAATATACGCAATGATCAAAATACGTCGTTAATTGCTCTAATTACAATTAATAATGTAGTGTGAACTTGTGACTCACGCATAACTAGGAAAATATGTAATATGTGCCTTACCCATAGATAAATGAATTTATTGTCTATATCTATAAACATGTTAAATATGTTTGAAAATTTATAATTATCCTGATAATATTTCTATATTTAGCTTCTAATTACATGCGTTTGCATTACGTCATATAGTTTTCGTTCTTAATTAAAGAACATCTTTAATTTAGCAAAGTAGAACACATTTTAGAATAATTACTCCAAGGACAATGAAATTTTACATATTTCATTAATTAGCTTTCATAATTTGCCATTTTTATTATATAAGATACCATGTTTATCATAATTTCATGATCATATATTGAAGGTTTGTAAAATTGCTTCCATTTTAAAATAATCTCGATAATAACAGCTAGTTATAGTTTAATTTGATTTAAAATAGGTAAACTGAACACGAAAACAAATTATTTGTCATAACAAACAGATTTACATACCTACATAAGAATATGTAAATACTAGTGGTGTACTAAAATAAAAGCCTGTTGTGTTTAATACAACGGCCTTCTAGAATACAAAAGTGGGTTAAACAAAATTAAGTCGTTGTTTACGCCAATAAATTTTATTTTTAGCTAACAAATATGTATAAGGCTTAAGGCCGATTAGATGATTATAAATTTATAGACAAGCAAAATGGAGCCGTATGGATGAGTACATTAAGTAAGTGGTAGGGACAGTGGGCCCATCAACCATTTTTACCTCTCGCTAAGAGAGGTATTGTATTCATGCTAAAAATCGCATATCCAGATTTTAGTGAATAAGCACGTTTTAAGGTCCATAGAATCCGATTAAAACATTTTTACGATAATGTGTGTGTGTGTGTGTGTGCGCGCGTGCGTGCGCGTGTGTGTGTGTGTGGATGTTGGATTCACTCAAATACTATAAGACTTAAGACATTTTTAACTATACGGATTCCTCAATCTAACAATAATGGGAAGAGTCGAGTCAGTTTTGGTAACAATTGGACATCCGGAAGTAGTAGTTACAAGAAAAAAATCATCTAAATATTATTTATCGAAAATTTATGCAAATACTTATATTAAAGAACGTTAAATTCTTTATTCGATAAATATAAATTCATTATTATATCTTCTATAGATTTAGAGATAAAGAAATGCATATAAAATAATTTGATGTAAAAATTCTTAGATCAAACTACTTCAAGGCAAGAAATTCAAATGTTTGTAATTCACACATAAATGTCACTGTCAAAAATATTTGTATGCCACTGTCAAAAATATTTGTACATCATTATGAAGATTATGAAAATAAATAAAAAGTCAACAACGCAAAAGAATATACCTAAAAAAGAATATAAAAGGAATTTGCGGAAAAATGACGAATAAAAGAAAAAGAAAAGGAAAGTAGAAAAAAATCAGGATATTGAATATAAAGAAAATGTATGTATTGTACATAATTTATATTAAAATAATTATTTTGTAGTGAGACATGAATATATGTATTTGTATTTAAAAATATATTTCGTTTTATGCGTACAACCAGGTAAAATATCTGGCGAGAGGTTATGTGCTGGCCACATCAGATTTTTCTTTTAGTTTTATTTTATGAAACTTCAAAACAAAATATATCGATCAATGAAAATCAGGTTTGAAAATTTTTAGTATTAAAGGGAGATATAAATTATTAAAGTTCAAGAATGGTTTGTGATGTCATCAGGACTACCCAGTGGTACTCAACCAGATGATTTTCATGTGATTTGTATTTATTTACTGTTTAATATAAACTTTTAATGATTCGTCTTTTACTAATGGCTGGTTTATGATGGATTTAATTTATAAATTTAGATTTGGAATTTACGATTTACCTTGGTGGTTTATAGAGAATTTAAAGATATGAAATATGCCCAATCTACTGGGTCACGTGGTTTGACACAGATCGGATGACAGTTATATGATATTTATCACTTTTATTATAATCAATCTGTATTGTTCTATAGATAATATTAATAATATATCCATATTTTCAGAATCCAGTTGTCAAATCAAAATTAAAATGTTTCAACTGGCATTTGAAACTGTCATTTTCCCCATCAAAATCATTGTTTGAAATACTGTGAAATGATTTACAAGTTTACATTTAGAATATAAAATATGGTGATATTTTAAATGTAAATTCTATATCATAAATTTCTTAAATTCATCATGAACCAGTAAAAGCAGATATGTACAATTTATATTTATAAATGTAAATTCGTAAATCTAAATTTTTAAATTAAATACATCATAAACCAACTATAATCATAATAGCGGATTCCATAATTTATTTATATAATTTCATCAGAAAGTATAAGTAAAACTAAGACTATTGGCGAACATCCGGTGAAAAAATTCCTATTAATAAGCGAGTTATGGTCCCCAGAAGTTTGAAAATATATGTAACGTCTCGAATATAAGTTTTATATAAAACTGTTTTCTTCGTGGATCTAAAATGTTCTTGAAATGTATGCTATTTTCAAATTATATTTATAAAAAACAAAGTAATATTGTAACACTGTAAAAGTCTACATGCTTTATAATTGCAAGTGTATCAAAATTATTAAGTTTAATGCAAGAAATTTGTATTCAAATAAAAACTGTTTGATAATTGCAGTACTGGATTGGTTGCCACGTGTCCGCTATTTGAATTTGTCTACTACCATTGGTAGTAGACTCCACCCCCTAACTCGGTATACGTTGTATATCTATAGATAGTCTTTGAGTCGCCAATCAAAATAATATGTATGGATTTCAAATGAGTGACGAGCTGTTAAAACAAAAACCCCCTTATTTCCGAAGTATTTCAATTATATCATTTTATTTCTTTATTAATATTCATTATTAAGCATCTACTTTTATTATTTTTTACTAATTTCTCTTAATTCGATTGAGCTGCAATCCCCTATTTGATTAAGGTGGGTGGGTCCATTTACGAATAGCACAAAAGTTATCTTTGGGGTGCTTTCTCCACAACAGCTTTGGAATTTCGTGAAGTGGCTCCTATGGTGAACACTCTACAGAGAATTTATTTTAAAATGCAACATATGAGTCATCACTTCCATGGTTACACACTACTGTCAAAAAATGACAGCAATGTAATATTTGTCCATTTTAAAATGCAACATTATAAATAGTATTGCAGCACAGGAGATACTTCCAGAACACATCACAAATGGTGCACTTCTTTCTATGACCGACTAGGATATTGCCCCAGTGTAAATGGAGGTATTTTTGAACAATTATTACATTAGAATTATGAATTTGGGAAGTTAAAGTTTGTTAAGATGTGCTACATTAAAGATTTGATTTTTTGTTAATCATATATGGGTTAATTTATTGGAAATAAATATTGATACTACATAACTACAAATTTTGTATGTTGCATTTTAAAATGGACAAAAATTACATTGCTGTCATTTTTTGACAGAGATAGTGTGTAACCATGGAAGTGATAGACCACCATATGTTGCATGTTAAAATAAATTCCCTGTATACGGTACAGATATAGCTTCATTACCAAAATCTGCGTGTAAAAGAAAATAGGAAACACCCAGAAATGGGTAATAAGCCCAGTGTATAGAGCTTGTCTCAAAAATGGAACAAGGTATAAAATAAAGTGATAAAAATTTTTTTTTTTTGGATATTATTAGATACAGAACAAAATTTTGTTCTTAATAATTTTGTAGCAATTAAATACATTTTTATTAAAATTTTAATATTTTTTCGTCTTTGATAAAAATCAACGATTTAAATCAGGCCAACTCCTATATGCTACTACTTTAGCTATCCATAACAACAAACAACTAGGGACATATCAATTTAAAAACCAACAGCGTAGGAACATTTCACTGGTATTATTACCAACTTAACTTTTTTGCGCACAGAAAAATCGCTGTATTTGTCATCGATGAAATAGAAAACCATCGATGACGGATGCGTACTGTTGTTTCATCGATCATCGATGCTCCTTGATGCTCATCGACAAGTGTGCCATAGGCTTTATGTATTGTAAATTCTTCTTATAATAAATTTATAATCGTCAAAATAAGCTTTAGATATATGTGTAGCTGTAGACTGTACCTATTTAACTTTCTTTTAAATGTGTAACATATTTTGCGGTATCGTTTCCAAAACAGTTTTCTAGGTAAACAATTTCGAATTTGACATTAACTTTTTTAAAATTCGTTGTATTTTATTAAAAATCGGATTTTAGTTCAACAAATTAGCAAAATAATAATTTTTAGGAACTAGAAAGAGCCTTGGCTGCACGCGCCGGTTGCCTTAAAAAAATGAAATTGTAGCCGGTGTTACAAAATAAAATCATCGCGGCTGCAAATATGGGATCTGGCGTTTTGTCCATTAGGTTATATTATTAGAGAAATTGCCAAGTTCAAACTCATCATTTTTCAGTTTAGTGCAAATAATAGTTATTTATGTATTAAGGGCATAATTAAAAGATTATAACACAGGGTAATGTTTAAAGCTCGACGCATAACGGAGAGCTTTAATTTTCCCGAATGCTATTACCTTGATTATGCACGTGATATAGTATGACTAGCGAATGAAAGTTGACGTTTATATTAATTTAATAGATGTGGTTTCTTTTGAAAACATTTCGCTATATTTGATTTGAAAGGAAACTGACCCTTATGTATTTCGTTACAGAAGATTAGAATTATACTCAATACCAGGAGACATTTAAAATGACCTTAGCAACAGGATTCAGGGATGTATTTAAAAAAATTAATACCGCAAATTCTAGTTCGTTCATCTCAGGTGTAAGCAACCCTCGAGTCGGAATTACTACATGTTAGAGGAAATTAAAATAATTCCATTTCATAGAATTGCCAAACTAAATAGTTTAAACATCAAAATATTTTGTTATAATCAACATAAACGAAAAATGTTTGAAATATTTTAAACACACCCCTGTTTTTGATATTCAGTTACCCTAGTCGGCCATCTATTTTCAGCTAGACATAGTAATGTATTTCTGTGGTTTCCTAGTCCAGTATTTTAAATGGAGTTCATGCAAAAATTTCATACCTGAATATTTCGTACAATTCTATTCTTCTCTAGCGTTTCAAAAGAAACCACATCTATAAAACAATTTAAACGTCAACTTTCATTCGCTAGTCATACCATACATACAACGTTTTATTTTTATTTTGGTTCTCGAAATTCAAGGATTCAATAGGTGTATTTGTATATTCGTTATCGTTATACTGGTACTGTGAATTTTAAGTATGGTAGTTTCTATGTTGTTTGTTATGAATAATTTTAATATAGTGTCAAATGAAAATGACAGATGTCGATTATTCCAAAGAAATATCGGATGAATTTGAAGCCGCGCAGGGCAAGATGGTTCCAGTCAGTTCCACAGAAGTCGAAAAACGTATACGAGAAAGAATACGAAAGTTTTGCGAGTGGCGGTGTTCAAAATTTTGATATGTTTGATTAGCTGTTGCCTGGCAACTTTATAAGCCCTCGGGCAATAAAAACCAAATTGCGCCCGCTTTTGACGGCGAATAAACAAATTTATGATTCCAAAATAAAGTAAAAATAATTGTGGTGCATGTAAGCGCATAAAGAAAGCAATTATTAGCGTTATTTTCTTCACGTGCAGATATGGTAACAGACATTTTGTGCATTAGGTTAGATTATTATATTATATTATTAGATTATCCAAGTCCAAGCTCATCCTTTTACAATTTAGTGCAAATAAAAATAATTGCGATGCATGTAAACGCATAAAGAGAGCAATTATTGGTATTATTTTTTTTTACTTGCTTGGCGCCGGCTACAGGTATGGGTCAGCAGCCAAGACACTGCTTAAAGTTTATCCTATACAACAAATCTAATAACAATGCCATAACTATAGAGATTTTAAAAAAGTTATTTTAATCTTTCTCTTTCTCTCTTTCACTCAGTGAGCTAACAATCATAAGTCACGTTGCTATATTAGCATAGCGTAGTAACTGTACATGAACCTATTCTGTACTTTTTTTTATCATTTGTAAATGTTAAATTAAAAAAATATACAGGGTGTTAATGAATATGTGCTACAAATTTATAGGACATACTGACAACAATAAGTAAAAAAAAAGATTAATCAACATGGGTCTGAACTGTTTCCGAGAAAGAGGCCATTTTGTATTAGAAGCGACGAAAAATTGACATAGGTAGTGATCGAAGAAAATTTTGCCTGTCAGTAAATAGACTATAAAAAACAATAAAATTGTATATGAAACATTTTTTTCAATTTCTAATTAATTAGACGAAGTTATTTGAAAATTAAATATGAGCCAAGGTCGCCACATTAGGGGATTCCACATTTTTTAAATATAATTTCATCTGAACTTATAAATAAAACTGAGACTGTCGGTGAAAATCCGGTGAAAAATTCCTATTAATAAGCGAGTTATATTCCCGAAATTTGAAAATATAGATGTGACGTCACGAACATAAGTTTTTATATCAAACTCTTTTCTTCATGGACCTAAATGTTCTTGAAATATATGCTATTTCTAAATTATATTAAAAAAATAAATGCATATTATTATAAAAATTAATAATAGATGGAGTCTAAGGTTAAATTTAACTAAAACTATTATAATTACCCCTTAACCTTAAAATTAATTTTAACAAAAACTATATACGTATTTCGAGAACTAAGTTCTCATCATCAGTAATACAACAAGTGAAAGTTAAACAGAGTAGTCAAGATTACTCAACATGTCAACCATGCCAGAGGTCCTAACAACTCTGAAAAACAAGGGAGAGAACTGGGATTATATTGGGATGGGAGTCACAGGTGAATGATTACCTATAAACTAAGATAATTTTCGTCCAATAATGAGTCATTAAATTTTAAATCGTCCAATAAAATTTAACATTGTAATAAATTGAAAAGTTTTGAGTTTGGTATGGGACCGAGATCTGCGTTCATCAAATTATTTTTATATGTATTTATTATTAAACTCTCGTATGCATCTAAATATCTATTATTATTAATATGTTTTAAAAGTTTAATATTAGAATTGTTAACTTTGTGATTATTAATGAACATATGTTGAGCTACGCTAGATTTTTCTGGGTTACCGCTTTTTAGATGATAAAAATGTTCTTTAAACCGAGTGTCAATTTGTCTTTTAGTTTGACCGATGTAAACTTTATTAGAATCATTACAACTAATTTTATAAATACCGGATTTTTTGTTAGTATCTATTTTATCTTTAGGGTTACCTAATAACGATTTAATGGTATTATTTGATTTGTTAGTTACGGTTAAATTGTGATTTTAAAAAATTTTGTTTAAACTTTTGGAAGCTTTATCGTACGGTAGTGTTATGTATTTATTATTATTTTTATTATTCGATGGCGTTAACGTT
This sequence comes from Harpalus rubripes, assembly GCA_963082715.1. Classification (NCBI taxonomy): domain Eukaryota; kingdom Metazoa; phylum Arthropoda; class Insecta; order Coleoptera; family Carabidae; genus Harpalus; species Harpalus rubripes. The sequence continues at coordinate 18,827,308 of OY720464.1, forward strand.
GTAAAATTAGAAATTGATTGGCGATTTTTAAATTTATGAACTAATTTATCGATAGTTTTAACCGGGAAGCCGTTATACTTAGCTATTTCTTTAATATAGTTTAGTTCAGTTTTAAATCGTTTTTTGTTTAAAGGAAATTTAGTTAATCTGTTTATTAAGAAATTAAACGAAGCTAATTTATGTTGCCAAAAATGATTTGAGTCAGCCGTTATAAATCTATTAGTGTTCGTGGATTTTCTATAGATATCAAAATCTAATTTGTTCTTGTTACTTGTTATTAGAATTTATATACACTTCCAATTATAAATTATGTAGACTTGTACAGTATAATAATATGCATTTATTTTTTTAATATAATTTATATCCAAATAAAAACTGTTTGAGAATTGCAGTACTGGACTGATAGCCACGCCTCCGCTATTTGAATCTCTCTACTTCCATTGGTAGTAGGCTCCTCCCCTTAACTGGGTATTCGTTATATATTTATAGGCCGTCTTTGAGTCGCCAATCAGAATAATATATATGCAATTCATAAGAGTGACGAGATGCTATAACAAAACCTCCCTTATTTCCGAAGTATTTCAATTATATCGTTTTATTTCTTTATTAATATTCATTATTAAGCTTATACTTTCAATATTTTTTCCTAATTTCTCTTAATTCAATTATGCGTAATCCCCTTTTGTCGTAGACAATTTATTTGATTTTTTTGAAAAATAAAAGCACATCTAAGATATCTTATCAAAGGTAAACAAAAAGTCTCATTTAATCGAAGTTGTAACTGATATAGTTTTCCAGATAGCAGAGGTAAACTCATTTTTCACTGCCTTATATCTCCGAAACAGTTGAAGTTCAGATCTATGTTAATTAAGCTTTTTACTCATTTTGGTCAGTACTATTTATATGCCCTATAAATTTGTAACACCTATTCATTAACAGCCTGTATACATTTTAAACCATTTAAAGACGTGTTGAATTCAAATTTTGTATGGCATAAGTACATGTTTTAATTATATAAGTCACTTTAAAAAAGAACACCACTCTGCCTAACAGTGCCGAACGGCCTCGTGGGCTAACACTTTTCTCGCGTGACTTATTTGCGATATAAACACATTTGTTCCATAGATAACTACTCTTATTATGCATCTCTTAGCTGGGGGAAAAATATGGGATTATGGTGTAAAAATTCCAGTCTTACCTTTGTATTTTTTATCACAACAACAATGGTCGTTCATTAGCTGAGACCCTAAGCAGTATCTGATTTCTTGTGTTGTGCATTCTTGACACCCGGCCTTCTGTTCAACTGAAAATAAATTAAAACTGTAAAAAATGACCCGTACAATTGACCAACAGTTCTTGAATTGTTTAATTTACAAGAAAATGTTATTATTTAACAAGGTTAACTGTTTTTAAATTGTGCAATCAATAAGATCTATTTCTTTGATTATTCTCGATAACTTTCCACTTGATTGTACTATCGAAGGAAGTTTTTATTTTGTATGTGTTTTGAATATCAAATGAAGCGATTGAAATTGGGTAGCACCTGTTCAATTTCCGGCTATTTTGAAGCTAAACGTCGGTTGAATAAATAAATAGATTAAAATCATGTGGTTAATGACAATTTTCAAAGTAATTTCATTTGTAACTTTGCAAATTGCCAATATTAAAGAAAGATAAATTATTTTTATATAAAATTTTGGCCATCATAGGCAAGGGCAATCAGCATTAAGTATGTTTTAGCACTCAGAGTTTGAAATTGGTTAAAAGCAGTTATTAAGAATTATTTATTTTACAGAAATAAACCCTTTGGTGCACTCTCCGTAACCATAACATAAATGAAGGCCTATACATCAAAAATATATCGTCATTACTAAAATCTGCAAAATACATTAATATACTCAGCGGAGGGTAATAAACCGGTGATGTATTTTTGACGTATTCATATATTTATATAAAATAAATATATAAATTAGGTCGCGTGCTGCTGACTGCCATGAGCGGAGGCGGATTTACGTTCTGTGCTTCAATAAAACATAAAATTCTAACGCCTTTTACTATTTGTTTTTCTTGTTAAATTTAATTCTTTTAATTTCTGCCGTTCATGGAAGAGCATTTGGTTTTCAAAATTTGTTTTATTCATTTTCAAATTGGCTTAGAACGCTCTTATTTGTACTTCCTTGTACAAAGGAAGTATTGTAATCGAGAAAAATTTCCGTTTTCAGATTTCAACGGAAATATCCATTTTGACCATCCCTGAATCCATTTTGACTAATTTCGTTGTGACGTCAGTACGTTCGTACGTATCTCGCATAACTCAAAATCGGTAAGCCGTAGAAACTAGAAATTGTGTATTTAGGACGGCTATAACGTCTAGTTGTGCACCTTCCTTTTTGGTCGTTACATAATTTCCAGAAGTGGAACTTTACTTGAAGCCTCTAACAGATTTTAATGAAAAACTATTATAAAATATAATCCAAAACTTTTCAAATTTGGTATATAAGACTTTTATGTCAATGGGAATAACATAGTAGATTTTGGTTAAAATAGACTAACCGGAAGTGATATATTACCTGAAGCTATTAACAGTTTTTCTTGAATAAAATGGTTTTATTTTGATTTTAGAAATAAATGCTTCAAATAAGAGTTTTAGAGAATTAAATTCTGCGTCTAGCACATCCAAATTAGCCCCTTGTATAAGCGAGATATGAAAATTTAAAAATTAAATACTTTTTGGTTTTTGTAATAAAGCTTGTTATGGATTAGGACAAAAAAGTATAAAAAAATTAATGTTATGTTAAATTACGGCAATTTTATAATTGGTTCTATACGAGTATTTCGTTGGTCTTGCGTACAAGGAAGTCGTGTGGTGTCCACATCAGATTTTTTATATTTACTTTTGAATAAAAATTAATTTTAAAAAATTAAATAAATTAAAAGCCGGTTTTATAAAGAAATTTTTCTACTCCTATGCTTTAATATACCTATTATGTATGTGTCTTCTGTACTTCAATGACACTCATTAAGTTACAGATTTTCATTTCGATACAGATTATCATTATGATACAGATTTTCTTTTCATTTCGATACAGATGAATTTTATAACCAATTTATTGGTTTATAGTTTATTTTTTAAAATTATTATAAATAGTCGTAGAAAAAATAGTGTATGCAACTCATGTATAATGACTATTAATACACGGTACTCGCCCTGGGTCGTACCGTAAATTTCATGCAAGTGTATTAATAGCTATCATTATAAACTCGTTGCATAATATACTATTAATCTTCATTTAAAATTTACTTCCACAAAAAATTTAATGAAGAGAAAAAATGCAACAGCAATGATTTACTCGTAAATGTCATAAAAACAGTGAAACTGATTCGAATTTGATCATTTCATTAAATTTTAAGTGAAGATTAAATTTCTTTATAAAATTGGCCCTAAATAAATTTAATTATTAATAATAGATAAAATAAAAAACTTTCCGTTTTAAAACAAATTATTATACACAAATAATTTTACTATCATCTGCCGTTAAGAAAAAAAATAGTTATTTTTCTATTTCGGTGGTTTTTTTTGCGCTTTTCGTTGTCTAGAGGTGGGATAACCTTAAATATCTGTCAGTCAACAATGAATCTTCATCTATGATGAAATTAAAATTGTTAGCGAGAAGCGTTATCAACATAACTGATAGAAAACAAACAAGTCATATTTTTGACCGCATTTTTAAAAAATCAGACAGTATTATAAATGTACCTAAAGAGGAAACTTTGCATATCCTTCGGATAAAAAAAATAGTTTACTCACGAGTTGAATACAAAATTTCTACGCCTACAAAAAAAAGAGTTAAAAAAAGTGCCCATAGTGCTTCATATATTCTCACCATTTGCGGTAGGAAAATGGTAGTTTTATTACACACTTTAAGAGCGTATTTTAATGAAAAAACTGTTTTTAATGGATGTAGTAAGTTTTTTTTCTATATATCCAACCATTAAAATATAATTTTTTTATATTATAAAAGTAGAAAAAATTGTCAAAAATTTCGCGCCCTCAAAATTTTGACTGGTTGTAGTTCTGACGGCCTGGATTAATTTTCGACATCAAACATGAAAATGGGTCTCGTGGCCGCGTGCGTGCCTGAGTGCCTGGTCGCGAATCTGGGGAACCGGGTTCGATCCCGACCGACGCCAAATATTTCGAATTTTAAATGGCACAAAATTCCCCCCTGTGGTGCACTTTCAACACCAGCAATGAGTGACCGTGAGGTGACGCCTGGTAAACGCCCACACGGTCCAAATATGTCATCATCATTACCGAAATCTGTATACAAAGCAGATTCGCACACCGAGCAATGGGTAATATGCCGTGATGATATATTTATTTATTTTATTTATTTATTTAAACATGAAAATGATTTATAAATCTCAACTAGTACCAAAGTGACCCCTATCATGCATTCTCCAATAAAACTTTCCGTGTCTGTGAGGAGTGTGCCAGGTGACGCCTGGTAAGCGCACTCAACTGTAGATATGTCATTACCTAATAAAACCAAATTAGTACACCCAGAAATGGGTAATAAGCCTTGATGATTTTATTTATTTTATATAATAATATAAGATTTAGTTTCCTCATGGAATTCTAATATGATTCCAATTTAAATCAAATTAGATTTGATAAATTTACTGGTGTTAACTGGATTCACAGTAAAAATTCACTTTGAGTTGAGTATTACGCATTGTAGGTAAAAAGTGGAATAAATATTGGAAATAGCAATAAAATGTTCTATTTTGTATTTATTTATTTTGAAAAGTATTTAATTTTAAAATATTTTTATCTAATAATTAAATACTTTGCAAAGTAATAATTAATTTTAATATTTATATATGCATCGAAAACAATCGTAAATAAATAAAAAATGTAATAAATTTGTATATTTTATTATTGAACAAAATTGTTTCCATAGATTCATGTTTGTTTTCAAGAAATATTCAAATTTGAAACGTAGGTGTGCAGATGTTTTTTTTTTATTTGTTTACTCGTAGTAAAATATTTGAAGAATGTAAATAGGAAAGATAAATGTTACCTGCTTTTATATCCAAGTCCTTAATGGCATTTTTGGCCTGAACTGTAGATATCGCATGCTCCACAAAATATTCTTCGACACTATCGTCAATTTTGTAATAACTTGCATGGGGCTTGGAGTTTATCTCACTTCCGGTGCCCCCGACCCAAAATATCAAGCACGCCAATGTGTAGCAAAGTATCCGCATGGCATTCTGAATATTTATTTCATTTTAGCAACAATTAAAAACACTGCACTTATTTACATCTAGCTAGCGACTGTCTATCAACATAAACACTACAACCGCATTATTGATTCACATGTGTGAGTCACCGTGCGAATGGCTTGGCTTTGAATCATTCGCAGTTCGCAGCCCTTGAAAGCTGAAGGGCCTCTGCTCTGCTAGGGCAGATGGTCAAACTGAGACCCAACCAACCGTTCGGTAATAAAGACTCTTTGCGACTGAATGCGTATTGTCGTGGTCGTTGCTAGACAACGAATACGAATGCTCACTTGTTCATGGTTGTTGTAGCAATGATTCGCTAATGTTGTTTCTATGTTTTGCATTTTCGCTGCTTCTTTGTTGTGTTCACACTTTGCACTTTCGGTTTTCATATCAAGGATTTTGAAATATGGGATATTGAGTAAATAAAAATCGTAATAAAATCATGAATATTTATTTCATAATTGTAACGCGCGAGTAAATGTCACGATATGTGAAGTTTGTTTAACATATGTGTAGAAAAAGAAACTATTTTTAACTGATTTGCAGATCATAGACGAGATCCATATTAGTTTTTGTTGTTGAAATATAATACTTTTCTTGTTACAAAAACAACATCTCCTAATCTTGACAGTTATTTCTACCTCCCACCATCATAGGTAAAGGATTTAAAGAAATCATGCGAAAAATCGATTTTAACCTTTTACCACAGTTTAGCGGTTGACCGCTTCGCTCGCTTGTATAACTAATATGTGCACTCTGCGTCGGCCCCTTTGATCTTTTGAAAGCTGGCATTTCATATTCAATTAAACGTCAAATTTTTAGTAGTTGCGTAGAAAAGTAAATCTATCCCTTAATATGTATTGTAATAATGATTAAACTAAAAATACTATAATCGTATTCTAGGGTCCCTAAAACGTGTTTCTTATTCATTAAAAACTCGACATCGAATTTTTTGACCAGACAATACCCTCCTTACCTAAAGGTGACGGAAGGTAAATATATACAAAATATCAATGGTTTTTGTCTAAGGTCTAAATAATAAATGTGTGAACAATATTTATATTTTCACATTTAAAGGCGTACTTTTAATAATGACTGTACATAAATTTTGCAAATAAAGAACGCGGCATCAAAAATTATAATTTGAATTTGAAAATAAACCCGGTTGTATTTAATACAAGATATCTTGCGGCTTTAACAGCAGGTAGTCAAATTTTTTGGTCACAAAAAAACCAGGGAGTGTACGTACTCGTTAGAAGCAAGCGAAGCGGTCAACCGCTACACTTGTGCTTTTACGATGAAGTCCGTGCGTATGAATGTGTGTGGATGTAGGGTCGGTATTATAAACGTCCGGGTTAAAATTAGTTCCATACTAAATTTGATAAAATGAACAAAATAGCGGTGAATGGTTAATCGAAATTAAGAACGTAAATAATTTAATAATGGTTTTTGTTAAAAAACGGTTTCCTCATCCTTACTTAAAACAATTATATTATTGGGGTACTATACCATAGTCCAATTTTAACTATCTTAACTAAGAATCCGAAAATATACGTGAGTTAATGAAAGAATTTTGTTTAAATATTAATTAGTTCGCAAACTACAAGCAATTGAAGTCAATTAATAATTAAGATGACGTATCGTCTAAAGCTGTCTGATTGGTTGCCTGATTTTAAAAGCGCGACTCGTGCGTTATTCGCCCGCCCACCCTGAAACACTAGCGCCACCTGACGCCATAGTTTGTGTCAAAATCACAATATTGTCAAACAATGGTCAAACTGTTTCAATGTTCTACAATTTATTAGGAAAAAATCTGATGTGGACACCATACGACTTCCTTGTATACGCAAGACCAATATAAAGTATAGACCCTATTATAAAATTGCACGTATTTGACGGAATTTGACATTAGCATCTATTTTTTTATTTTTTTGTTATTTTTTGTCCTAATCCATAGCAAGCTTCATTACAAAAACCAAAAAGTATATGTTTTATGCTCTGTTCCATTTAAGCCATTCAGTAGATGGCACTGGCAACAGCGCAAATCTAAATTACATTGGATAAACTTGGTTCTTGTCTCTAATTTCAGCCAATCAGAGAGGTCAAAACTATTCCCTATGCTCCGCAATACTGAATGGCTTAAATGGAACAAGGTATAAATTTACATATCTCGCTTATACTAATATAATAATACTTGATGTGCTAGACGCAGAATTTAATTCTCTAAAACTCTTATTTGAAGCATTTATTTCTAAAATCAAATGAAACCATTTTATTCAAGAAAAACTGTTAACATATTCAGGTAATATCACTTCCGGTTATCCTGTTTTAACCAAAATCTACTATGTTATTCCAATTGACATAAAAGTCTTATATACGAAATTTGAAAAGTTTTGGATTACACTTTAAAATAGTTTTTCATTAAAATCTATTAGGCTTCAAATAAAGTACCATTTCTGGAAATTATGTAATGACCAAAAAGGGAGGTGCACAACTAGATGTTATAGCAGTGCTAAATACAAAATTACGTACAGACATCACGACGAAATTAGTCAAAATGGATTCAGGGATGGCCAAAATGGATATTTCCACTGAAATCTGAAAACCGAAATTTTTCGCGATTACAATACTTCCTTTACTTTGTACAAGGAAGTAAAAAAATGCATTTTATTTATGTTAATTATGCTAATAATAAGTTTCTTCATGAATATAGCGTATAAGTTTCAGTTTATATATATAAAAATATATCAACTATTCGAATATGAAAAATTTGTACCGTCTAGAACTAATAGTTTATCGGCCATCGCTTATTACGTAAAATTTTTATGTCGCGTTTTACACTAAAATTCTTAGTTCATCCTGTTCTTCCAGAAAAAAATTTGAAAGAAATTGATAGTACCCCATTGGTTATATAAACCGGTTATCCCTCCAGAACACGCACTAAATTTTGACACATTTGTGCACGCACCGGTCTGGGTGACCGTTCGGATATGTAACGAGGTATATTGCCTTATCAACAAAATAAGCCCCAGGGCCCCAGGCCCCAGAGTAGAGTAATTTTTAAAGGCTTATAAATTAACTGTAAATTATGTTTTAGTTATTATAAATTATTAATAATTATATTCATATACTTGAACATGAATGAAGTATGTGAAGGTAAGTGCTTTACTCGAATGTTTTAAAAACTAATAACTTTTTTAAACTTTGATTGTCTCGATCATATCATACAGTTTTAAGGTTAATTTTTATAAATGACCAATGTTCTAATTCGTTACTATAATATAGTATGGCGGAGGACTCCATTTGTATGCCTGCTAAGCGAGTCGCCCACTTAACAATCGCCCACTTGTCGCATACTGTTCTTTATATGCCTTATATTGAGATGAGAAAGTTAGTAAATGGTAAATATTAATTTGTCAAATATCAGTAAGTAAAAATTGCGTTTAATGAAAAACTTTGACGTTCAGAGCACCGCAGTTACTTAAATCTGTTTTTGCGCAATAGAAAAGGAAAACACCAAAAATTTCTAACATGTGGGAAGTGGTTTCGTTTCGTTACAAATTTCATCAAATTTCCAAAATTCAACCTACTTACCAGTGATGAGTGACAAATCTATTGTTATCTACTAACAGTTATAGTTCCTCTACCAAAATTTTAACATCCTGGTTTCCGTAGAGGATTCTAGGTTTTAAAGCTAAACGATTGAATGACGGTTTTTTAAACGTGAGATTATGTAAGCCATGTGTGAGTGAGTATGTGAATCAATCAACAGTGACATGCACGATACCTGTATGCATAATTACGCACGGCATTGGGTGGGTACCCATTGTGAATAATTATGACGTAAATATCGAAAATTTATGGATAATTCGCACTTTATTAAAGATGCAATATTACAGACCGGATATGACTAGTTATGACAGGGAAAATGAATCCAGTTGTTTCTCATTACTTGAAAGATTCTACTTATTACTTATTTAGAGTATATTATAACAACTATAAATAACATATTGAAGGACTTACCAATCGACATTTCAAGGACAATCACAGACATTCTCCAGTTTACGAATGAATTCCGTCCCTACGTCTGTCTTTTCATATTTATACGTAAATCGGAACAATTATGTATAGTTTTTATAGTATGACTAACGAATGAAAGTTGACGTTTAGATTACTTAATAGATGCGGTTTCTTTTGAAAAAAATCCCTATATTTGATTTGAAAGGAAACTGACCCTTGGGTATTCCGTTACAAAAGATTAGAATTGTACTCAATACCAGGAGGCATTTAAAATGACAGGATTCAGGGATATATTTAAAAAATTTAATACCGCAAATTCTAGTTCGTTCGTCTCAGGTGTAAGCAACCCTCGAGTCGGAATTCCTATTAGAGGAAATTCAAAATAATCCTATATCATAGAATTGCCAAACTATATAGTTTAAAATTCAAAATATTTTGTAATAGTCAACATAAACGAAAAATATTTAAAATATTTTAAACGCATCCCTATTTTCATATTCAGTTACCCTAGCCGGCCATCTATTTTCAACCAGACATATAGTAATGTATTTCTGTGCTTTCCTAGTCCAGTATTTAAATGGGTTCATGCAAAAATTTTATACCTGAATATTTCGAACAATTCTATTTTCTCAAGGGTTTCAAAAGAAACCACATCTATAAAATCATTTAAACGTCAACTTTCATTCGCTAGTCATACCATACAGTCAGTAGTAAGATAGTTTTTATGTAGTTTTAAAAAATTCTAAAATAAAAGGCATTTAATCATACTTTAGCGTGATAACATAACCATATATACAGGGTGAGTCTGGGAAGACGCCCCCCCCTCCCTTAACTTTTTTATTATAAGTAATAGAAAAAAATGGCTCATATAAAAGTTTTATTATTTTACATATACTATTTGATGGCAGATGTAGATATTTTTTATAAAATCAGGTTTACAAGATACGACTATAAACTTTTATTTTTCAAATGGCAACCTATAATTATTTTAATAAAATATAAGCCGCCATTTTTTTCTCTTTTCAACGATGTATTATTTTTTATTAATATATTTGAAAAATTTCGAGAAAAATGAGATAATTTAGAAATATTAGAAATAATTTTTAAACAAATATTATAGGTGGCTATGTGAAAATAAACAAAATGTAACAATGTAAAACAATTAAATCAATGTCAAAAAAGTATACATTTGTTTGTTACTTAATTTAACTTATTTTGTAAACAAAAAAAAAAAAATATTTCGCGAAACATGCTGGCAGATGTTCGAACACATCACGTTCAACGCTTGAATTTTTGTATTACAGAATATGGTCGTAATTTTGAACATTTGTTTTAAGTTGTTTTTGTTACTAAATTTGTTGTTTTAGTTTGCTAAGTTGTATAGCACTGTTACGTTTTGTTTATTTTCACATAGCCACCTATAATATTTGTTTAAAAATTATTTCTAATATTTCTAAATTATCTCATTTTTCTCGAAATTTTTCAAATACATTGATAAAAAAAGAGAAAAAAATGGCGGTTTCAATTTTATTAAAATAATTATAGGTTGCCATTCGAAAAATAAAATTTGATAGTCGTATTTTGTAAACCTGACTTTATAAAAAATATCTACATCTGCCATCAAATAGTATATGTAAAATGATAAAACTTTTATATGAGCCATTTTTTTCTATTACTTATAATAAAAAAGTTAAAGGGGGGGGGGCGTCTTCCCAGACTCATACTGTATTATGTAGTAGCCGGTACCACATATTCGGCGTAACCCGAGCAAACATTCGCCAAATGAAATGTGTGGATTGGCAGCTCGCCGCCAATATTCAGCGCTCGCCTATACTCCGCTTGGTGTCGGTTTTTCGAGCCGAGTCAAAGTGAACGAATATTTGCTTATATAATTGTATAGAACCCGCTAATCAATGCTCGACAAACTACAAATGTCTGTAGATGTATGTACGTCAATTGACGAACATTAGTCTGCGAAAAGCAATCGGCGAATACCGAATGTGTGGCCGCGACTTTACGGACAGTCGGTGATACTGAGGCCGTAGAAGTCAGAGAATCGGTCAGAAGGCCAATTAGATTGTTAGACAGTTACATAAATAGACAGACAGTGAGGTGACAGGTGTGAATTCTGTCCGGGCAGTTGAATATACAGATGCTGTTGAATCATTTGAGTATATAGACGCAGTGGAGGTCGGTAGGTCGGACAGTTGTACGTGATATAAATAGTCGAGAAAATAATCAGTAATATCGTATAAATAAATAGACGTGTTAATTATTTAAATAAATAAATAGTGTTAGTGTTTAACTAGTTTATTATATTCGTAGTCTTAAATTAGTTTTTAATATCTGCTTAATATTAGTAATCGTCATTGTTATTATCTTTTAAATATTTATTTATCGTTTTAATAAACATCTATTTTAATTATTAATATTTTTTTATTTTCACACTACACCCAAATAAATAAAAACGTTACAATATGATTCCTATACATATACCTCCCTTATCTAGTAACATGTGCTTTTTCCGGAAAAACAAATCACTAAATGGTTTCCTAATGGAACAGATGGGCTGGTAATTTGGATGTTGGGACTTGGACGTTTTCCGGCGGCATTTAAATCAGGGACCCGAACCATAACGAAACCGTAACCGAAAACCGCACCGATATTTGACTTTTTACCTCTCGCTAAGATAGGAATTGTATTCATGCTAAAAATCGCATATCCAGATTTTAATGAATAAGCACGTTTTAAGGTCCCTAGAATCCGATTATAACATTTTTACGATGATGTCCGTATGTATGTGTGTGTGTGTGTGTGTGTGTGTGTGTGTGTGTTTGTGTGTGTGTGTATGTGTATGTGTGTGTGCGTGTGCGTGTGCGTGTGCGTGTGCGTGCGCGCGCGCGTGTGTGTGTGTGTGTGTGTGTGGATGTTGGATTCACGATATCTCAAATACTATAAGACACATTTTTAACTACGGGTTCCTCAATCTAACAATAATGGGAAGAGTCGAGTCAGTTTTGGTAACAATTGGACAACCGGAAGTAGTAGTTACAAGAAAAAAATCATCTAAATATTATTTATCGAAAATTTATGTAGATACTTATATTAAAGAACGTTAAATTCTTTATTCGATAAATATAAATTCATTATTATATCTTCTATAGATTTAGAGATAAAGAATTAAAGGCATATAAAATAATTTGATGTAAAAAATCTCAGATCAAACTACTACAAGGCAAGAAATTCAAATGTTTGTAATTGACATATAAATGTCACTGTCAAAAATATTTATATGCCTCTGTCAAAAATATTTGTACATTATTATGAAGATTATGAAAATAAAAAAAAGTCAACAATGCAAAAGAATATACGTAAAAAAGAATATAAAAGTATAGGAAACGTGTTTCCCGATGTGTTTCCCGCGCTCATCCCTAACTAGTAGAGGGTGCTAACGGCCACTTCCTCCACCCCCCCTGCATCTGGACAAGATGCGAGCTTGCCTCGCCCCAGTGTTACCCCGCCGAGGAGAGCATACAGACGTGCGCTAAACCTCCATGTCTTTGTTCCGTTTTTTTCTCTTTTGTTTTATATTTTGTGTTACTTGTTATTATTATTATTATTATTACCGTTGATTGTGTTATTTTGTTCTTGTGTGTTACATTCAATTATTTCGTAAAGTTTGTGTGAATAAACAAATCATACTCCCTCGTGCATGAGACTTTTCTTTGTTCTCCGTCCGAACCCATTAAAAATATAAGGACCCAACACCGTAAACCTTATAGTGGCGCCCAACTGTAGGTCCGGAGTAAAGAAAAAGTTTGTGAGTGCGCGGATTACGAGTGATACGTGTAGTGCGGTAAACGTGCGGCGTCTCGACAACAGGTGTTTCCCACGCACTTTCGCCGGAAGCGCAGCCATTTTTCTTCGAAAGTAACGCCGCCATTTTGGAAGCATCGGTCGTCACCGCAACCACGAAGCGCAGATTTTTTAAAGTTACGACGTGGCAAACGCCTGCACGTCGCAGTCAACGGCTCGCTGAACGAAGCGCGATGGCTAACCAAGAGAATCCGCTACCAGCTTTCACAATGACTGGTGAATTCCTGCAGCAACTTATACAGGGTATGCAAGCTTCCTTTGTAGAACAGCTAAATACTTTGCAATTGAACGCCGCGCCTCCTGCTCCACAAGTAAAGTCAGGAAATTACGCAGCTTGCACGTCACGTTTCAGCGGCGACTCATCGGAGAATGTAGATACATTCATTGACGCCATACGGGTTTATAAAGAGTGCACCAACATCTCCGATGAGAATGCACTCAAAGGACTGCCTATGCTGCTCACGGGGCTAGCTGCAGAGTGGTGGGCAGGCATTAAAGCTAACACGGCTTCCTGGGAAGCTGCATTGAAGGAACTGCGCGGTGCATTTGGTATAAAAAAGCCTGCATACCAGATATACCGCGAATTATTTGCGTGTGAGCAGGCAGAAGACACGAAGACAGACATATTCGTCTGCAAGGCGCGCGCCCTTCTCGCGCAGTTAACGGAGCCCCACTCGGAGACCATACAGCTCGACATGGTGTACGGGTTACTACACCGGAGGATACGTGCCCGGATAAGACGAGAGGAGGTAAGCAAATTCGACGACCTGCTACGTCTGGCGCGCACTGCCGAAGAGTCCCTCCGCGAAGAACCACGAGCTGAGCATAACGCTGCTGCAGCTTCCTCCGCTCAAACTCGACCTCGCCAAGAAAAGAAGCGTGACCGCCCTCGCTGTCAATTTTGCAACAATTTCGGTCACACGGAGGCCGATTGTAGGAAGTTAGCGGCCAAGAAATCTGAATTGAAGCCTACAACCCCTACCAGGAATGACGACGCGCCAGACGCTCGTCCACCTCTCAGCTGCTACGGCTGCGGTGCTCCAGGCGTCATACGCAGCCGGTGCCCCACCTGCAGGTCCACATCGAAGCCCTCCACGCCGTCGAATGCCGCAGGGTTCTATGCAGTGGACACGGAACCTGGTGCAACCAGTCTACGGCCCCGTGCACGTCCAGTGCTGCAGGTGAATATACTCGGTGTCATAGGTACTGGGTTTGCTGACACGGCTGCGCAACGCAGCGTAGCTAGCCACTCGCTGTATACCGTGCTGAAGGACAAGGGGCAAATATTCCGTGAAGTAGAATTAACCACCACCTTCGCCGATGGCGAAGCGCGACCGAGCCGAGTCCTCACTACCACCGTAGATGTCATCTTGGAGGGGCGTACTATTAGGACGAACTTCATAGTGCTACCTGGTGCACGTAAGAATCGGACCCTGTTTGGCATCGATTTTATATGTGACGCAGGGATCGCAATTAACGCCGTTCGACGAACGTGGCACTTCGTCGACGCTCCCCACCAGCAGTATGTGCTGCAGACTGAAGATACTCCACAACATTACACAGCGGAGATCGCTGCAACAGAATGTCTGAGGCCAGAAGAGGGGACAACACTCAGCTTCGAAGAACGAATGGCCCTGGATAAGTTACTCGCGGAGGGCAGTGATGTGTTCAGAGCAGGGGGAGAGCCGACGCCCTATGCAGAACATAGAATAAACACCGGTAACCACGCTCCAATTTCGGTGCCCCCGTATCGGCTATCCGCTCAGAAGAAACAAGTGCTCCGCGAAGAGTTGGATAAGATGCTCGCTGCAGGTGTCATCGAGGAGTGCGAGTCTGCGTGGGCCTCGCCTGTAGTGTTAGTGCCCAAGAAGGACGGATCAACGCGGATGTGTAATGACTATAGACGTTTGAACGCTATAACAGAAAGTGATCGTTACCCATTACCGCGCATAGACGATTTATTACACGCCACGCAAGACGCGCGGTATATGAGCACAATAGACCTGAAATCTGGATACTACCAAGTCTCTGTGCATCCTGCCGACCGCGATAAAACGGCCTTTATCACTCCGTTTGGCATATACCGATATGTCCGCATGCCGATGGGGTTAAAGAATGCGGTAGCCTCGTTCCAACGGCTGATGGAACAATTTTGCAACGGGCTACGCGGTGTGCGAGTGTTGGTATACATAGACGACTTGATAGTACTATCGGACAGTTTTGAAAAACATTTGGAAGACTTGCGGACCGTATTCGATAGACTAAGACAGTTTAAACTCAGTGCAAATCGAGTGAAATGTGTATTTGCGCGCTCCGAGGTGAAATTTCTTGGACATATAGTGACGCAGCGTGGGATAGAAACTGACCCGGAGAAAACAGCCGCTATCGCAGATATGCCGCCGCCGCGAAACGTGAAACATGTCCGCACGTTTCTACAAACTTGTTCTTGGTACCGGCGGTTCATTTCGAACTTCTCACGTATTTCGAAGCCGTTGAGCGACCTTACCAAGAACAATGCCAAGTGGATATGGGACGCAGAGCAGCAAGAGGCGTTTGATCGCCTGAAACTAGCGCTTACCACCGCACCGATACTCCGACCGCCAGATGATACTCTGCCATTCATAATTCGCACTGATGCCAGCAGCTATGCCATTGGTGCAGTTCTGGTGCAGGGGGAGGGGCCAGATGAGCGACCCGTGGAGTACGCCAGCAGACTACTCACACCTGCAGAGCGCAACTACCACACCACCGAGCGAGAAGCGCTCGCGGTGGTGTTTGCGGTAAAGAAGTTCAGAGGCTACATAGACGGTGCAAAAGTAGAGGTGGAAACCGACCACCAATCTTTGAAGTGGTTGATGACTCAGCCGACGCCCTCCGGACGCCTAGCAAGATGGGCTCTCACTTTGCAAGAATTTGATTTACAGGTGCGCTATACTCCGGGACGTCGCAATGTAGTGGCCGATACGCTATCCAGGCCGATTTGTGATAGCACTAACGAAATGGGATGCGGCGTTTGTACGTTTGTGGTGGATTTGCCGCGAAAGAATGCATCTGAGCTACGAGAAGAACAACTCGGTGATCCAGAAGTAGCGAAAATAATCCGCTGTTTCGAGACGGCAAGCAGTGACGATTTAACCACATGGACTTCTCGAGGGTACGTAATGCTTGGAGGGGTTTTATACAAATATGCACCCGACCTAGACGCTGAGGATGCCCAACTAGTCGTCCCCGAGGCGTCGCGACGCCGTGTGATGGAAGCCATGCACGATGTTGAAACCGCCGGCCACTACGGAGCGGAACGCACTCTGCAACGTGTTGCCGCTAAGTACTACTGGCCTGGAATGCGCCGGTTCATCCAGGACTATGTAAAGGATTGTGTAGAATGCCAGCGATACAAGGCCACGAATTTCAAACCAGCTGGACTGCTGCGCACGACGCCTAGTGCGCAGCGCTTCGAAGTAATTGCCGTTGATCTCTTCGGACCGCTTCCGGCCTCACCTGGGGGTCATCGGCATGTCTTCATAGTCGAAGACGTCGCCACTGGATGGGTCGAACTGTTTCCTCTGGTTCAAGCAACTGCTGAGGCTTGCGCACGAGTGCTGATAGACGAAGTGTTTCTGCGCTACGGCACGCCACGGCGCATTATATCCGACAACGGCGTGCAGTTCGTCAGTGCCGTAATGCAGAAAGTGGCTCACTGTATGGGTATTGAGCAAATACTGACTCCATTTTACCATCCTGAGGCGAATCCTGTGGAACGCAAGAACAGAGACCTGAAGACTAGACTGGCCATTTACGTGGAAGGCGCTCACACCACTTGGGCCGAGAAGTTGCCAGCGGTGCGTTTTGCAATGAACACCGCCCGATGTCGATCTACGAGCCAGACAGCAGCGTTCCTTACATTCGCGAGAGAATTACGTGCGCCTGACGACACATATCACGATCTCCGCGAGATTGTTGCTGCGGAGAACTTTCTTCCACAAGTTACTCCGTATCTGTTACAGGTAGCTACTGCGCTACGAGAGGCTCGCGAGCAGCGAGAAAAATGCCAGGACGAGCAGAAGGAGTACGCCAACCGCAAACGCCGTCCAGCGCCGCAATTAGCTGCCGGTGACCTAGTGTTGGTGGAGACACACGTGCTCAGCGACGCCGACAAGGACATCACCGCCAAGTTCATCCCGAAGCGTGATGGCCCGTACCGGATAGTTAGGGTATTGGGGAGCGTGTGCGAGGTGGCGACCGTAGAGCAGCCGTCCGTGGTAGTGGGGCGCTATCATGTGTCAGCACTGACACCTTTCAGGGCTCGAGATGGCGAGGTCCCAGCTCCCGCCGTTCCAATCCGCAGAAGAGGGCGTCCCCGCAAGACCAGACCTACTGATGTTTCCGGATCGTCGCCGAGGACGGGCCTTTGATCCGGAGGGGGAGACTATAGGAAACGTGTTTCCCGATGTGTTTCCCGCGCTCATCCCTAACTAGTAGAGGGTGCTAACGGCCACTTCCTCCACCCCCCCTGCATCTGGACAAGATGCGAGCTTGCCTCGCCCCAGTGTTACCCCGCCGAGGAGAGCATACAGACGTGCGCTAAACCTCCATGTCTTTGTTCCGTTTTTTTCTCTTTTGTTTTATATTTTGTGTTACTTGTTATTATTATTATTATTATTGTAACACGAGGGGGGGGGTTTCCTAAGCTGAATGACAATGATGATACTAATGATGATGCTTCCCAACGATGATACACTTTTCACTTACTGATGGTGATAAGGAAGAAACACACAGACACTTCACACTTTAACTTTACACTGATGAACTCTACTGACATGAACACAACTTGTTGATTAAATACTAACTAAACTTTTATTTACAATTAAACTAAATGATTACATTATTATTAATTAACACTAAGCCTAACATAACTGTTACATTTTGTAACCTTGCGGGCTGGCATTCTGCTCACGCGCCCCAAAACTAAAAACACTACATGTTCACTCCACGACTATCTGATGTCGACCCTTCCATGTTACTCTCATGGCTAACTAATTCCGACTCTCCCATGTTTATCCCATGGCTAACTAATGCAGACTGTCTTATGTCGACCCTTCCATGTTACTCTCATGGCCAACTAATGCCGACTGCCTTAAAACAAAAACGCTATCTCCAGGACAGGATTATCTTAGGGGTATGGGGTGCATAGGCAAGGGCATCCATAGTCACGTACGCATACACAATAATTTCTAGACTTAATTATCAACAAATAAATGTCGTGACTATCATAATACGATAAGAATTTCTAAACTGAATTTTGACATTTATAACTTAAACAGATAAACAGAGTTAAAATATGAATATTGAAACTATAATTTAGAAGAGTTTATAAAAAGTTATTTATCTGTTATTGCGCTTACCCTCGCCTTGTCACATTATCCTCCCCTTAAGACATAAATATATCGCAAAATCGATATATTTATTCTTAAATCCTGAACTGAAGATAGTTTCCAAATTCTGCAACCACAGAACATAAAACACATACATAAAACATAGAATACAAAAATTGCAAAAACAGGTACAAATGTACAAGCACAACATAACATGTTAAAAACAGACAAAAGGTATAAAACCTATGACATTACAAAAGCAAAAAACTTAACAACATAAAGCATCAAACATATTACAAATATGACACAAAGCATAAAACATAGAATACAAAAATTGCAAAACATAAAATTGCAAAACAAGTACAAATTTTTAAGTACAAATGTACAAACACAACATAATACGTAAAAACACAAAAGGTATAAAACCTACGACATAAAGCATAAAGCTTACAAACATAAAACATTATAAACATAATGTAAACTCAATAAAAACGTAAAACGTTTTAACAAATTACCAATCAGATCTCAAATGCTGGAAAAGGAAAAGGGTATTTTATTTTCCTATCTAAAAAAAGTACTAATCTAACATGCAACTTAACTAGCCAAAAAAACTAAACACTAACAAAAATCGTCATATAATCGTCATAAAAAACACAAACAACACAAAGGTCAGTGCACTGCAGTAGAGGGAGGAGGCTTTTCACACCTAGGTGGTCTAAGGGATGGCACTACAAAAAATTTGGGAACACTACTGCAAGCGATATCGTCGATCCTGGAATGTAACACGATATCACCAGTGGCGTGCCCTCCATGGGTGCGGCGTAAAACTTGCACAGGTGGGCATGCCAAGTTATCCTCTCCGACGTTCATGCCCAAGTCGCCATTCTCGATGTCCTCTTCGTTGACCATTTGCAGATCCATTTCGTGCAGGTTGTCGTCATATACTGTGTTCATGTCCAGTTCATCAGCTACTTCGCTGTGTTCTTCCTCAGTCTCACATTTCGCTGTTTCCTCCGGCAGGCAATTCTCTTCAATCATTTTTCCTTCTTGTACGCCCTTGTCACTCGCTGTGACGACTATTGTCGGACTTTCCGGTCGTGGTATGTCTACCACCGCAAAACGATCCTCTATTGCCAGCAAGGACTCAATTTCTTCCAAACTGATTCTCCCTACTGGCAACTCGTGCACTCCCTGCATGGCAAAAGAACCGTGGCCGTATGCCACCGACGAATGCCCTGGAGACAACGAATCTAACGGCGCCTGCGGTGCGAAGACCTGGTGCGTCCATGCTGGACCATAAAAACTTGGCGTACAAGCCGGAAAAAATGATGGTGGTAATATGGTGCGTCCTGCATAGGTTATTTCTAACCAACGCACCATATCTGTGCCAGTGGTAGGCCGCTTATACAATGGAATTGCAAAATACAATTCCCTTGCCTTACCACTGAGCCTAAACACTATTGCACTGCCGAGGAAAACTTCATCCCAGCCGTATCTTCTGCTGGCTGCTACCATATTGCGGATATATTCTCTCACACTGCCATCACCAGAGAACGTATTTATTTCAAGTAATACGTCAAGCATATCTGGTGACGGCTGATACGGCCTGGGTTGCTGTATCATCGCTGGTGTCGTGGTCGTAAATGTGTACATATTGTACACCAAGTACCCTCTCCTCGGTCACAAACTAATAATTCTAAAACTAATAACGTAAGATCTTTTCGGATGAATAAGAGTAAATCATTACTCTCATTATCCTACCCGTTGACTGCGCCACTGTAACACGAGGGGGGGTCTGCGATGCTGACTGCAATCCTACCGACTGCTTCACTGTAACACGAGGGGGGTCTCTGAAGCTGACTGATAATGATGATACTAATGATGATGCTTCCCAACGATGATACACTTTTCACTTACTGATGGTGATAAGGAAGAAACACACAGACACTTCACACTTTAACTTTACACTGATGAACTCTACTGACATGAACACAACTTGTTGATTAAATACTAACTAAACTTTTATTTACAATTAAACTAAATGATTACATTATTATTAATTAACACTAAGCCTAACATAACTGTTACATTTTGTAACCTTGCGGGCTGGCATTCTGCTCACGCGCCCCAAAACTAAAAACACTACATGTTCACTCCACGACTATCTGATGTCGACCCTTCCATGTTACTCTCATGGCTAACTAATTCCGACTCTCCCATGTTTATCCCATGGCTAACTAATGCAGACTGTCTTATGTCGACCCTTCCATGTTACTCTCATGGCCAACTAATGCCGACTGCCTTAAAACAAAAACGCTATCTCCAGGACAGGATTATCTTAGGGGTATGGGGTGCATAGGCAAGGGCATCCATAGTCACGTACGCATACACAATAATTTCTAGAGTTAATTATCAACAAATAAATGTCGTGACTATCATAATACGATAAGAATTTCTAAACTGAATTTTGACATTTATAACTTAAACAGATAAACAGAGTTAAAATATGAATATTGAAACTATAATTTAGAAGAGTTTATAAAAAGTTATTTATCTGTTATTGCGCTTACCCTCGCCTTGTCACATTATTACCGTTGATTGTGTTATTTTGTTCTTGTGTGTTACATTCAATTATTTCGTAAAGTTTGTGTGAATAAACAAATCATACTCCCTCGTGCATGAGACTTTTCTTTGTTCTCCGTCCGAACCCATTAAAAATATAAGGACCCAACACCGTAAACCTTATAAAAGGAATTTGCGAAAAAATGATCAATATAAAGAAAAAGAAAAGGAAAGTAGAAAAAGAAAATTTCAGGATATTGAATATAAAGAAAATGTATGTATTGTACATAATTTATATTAAAATATCCCAAAGATTTTGCAAATATATGTGAGAATTATTTTGTAGTGAGACATGAATATATGTGTATTTAAAAATATTTTTCGTTTTATGCGTACAACCAGGTAAAATATCTGGCGAGAGGTTATGTGCTGGCCACATCAGATTTTTATGAAACCGTAACTGAAAACCGAAACCTATATTTTATTTTTTCAAATATGGAAACCGAAAACCGATACGAAAAATAAATTCGTTCTGTAACCAAACCGAAATAATATCGGTACAAAAACCGTAAATTTAAAAATAGGTATTTTTTATTAACCCACACCTTTTTTGTAGAAATACTTTGCATACCTTCGAGTTCATAAAAAAGTAGTTTCTTATTTTAAAAATAAATAAGGCATTTTACTTCATTTTTCAATTAGTTTTTGCAATTATAATAAAAAAATTACTCATTTGTTAACATTTTTCATTCAATCACCTATTTAATTTACGTATTGCTATTGGAATAGAATTATTATTCTTATTATAACTTAAAAGTAAAATATTAATAATTTACAAAACGTATTTCATTTTTGTTGCAAAAATAAGCTTAAAAACTTTAATGTGAAAACTTTAACTTACTTTTTGAACCACAATTTTTATTTTTACATCACACCTTCAATTAATTACTTACAAATTCTTTTCGAATTTTGAATTTCGAACAAGCCGAATATATCTATTAGTACTAGTTGTTGGTGGAATTAAAATGTTATAACATTAGGAAATAGGTACTAAATGTATTTCATGTAACAAAAACTAAAAACTAAGCTAATTTTTCATTTAAACCGAAACCGTAAAGAACCAAAACCGAAACGAAAACGGATATAATAATTTCAAAAAAACCGTAACCGATAACCGAAACCGAATTTTTATTAATGTAAAAACCGTTAACCGTAACCGAACCCCAAAATTTTTCGGTTCGAGTTCCTGATTTAAATATTTCGGTTTTATAGAGAAAACAACTTGTAACAACACTTAACCATCAGTCATGTAGTGGTCATCTATTACATCTTAGTTTCGTGGCAAGTAAACTGTAGCAAAAGTTTGTAGGGGCACATTAAGAGATGATACTGCGGCAAAATAAATGACAGAAAACTTCAACATGAACATGACAGTGAACTTACCACTTCAGCTCTTATTGGTTGAACTATTTAGTCACAGCCAAAGCCAATAATATTTTGGCAGGTGCCGAAATATATACCGGAATGTTTAAATGCTTCCTGGCGTACCTGCGGGTCGGTGACTCATTTGCAGTTTGGGCCGGCATGGTGACGTATGGGGCAACTTTTGTCTGTCGTTATCTCTTCAAGCACTTACAGATAAAATATGTTTCTTTATCTGTACTTTTAGTTCTTAAGTTCCCCATCCGTGCAGGGCACGTTATCTCGAATAACTGTGGTTATAGAAGGTTTATTTTTTTTTCAACCATATCCACTGAGATTTTTGTTCTGTTCAAATAAAGGTGCAAATAATATTACTGGTATATTCACCATCCAAAAAGTTTTGGTCAGTTCAGTTAAAAAGAAGCTCAAAGTAACATTTGTCTAGGTAATTTTGAAGTACGTGGGCCTCGCTAAAATTACTGAGAATAAAAAAATCAGATCGGTCCTGGAAAACAAAATTATAGGTAGAGGTACCCTAATAGATCGGGAGCCCAGCTATCAAAAGTCACGTGATAAGGTACAAAAGGTTTGAACTTGGGGTAGGGTGCGGATTGGCTCTCCATACAAAAATAATCGTGTCTTACAAGTCGGACCGGGGGCTTTACGCCATGGTAGTATTTTCAAAATTTAAAAAAGGGTCAAAAATTACGTGATGAGGTACATTCAAATTTTTTGTGTCATTCAATGCGGACTTGTGTCTAGTTTGCTAATATACCTTGTAAGACATCGAAACCGGGGGCTTTTGACATGTAAGATATGAAAAAAATATCAAAAAAGGACTGAAAATTACATGATAAGGTACACTAAAACTTTTTACGGTATTTTATGCACCATTATCCAAAGATCATGAATACACTTTGTAAGACATAAAAATCGGGGGCTTAATGCATTTAAGACACCCAAAAGTCAAAATGCTGTCCAAAACTACATGATGAGGTACCTACATTAAAACTTTTTGTGTCAGTCGACGCGGGTATTTGCTTAGTTTGTTAAAATTTATTTTAAAACGTAAAAATCAGGGGCTTCTGACTTTTAAGACACGAACCAAAATTTGAAAAATGGTTGAAAATTACGAGATAAGGTTCATGCTAACTTTTTGCGGTTTTTTATGCACTATTATCCAAAGACCACGACCAGACATTTTAAGACATAAAAATCGGTGGCTTAGTGTATATAAGACAACCAAAAGTGAACATCACGATGTACATTAAAACTTTTTGTGTCAATCGACGCGGGTATTTGCCTAGTTTGTTAAAATTCATTTTATTACATTCAAACCAGGGGCTTTTGACAATACATGAACAAAAATTTTTAAAAAATAGTATGAGATAAAGTATATTCAATATTTTTGCGGTTTTTTATGCGCTGTAATCTAAAGATTACGAAGACTTTTTTTAAGACACAGGATAGAGGGCTTTTGCTTTTAAGACAAACAACAAAGAATTCATGTGAAAAATTACCCAATACGAGATGAATTAAAAATTGTTGATGCCTAATTTTCCAAATACATTCTAAATAATTGAAATAGAGTCTTTTTGCGTAATACAAATAAACACAAACGGTAAAACTTTTAAAGACATGAGTAGGTATAAAATTGGGTATTATAAAAAATGAAATTAAAAAAGCTGCTTATTAAATAAGAACTGGGATATTTATTAAAACCAAAAATGAAATGAATATTTATATTACATATCGTCGAACTCGGATTGAGCCTCTTCTTCTTCGTCTGATTCCGATTCGATTATTGCACATTCTTCGAGTTAGCTTAGTGACTGCGGCAGAGAGTCTTTATTATCCCAAGATGGAATGTAAAGATTTCCATCTCCTGCCAAAATCCAGCCATTACTCTGGAGTTACTAAAGGTAAAGTGTTGGTATTGCTTGCATTATTTCTCATTTTGTGGATATAATTGCAATTTTTGTTCAAATACGCTTTTACATGGAGGAAATAAAGCAGGGTATTTTGATATCTTGGAATGGTTTATCTGAGTCTTTGGTATACTAGATTTGAAGATGTTTAGACGAGCTTTGTTGAGATCTTCACAAGTTTTTTGTCCATAAATTTCACATATAACCCGTTCCAATGACATGTAGATACTTCATCTCAGATTTTACTTGTGTCACAAAACAGCGTGTATCAAGACGCACTTATATCTCTATGTACTACAAGAAAATCTCAGATGAATTTTGTGTCTTAAAACTCAAAAGCCCTCGATTTCTACGTCTTAAAATGAATTTTAGCAAACTAGGCAAATAACCGTGTCGATTGACACAAAAAGTTTTAATGTACCTCATCATGTAGTTTTGGATACCATTTTGACTTTTGGTTGTCTTAAATGCATTAAGCCCCCGATTTTTATGTCTTACAAAGTGTATTCGTGATCTTTGGATAATGGTGCATAAAATACAGCAAAAATTTTGTTTGTACCTTATCACGTAATTTTTGGCCCTTTTTCAAATTTGGGTTCGTATCTTAAAAGTCAAAAGCCCCTGATTTCGATGTCTTAAAATAAATTTTAACAAACTAAGCAAATACCCGCGTCGATTGACACAAAAAGTTTTAATGTACCTCATCATGTAGTTTTGGACAGCATTTTGACTTTTGGGTGTCTTAAATGCATTAAGCTCCCGATTTTTATGTCTTACAAAGTGTATTCATGATCTTTGGATAATGGTGCATAAAATACCGTAAAGAGTTTGAGTGTACCTTATCACGTAATTTTCAGTCCTTTTTTTGAAATTTTCTTTCGTGTCTTACATGTCAAAAGCCCCCGGTTTCGATGTCTTACAAGGTATATTAGCAAACTAGACACAAGCCCGCATTGAATGGCACAAAAAATTTGAATGTACCTAATCACGTAATTTTTGGCCCTTTTTTAAATTTTGAAAATACTACCATGGCGTAAAGCCCGGTAAAGCCCCCGGTCCGACTTGTAAGATACGATTATTTTTGTATGGAGAGCCAATCCGCACCCTACCCCAAGGTCAAACTTTTTGTACCTTATCACGTGACTTTTGATAGCTGGGCTCCCGGTCTATAATAGAATTACAGTAAATCAGAAAAATTCCTATATAATAGGTAAATAGGAAAATCCGATATTATGTCACCTTTAGTTATTTGGTATTGTTCTTATAATTTTCCGATGACTCTAGCCTATAAGAACTTTTTAGATGTGATATCTTTAATATAGTTTTTTGCTTATTTGTATATTAAGGTCGCAAAATCTCTTTAGCGTAACGAGAGAAAATTGTTGTCGAGGCCGCTACAATTTCGAGGGTACTTTTAAGATTTATCGGACAGGTGTACACAATAATTTTTTTGTAGAACCCTAAAAAATATGATATTACAAACTTTGTTGTTTTAATCAGTTTAATTTTTTGAAATAGAAGACAGGGACCTGTTCCACCAAAAACTTTGCACTTTGCACTTTTCATTTTTCATAGTGCCACCGTTCATATATTTATTTTGCTAATAAAAAGTGCAAAGTGAAAGTATTTGATTGTTTTTCTTTGGATAATTTGTTTATTTTATATTAATATGATCTGACAATTATATGTCATTTATCATCTTGATTGCCAATATGTGCTCAAAAAGTGATATCACTTTTGATTAACAAATTTTAAATCAACATTGATAAATAGGTACCTTTGAAAATGAAAAATTATATGCAGATAAATTTTATTTTTATTTCATTTTTTTATTTTTGCTTTTCTTTGTCGAAATTTACTTTTTCTCTTTTTTGGCTAATTTTGACTACATAAACTTGAAAATCAGAGATGTTACGAAATACAGCTTCACATGCATTAGGTTTGAACAACTACAAATTATTAAATAGACTCTAAAATATAATTAAAAGTTACTATTTAAGTCTTAGAACTACCATCATTTTTTGCTAAATTTAAACTATTCAAAATAACTGAGTCATTGCGTAAAAAATATCGAAAATTGTTTTATTGTTCACCAAATTTATCTCTGTTATTTTAAAATTTTCCATACCTAAATTTGCAATTTTTATTAATAATAGCCCATGGTGTACTATCGTTTACTAAGCCTAAATTTATTCCCGTTAAAGGAGCAAATAGAATTGATTTTTTTTTTCATTAATAACTTCTAGTAATTTCATAAATTTATCATCTCTTTTTGAACTTGAACACATATTGACAATCAAGATGATAAATGACATAAAATTGTCAGATCATATTAATATGAAATAATCAAATTATCCAAAGAAAAACAATCAAATACATCCACTTTGCATTTTCATTTGCAAAAAAAATTATATCAACGGTGGCACATCTGTGGTGGCACTATGAAAAATTGAAATGTGCAAAGTTGCATAGTTTTTGGTGGAACAGTCCTTAGCTTTCATGAAATTGACATTTGATAAACAAAATACATAATCGGTTTTTTAAAAAAAACGATGAAAAGAAATTAAATAATAATATGTACAATGTTTATTGTTTTTATTAAAACAAACGAGAAACTTGTCATACGTGCAGTCGACGCCACTGAGTCTAGAGAGCACGCGACCGACGCCACTGGTCTTTCTAGCATTTAATCGTAAATTTCTCGGAAAACGATAGCGTATTTGCCACGCGCCTCGAGCGGCTGACGTCAGCGGGCTGCTGTGTAAACAGATGGGGAGATAAGCTTAATTACTCACTTGATCCTTTTGTATACGTGTGCCCAAATTTCACAGCGGCCAAACTTTACAGCGTCTAAATGATGCCCCACCGCCAATTGTCACAGCGTCTAAATTTGTCCTGGCTTATTTTAAAAAACTGTAATTATGTCAACATGAATTATGCAACAGACGGCGAGTTTGTTGTCTAGTTAATATAGCGCCACAGTGCCTATAGGTAGGTACTATAATGGTTAACAGCAGTGAACCAAATAAATACTGTACAATATATCGATCACTGTGGGTTAGATTAGATTAGATACACTTTATGTTGCACAATTCACAATAAATGTTAACATATTTACAGTTTGATGTAGTAGGGGAGACTGGTGTCAATTCTAACAGGTGTCAAATGTAACAAGGGTAGGTAACAGGTCCATCTTTCCGAAGTAGATTAAAATGCGCTTCCAGAGTGAAGCAGAAAGAGTTTTAGCTCTTTGGTATTTAGTGCAAGTACATACGCGCAGTGGCGGCGCTAAAGAGGGGCCAGAGTGGGCACATGCCCACCCTAAAAAGTCTTGTGCCCACCCGCTACCAACATACAAATAATTTTTGTACATATATATATATATATATATATATATATATATATATATATATATATATATATATATATATACAATTTGTGAATAAAATTTTATTTGAAATTCTAAACATTATTTTTATTTACACTTTTGTTCTAAAATTAATAGGGCAGATATTACAACCATATAAAAATGTGTGTAAGTGTGTAGGTATATGAACAAATACTATATGGGTATCTTTATTATTTAAAATAAATGGGTGTCCAGCAGGCGCGTATACAAGGGTGGGGGGTAGAGCGGGTAATTCCCCTCTCATAAGCAGTGCCGATATAGTAATTAACATATCAAGGGAGTTATAAGGACAATAACGCCTGAGGTCAACAGTGTACTTTTCGAGGGCCTCTGGCTCGAGATGTGTACGTTGACCGAAGGCATTATTGTCCGTTTAACTTCCGTGTTGCGTTCAACGTTTAACGTCCGATTATAATTTTTAATATTCTACGAATTACGGATCAGAAAGTTTTATTCAAATTTACGAAATAGGTAGGCCATGAATGCTTCTACTTGTTTTTTAGGCTTCATCCCAGTATCAATATCAATTTATTGGCAACATTACCATAGCAACAACTCATAACACGCTCTAGCACCTCTAGCCTGAAAGCAGGGTTGTTATGATAATAACAACGTACCAGTCGGACGCTCAAGCGCAAATATTATAATTTAAGATAAAGAATAAAATTAAATTATGTATTTTATAGACAACATTTGATGGCTTGTTTTTGAATTTTGATTACATAATGTGGATGTCAGTTAAAATATAATCGAATAGTACAAGTACAGGTGATATTCAATTTTCACAGTTTAGACAGTCCAAGTAAGTCAACAATCCGTTAAATATATTCACTTTTCTAAAATGTTCTGTGATCTGGCAATTTATTTTGTACATGAACGGGGCAAAACATATTCAGCTTCACATCCCTTGATAAAATGTAATCTTCAATTAAGAGGTATTTGACCTTCAATAATTTTTTTCCTGCGGCGCGTTTTTGGTTATCTTTGCATGACCTATTAAGACCCCCCCCCCCTTAGTGTCCACCCATTTTTCGATTGTGCCCACCCTACATTTACATCCTTCGCCGCCACTGCATACGCGCCCATACGGCGTCTGTTTCTGACGAATGTCTGTAAATCGACAAAAAAATAAATACAGGTAATGACACACATTGTTTCTAAAACCGTATAAGTGCTTTGCTCGGAAATATTTGAAGTTAAGGAGCAGTTTGTGAGTTATATCTGCTTTTAGTTTTCATTAAAAACATTTCGAATTATTACCTAATAAATACAAAAATGGAAATAATACATTTATAAGTTAAGCGGTGTCAGTTTTAACAAATGCCACGGTGTCGATTGTAACGTGTTAAATAATTAAGTACAGTTTTGATCATGATAAAAATTACAAGAAAAAACCAGTGCTATCAAAAACATAAAAGAAGAAGAGCAAAGAAAAGAAAAACAGTCCCGAAAGTAATAGTTGCAGATCACTCTTCAGATGACTCCGATGAGGAAACTCTCTGGTACATATTGTATTGGCCCATATTCTTTGAGCACAGGATATTGGCTGCAGTGTCGATAATGTAAAAACTGGATACGGGGCACATGTAAATTGTACGAAGTCAGACCTCTTTTATATTTACCTAAACTGCAATTCCGTTGACGACTAAAGGCATTGGTTAAAATGGTCCATATCACCAGCAGAATATATATTTTGTTTGCTTTTAGTTGAGTGATAGTAATTTTGTATTTTCTGAGGTAATAAATAAATGGTTTTTTTTCAACAATTTTTTCTTTTATCTGATATTTTATCTTATTATATCACTGTTAATATTTGTTACAATTAACACTGACCCTGTTACTATTGACACCAGTTAGGTGGCAATTGTAACATTTGTAGTGCCTGACTAAAAATCCTTATACTTTTATATATGTCACATTTTCAAAAGTATAAAATTCAAAATATTATTCACTAAGGTGGGTAAGTTCTCATATAGGTAATTTTAAAATTTCAAAACGTAACGTTAACTCGTGAAAAATAAAAATTTAAATTTTGTAACAGTTGACACCGGTTTCCCCTATCAACACTACTTGTAGTGACCGAAATAAGCCAGGATATTATTATTATTATTATTATTATTATTATTATTATATATATATATATATATATATATATATATATATATATATATATATATATATATATATATATATATATACCGGGTGGAACATTATACCTGTGTACATATGAGAAAAACAGTTTTTTCGTGCGCATTGCTCCCCAAATTATTTTAGACAAAAATGCTTCAAATAAATGTTGTAGAGCATAAAATTCTGCATCTAAATCAATAAACAGAATTACTTTTACATGCTTTGTAACGACAGAAATTAAATAAGAAAATATTGAAAATTACGTTGAAAATATCAAATAGCCATGGAATTGAAACAAAAATAGAAACAAATAAATGTCTGACGTTTGACAGATAAATAACTAATTTGACGGTAAAATATCAAAATGAATTCAGTTTATTCTAACGAAGAAAGGGTTTTTATAATAAAAACTTTTTATAGTGGAAATTGTTTACGTATAGTTAGAGATTTATTCGCCGTGAAATTTCCAAATAGGCCAATTCCAAGCGCTACAACAATACGCGCGTATGTTCAAAAATTTGAATCCACGGCAAGTGTTGCGGCGGAAAATAGTACAGGTAAATTTAAATTTGAATATTTTTTAAGATCATATCTTTATTTATAGGAAATAAAAATAATCGCATTAATTTAGAAAACGAACAAAGAGTTCTGGAATTAATAAATTTTAATCCTAAATTAAGTTCAAGAATAATAGCGCAGGAATGTGAGATTGCTCATTCTACTGTATTGCGCATTCTTAAAAAACATAAATACCACCCTTATAAGATGCAATGCCATCAAGACATTTCGCCCATTGATGAAGAAAGTATAGGCGAGTTTTTTGTGAAGATATGCAAGAACGAGCAAATCGGGATCGTGATTTTCTTCCATCTATTTGCTTTACCGATGAGTGTACTTTTACATTAAACAATGAACCAAACGTTCAAAATGATAGGCACTGGGCTCTAGAAAATCCAAGGTTAAATGTTACCACCAGAACGCAATATCCTCAAAAAATTAATATTTGGGCAGGCATTTTTAATAGCAATATTATTGGACCATTTGAGATCGTTGGCAACTTAAATTCTGAAACATACTTAGAACTCTTGATTAATGAGATCGGCCCTGCATTAGACAGCGTAGCGCGCGAAAATCAGGAGGTTTGGTTTCAACAAGATGGCTGCCCAGCTTATTTTGGAGTAAGTGTTAGAGATTATTTAAACCAAGCATTTCCAAATCGCTGGATTGGTCGTGGTGGAACTTTAAATTGGCCAGCCAGATCTCCTGATTTAGCACCTTGCGACTTTTTTTATGGGGTCATCTTAAATGTAAAATTTATAAGCAGCGCCACCCAAATATTAATTCATTGAGAGAAGCTATCATGGAGGAGAGTGCCTTAATCACAAATAGGCAGCTCGCTAATGTAAGAAATTCATTCTACAATAGACTTGGTTATTGCTTGGCTGAAAACGGAGGATTATTCGAATATTTGTTATAATAATAAATTGTAGTGATTATTTTATTCAGAGAATTACTGTTTGAAATTTGAATT
Organism: Harpalus rubripes; assembly: GCA_963082715.1. Classification (NCBI taxonomy): domain Eukaryota; kingdom Metazoa; phylum Arthropoda; class Insecta; order Coleoptera; family Carabidae; genus Harpalus; species Harpalus rubripes. Next base: position 18,858,847 of record OY720464.1, read on the forward strand.
GTAGTAGATAGGTCTTAATGTTTACATGAATTATTTCCAATTTAAAAAGATTTTCAATAAAAATCCTATAAAAAATAAATATTTCATTGAAATGTACAATTGTCGTAATAATAGGTATGGAGATTTTTGTATGAATTTAATTTACCTATTTATTTGTTTCTATTTTTGTTTCAATTCCATGGCTATTTGATATTTTCAACGTAATTTTCAATATTTTCTTATTTAATTTGTGTCGTTACAAAGCATGTAAAAGTAATTCTGTTTATTGATTTAGATGCAGAATTTTATGCTCTACAACATTTATTTGAAGCATTTTTGTCTAAAATAATTTGGGGAGCAATGGGCACAAAAAAACTGTTTTTCTCATATGAATCGCCTATGTACACAGGTATGATGTTCCACCCGGTATATATATATATATATATATATATATATATATATATATATATATATATATATATATATACCGGGTGTCTTAGGCCGACCGACACATGGGCGATTAACATGTAAAATTAGTTAATTGTGAATAGTATCTCCCCAGTGCAAGATATTAAGATGAAATTTTGCATGCTTATCCGGGGATACTATTTCTATGGATTTCAATTCAAATCAGTCAATTTACAAGTGTAATATTAGAATAAATTAAGAAAAATTGTAGAAGTACCATGAATGTTATTCATATCTTGAAAATAATAGTATCTAAGCAACAGCTCTGATAGAGTAGGGGTAACGTGCGCGCTTCACAATTTAGAGAGTCGGGTTCGAAACCAACCGACAGCAATATTTATTTTTTAATTTTTTCTTTTCAAAATAATTTTTATTATTAATATGTTTTTAATCTTTTATTAATATTTAATTTAATAAAGTGGATACATTGTACGTAACAAGATTTATTTATTTAAAAAATATTAAATCGTACCTACTAATTACAACATTAAAATTTAAAAATTATAATAAATATTCAAAATGGCCGCCGTTTTGCGCTAAGCAAAATCCGAGACGATCGTAACATTGCTGTCTCACGTTGCTTAGCTGTCGATTAGAAATAAGCCTGCATTCATTCCTTATTGCCGCTTTCAGGTCTTCTAAAGTGGTCAATTCATAATGGCCGTAAAATTTTTGATTTTAAATGACCCCAAAGAAAAAAATCTAAGGGGCTTAGATCAGGAGACCTTGCCGGCCAATTAATTTATAATAAACCAATAAAGCAAACAATAAAATATTTTTTAAATAAATAAATCTTGTTACGTACAATGTATCCACTTTATTAAATTAAATATTAATAAAAGATTAAAAACATATTAATAATAAAAATTATTTTGAAAAGAAAAAATTAAAAAATAAATATTGCTGTCGGTTGGTTTCGAACCCGACTCTCTAAATTGTGAAGCGCGCACGTTACCCCTACTCTATCAGAGCTGTTGCTTAGATACTATTATTTTCAAGATATGAATAACATTCATGGTACTTCTACAATTTTTCTTAATTTATTCTAATATTACACTTGTAAATTGACTGATTTGAATTGAAATACATAGAAATAGTATCCCCGGATAAGCATGCAAAATTTCATCTTAATATCTTGCACTGGGGAGATACTATTCACAATTAACTAATTTTACATGTTAATCGCCCATGTGTCGGTCGGCCTAAGACACCCGGTATATATATATATATATATATATATATATATATATATATATATATATATATATATATATATATATATATATATATATATATATATATATATATACAGAGTGTCCCATTTAAGGTACGAATGCATTGGGATCTCGAGAACCGTAAGAGCTACGTGGTTGGTTAAATTAGTCAAAAGTTGCCCCATTAAGAGACCATTTTAATGGTATTTTGTTATTTGCGAAAAAATGCATAGGTCACAGATATAGGCGAAAATGTAAATTTTACAGTTTTTTATTTTTGCAAATAACTTCGAAGTGCGAAATTATACTGGATTTTGGTTTGCACATCTTGAGGGCACTTTTTTATGTTCTTTCGACTGGCGATGCTCAATTTTTTTTATCAATGTTGGTTTCCGAGGATTGATGTCAAAGTTTTAATTTTTATATGGACGCCATATTGGAAAGTTACGCCATTGAAAAGAGAATATTTTTAGCTTTACAATGATATAAAATAGTAATAATTTATTTTTATAATTAACAGAGAAATTAACAAAAAATGTTATTAATACTAAAATTTAATTGAAAAAAGTAAATCGAAGGCTACTTAAATACGGATACTTAAAAAATGAACTTTTTATTCGGGAATATCAGAATGAAAATGACTTACGAAATGCCGCAGTAAGAATCCTAAATCAAATTCTGAGAAAAGTTATAAAAGGAACAGAACGAAGGCGCAGAAGTGCGTAGAACGAAATGGCGGGTTAATAGAAAATTTATTGTGAAGTTTTTGTAAATTATTTTTGTATTTTTAACATTATTTGTTTATTAAGTAGTTATTTTCTTAAATAGCAGCCTTCGATTTACTTTTCTCAATTAAATTTTAGTATTAATAACATTTTTTGTTAATTTCTCTGTTAATTATAAAAATAAATTATTACTATTTTATCATTGTAAAGTTAAAAAAATTCTCTTTTCAATGGCGTAACTTTCCAATATGGCGTCCATATAAAAATTAAAACTTTGACATCAATTCTCGGAAACCAACATTGATAAAAAAAAATTGAGCATCGCCAGTCGAAAGAACATAAAAAAGTGCCCTAAAGAAGTGCAAACCAAAATCCAGTATGATTTCACACTTCGAAGTTATTTGCAAAAATAAAAAACTGCAAAATTTACATTTTCGCCTATATCTAGTGACCTATGTATTTTTTCGCAAATAACAAAATACCGTTAAAATGGTCTCCTAATGGGCCAACTTTTGTCTAATTTAACCAACCTCGTAGCTCTTACGGTTCTCGAGATCCCAATGCATTCGTACCTTAAATGGGACACTCTGTATATATATATATATATATATATATATATATATATATATATATATATATATATATATATATATATATATATATATATATATATATATATATATATATATATATATATATATATATATATATATATATATATATTATGTCACGTACTGCTCTGTGCGAGGCAGTTAGTTGAGTTCAGATAGTGAAGTCCAGCCACTCGAGTTGAAATAAATAACACTTCACCCAAATAAATAAACGTTGCAATATTATTATTTGTCATCTTAATGTGAAATGTATAGTTCGCGTGCGGACGTACGGTTGCACAAAAAAAATTACTTATTTTAGCCTTTTTTTAGTAAGTTACTAGCTAGCTGCTATCTTAAAGGTATTTATTTAATGATCGTTGAAAATTACATAAATCTGGAGTAGTTATACGAAGTTTATGACTTTATTTATGCTTTGGAACATCTAAAAGCTAAATTGCAACAGAGATGTTATATCGTTTAATATGAACTTGACCTAAAAATAGCAGTTGATGTTGATACATTTAGAATTTAATTCCTGTTAGTCACTCTTTTAATATGTTATTTTCAATGATAAAAATATTTGAAACATCCTTTAGTATTGACATGACAACCTTTTTCACGAACGATAATAATTTAAAAATAGTTCTATTGTTTTCCTTTTGATCTACGGGAAGCATATAAGGAAATTTTCTATTTTTATCTGTATGCTAATGCGCCAAATGCGGTCACGTAGAAATATAGATAATTCGAAAAATAATGTGAAAAGATAATTCTAGCATGATATGAATGCATTTTTATTGTAAAGGAAACAATGGCGATGAAAGAAAACATGTTTATTTATTAATTAATTTTATTATTACTTTGTAATTACATCTGATTTTAAGAAAAATGTCTGTAAATTATGAGAATAATTGTCAAATAAATAACAAGGTGTTGAAAATAAAAATATATTCATTATAAAAATTATTACAGCTAATTATAATTAATATATTTATCTTAACTAGCTCATAAAAACAATACATGATCATCAATGACAAAATAATTATTAAACACAATTAGATTTTTCTGTGAAAGTATATTTTTTCTACTTCATTATAAAAAGCACCATTTATTTCATTCGTTTTAGTGTATAAGTGGTGCCTTTTATTACAGTTACTAAAGTTACAACGTTACAAGTCATTATTACTAAATTTTATAATACAGAAATGTAAAAAAAATCTACAATGTTCTCAAACTCAAAATAAGTGCGAAAAATAGCCAATACCCCGTTAATACAAGAAATAATTAAAAATAAAATTATTTTATTTATTTGTAATCGCCCTCAAAAATAAGAAAAATTACGAAATGTATTCTAAATTTTTCACATTTTTAAGCGAACATCATAATAACTAATAACTGCTATCATGACAACAAAACAAACAAAAATTGTCACACTGATAAAAGAATATAGTTGTATTTCTTTGCATGTGTTTATGTTATAATCATTTCCTACACTAGTGCGGGAATTGTCTAATTTCCCACACTCATTTTGAGTTTGAGAACACTTATTTCCCAAACGATTGCATAAAAATAACTATTCTAGTATTGTTAATTTTAAAATGTATTCAAAATATAGACTTTCGAAATGATAATATTTATTAGGAGTATTTTTCTGTCATTTTTAAATGCATAACAAATCTATAAACGTTTAATAGGATACCATTTAGCTTAAAAAAATAAATATTTGTTCACTATAGTAACCGAGAAATTTTTTATTCAAACAAGTTTACCGAGCTTTCTCGGTTAATCCGTTTATAAGCAGGGATAGAAAACGTAACGTAACGATACCATATAACGTTTCATTTATTAGAGAGTTATTGCAGCTTAACGCAAAAATAACGTTAAAGTCACGTGACAGCCCTAATGCGCATGCTTACTAATAAGGTTCACGTTAAATGGATAAAGAGATACGTTGTGTGCGATGGAATAGCGAGCGTTTGACGTCACACGTTTTGTATGTGATGAGGTTATGTTTCGGTGAAAAGAAGTGCAGCTGTAACATTGTCTGTCTTGCTTTTAGCGTTAACGTTAACTTGAATAGACTAATTAATGGCGGTAATTATTAAAATTAAAAGTCCTTTGTTTTTAGAAGTTGCAATAACTCCCTATTGTGATTTTTTAAATAACGTAACAATTACAAAATAACGTTATGTAACCGTAACATAACAAATAACGATTCACTATAACATTATTCATGTTTGCAGAATTTACAAGATTTTCTCATTTTATTTCTAGAATAAAATTGGTATAAATTTTGTTATTATATTGTTTCTGATATTAATTTTTACTATGAATTTAAGAAAAATACATTTATTGTAACTTTATGAAACAAAAATAAAGTTTTATTTTTTTCTTAAGTTATTTATAACGTTATATAATGAATTATTTTTTCTATAACATTATGAAATAGCGTAACGTTTTATTAGCGTTATCCCATCCCTGGTTAAAAGTAAGAAATCCTGTTCATTGAATAAAAAACGCTTATTGACCAAAAGTTTTCGTAATGACATGTCTTTACTAGTGTCAAGTATTTCTTTTAAACTACAATTACACTTTTTTCTTGTACAATAAATAACTATTTAACTGCAACAACATGCCATCATGTATTCAAATCTTGCGCATAATGCTTGTCCATCATATGGACAAAATAATAACTCTGGAGGCGGACAAACTATAGGCAAAAACTCTAAAAAGAAACAATTATTTAATTAAAAGACTAACTAAAAACTATTTTTACCTTGATATGGTCTACATCTGCAACAATATCCTAATATAACGGATGGATCATCGTTACAAAATGTAGGCGGACAGGGTTCACATCTTGGCCCCAAAATGTAGTCCAAAATTGGAACTAACAAATACAAAAAAAAATTAATAACTAAAAGAAAAATCGAGTAGGGAATGATTAGGTTATGAAAAATATATGATTAGGAAGGATATTGTTACTGGACGAATGGGCCCATAAACTACTTTTTTATTGCATTTTATGAAATTTTGTACAAAGATATGACGATTAATGAAAACCTGATGTAAAAATTCTTTATATTAAGCAAGATATGATTTTTAGAAGTTTTGCGATGACCGATGACTTCGTAACGTCACCGGTATTTGTCTAGTGACACTGAAACAGTGTTTTTTCATGAGAGCAGACATTATATATTTTTACCTCTCGCTAAGAGAGGTATTGTATTCATGCTAAAAATCGCATATCCAGATTTTAATGAATAAGCACGTTTTAAGGTCCCTAGAATCCGATTATAACATTTTTACGATGATGTCCGTGTGTGTGTGTGTGTGTGTGTGTGTGTGTGTGTGTGTGTGTGTGTGTGTGTGTGTGTGTGTGTGTGCGCGTGTGTGTGTGTGTGTGTGTGTGTGTGTGTGTGTTTGTGTGTGTGTGTTTGTGTGTGTGTGTGTGTGCGTGTGCGTGTGCGTGTGCGTGTGCGTGTGCGCGTGCGCGTGCGCGTGTGCGTGTGCGTGTGCGTGTGTGTGTGTGTGTGTGTGTGTGGATGTTGGATTCACTATATCTCAAATACTATAAGACTTAAGACATTTTTAACTACGGATTCCTCAATCTAACAATAATGGGAAGAGTCGAGTCAGTTTTGGTAACAATTGGACAACCGGAAGTAGTAGTTACAAGAAAAAAATCATCTAAATATTATTTATCGAAAATTTATATAAATAATTATATTAAAGAACGTTAAATTCTTTATTCGATAAATATAAATTCATTATTATATCTGCTATAAATTCAGAGATAAAGAAATGCATATAAAATAATTTGATGTAAAAATTCTTAGATCAAACTACTTCAAGGCAAGAAATTCAAATGTTTGTAATTCACACATAAATGTCACAGTCAAAAATATTTGTATGCCACTGTCAAAAATATTCGTACATCATTATGAAGATTATGAAAATAAATAAAAAGTCAACAACGCAAAAGAATATACCTACAAAAGAATATAAAAGGAATTTGCGAAAGAATGACGAATAAAAGAAAAAGAAAAGGAAAGTAGAAAAAAAATTCAGGATATTGAATAAAAAGAAAATATATGTATTGTACATAATTTACATTAAAATAATTATTTTGTAGTGAGACATGAATATATGTATTTGTATTTAAAAATATTTTTCGTTTTATGCGTACAACCAGGTAAAATATCTGGCGAGAGGTTATGTGTTGGGCACATCAGATTTTTTAATTTAAGAATTATATTTTTCAGATTTAATTAATATTAATCAAAAATAATACAAGCAAAAATAAAATTATATTTTAATTTTATAAAATAAAATAAAAAATAAATAAATTTATCATCACGGCATATTACCCATTGCTGGGTGTGCCAATCTGCTTTGTACGCAGATATCAGTAATGATGATGACATATTTGTACCGTGCTGGCGTTTACCAGGCGACACCTCACGGGCACTCATTGCTGGCGTGGAGAGTGCACCACAGGGATCAATTTTGTGCCATTTAAAATTCGAAATATTTGGAGTCGGTCGGGATCGAACCCGGTTCCCCAGATTCGCGACATGGCACCATTTTATGGTATATATTTTAGGAATTATAGGCGGGATTATCAGCTTTCATATTTCTGGCCAACAGAATCAAATCGACACCCGTCACGTCGTCAAATGTTTAATTCGTTATAACTTTATGCTGGAGAATGTATCTTTGTAGTAATTAACGTATTAAGGGTGTTATAAGGTCAACAGTGTACTTTTCGAGGGTCTCCGGCTCGAGATATGTACGTTGACCGAAGGCATTATTGTCCGTTTAACTCCCGTGGTGCGTTCAACGTTTAACATCCGATTATAATTTTTAATTTTCTACGGATTACGGATCGGAAAGTTTTAATAAAATTTGCGGAGTAGATAGGCTATGCTTGCTTTTGCTTGTTTTTTAGGCTTTATCCCAGTATCATCAATATCAATTTATTGACAACATTTTCATAGCACAACTCATAACATGCTCTAGGGTGTCATTTTGTATATAACAACCCTGAAAGCAGGGTTGTTATGATAATAATAACATACCAGTCGGACGTTAAATTATTTAGCTTTACTACTTATTAATCAGTAAGTATTTTGCGTTTTTTACATTAAATTTGTTGTATTTCGAGCAGTGGCGGATTGCGAATTTCCGCACAGGCGCCATATTTCAAACCATATACAAGTTTGCTCTTTACTGACGAGATAAAGATAGAATATATTTAATACTGACTTTAAATTTGGCGCTAGTACGGTTCGTTCACATCTATTTCAAAGTATAGTTAAGCTCGATTTTGACGTCATCACTTTCGGAGTTTATTCTAAACGCTGTATTTGTGAAAATTATAACTTCTTCGCTTGTAAATTTTCAAAAAATACTTTAGTCTAACGGTAACCTAACGCGCAGAACACAATTTGACGAAATTGGGGTATATGATGTAATGTAAATAGATATATTGTCTCTGATCGGGTGATTGCATGCATTTCGCGATAAAATAATTATTAGTTTTTTAGATTGTATTTGTGAAAAATGTGACATTTTCGCTTGCATTCAAATACATTTTAATGTTATGTACATTCATTTTATATGAATTTAACCCAACTTTTTTTTCAAAAAAATGCCAAAATCATTATAAATTTTGCTTTTTGTTCTAATTATTGTGAATTTGATATTTTTCATGGTTTTGCATATGTATATAACCTTCAAAATAAAATTCTTGAGAGGTAGATTTTCTAGCTAGGTTGAAATTCAAATATGTTTTTGTTGTATTTTTTATTAATAAACCCTGTTTTGAAATAAATCATATATGTATTTGTATTATTATTTTTTATTAATAACCTAGAGTGCGTGCTACAGTAAAAACGTAGGCGTAGAATGCTCACAATAATGGTATTGAAAACATTTAGGGGGGTGGGGGATTTAATGGGGCCTCAAAATTGAATTGCGCTTGGGGCCTCTCAAGTACTAAATCTGCCACTGATTTTGAGCATAATGGTGTAGGGGGCCAATTGAACGCGAGATTCAAAAGAGAGTGAAGTGTGTATAATGGAGTGCTTATGATTACTTTGATATTATGGAAATAAATATTGTGCAGAGATGGGAAAGAATAAAATAAGAGTGACAGAGTGTGACTCCCGTGAATGGAATGTTGTTGAAAGATTGGGAGTAAGTCAATAAGGTATTATTTTTTTGTTTGAAGGCGTAGGAATGAAAACATTTAGTGACTATTTCTTTATTTATGGTTTACTGTTTACACATTAACCCATTCAGTTCTTGCTACGCTACTGCACATAAAGTTGAACAATTCAAAAATAGTTGCGTTCGATTTGACAAAAACTCACCTCAGTTGGTCTTGAAGTGAGTTGAGATTTTCTGAAGTGAGTGTGCGCTCATGCGGGAAAACACATATTAAATATCAAAGTTAAACACCCCCACGGTTAAAATTAGTGAGGCAACTGAGGTGAGCTAAAACGAACTGAGATATCATGTAAAAAAAGCGCGACTAATAAAATAACAACAGAGCATACGCGCAAACCTCAAGAATATGATATGTTGGTAGAATTGGGGCAATGCATTATGACAATATTAAATAATTTCTAATTTCACTTTTTTATTAAAATATGTATTTTATAATTAAACATTTCTTAGTTGGTTTAATAATAATTACAACATACTGAAGGCTAAAATTGATATGCAATACCATTTTTTTTAAATGGCGTTACCTTAGAAACCTGCGCTTTTACGTGTACGTCCGATATCATCCGATATGTAAGTGTATGAATGTACTAAGTGGTAACAATTTCCGAGTGGAAAAAGTATAATAGCTTTTATGAATGTGTGGCGAAGAATGATTGTTGCATGAATGCATGATTGTACGATATTGAATTTGTGCCAATGCCAACCCATATTGTGAATATTATATGTATAAAACTAAAACGCAAAAAATACTTACGAAATTTTGGTTTTCTACTTTGTTCTATTACATTACAACTAACAATTAAAAACAGGTAAAAAATTACATACGCTTTGAGAAACATTTTAAAGGATATTATAGTTATTTAGGCGTCAAAACAACCTTAAATAGTACTGAAAAATCATTAAAAAGTCATCCCATATACATTAAGATAAAAAATAGATATTTAAAAAAATATATTTAATCTTAATATGGTATTTTTTACTTTTTTATCATGTAAGTAAAATTATGATGTGGCTACATCATATCGTCGGTCCAATGCCAAAACCATGAATGTGCCAAATCACATATTTTCATACCTAAGTACTGAGATATATTTAAAGAGACCATTTACTACAACAAAAATTGGATATTTTTATCACGGCGTTTTCAACTTTAAAAACTCGTTTATTTAAAAGCATTCTGCAGTCTGCACATTCATGATTTGGACACTAGGTAGGCGATATTACCTCTAACTAAGCCCATTTTATTTTATATACTCGTAAGTGTTTGAAGATATAATAAAAAAATCTGATGTGGACACCACACGACTTCCTTGTACGCAAGACTAATATGAAGTATAGACTCATTTATAAAATTGCACGTATTTGACGTAATTTGACATTGACATCTATTTTTTATTTTTTTGTTATTTTTTGTCCTAATCCATAGCAAGCTTCATTACAAAAACCAAAAAGTATATAAGTTTTAAAGTTAGATATCTCGCTTATACAAAGGGCTAATTTAATAATACTTGATGTGCTAGACGCAGAATTTAATTCTCTAAAATTCTTATTTGAAGCATTTATTTCTAAAATCAAAATGAAACCATTTTATTCAAGAAAAACTGTTAACAACTTCAGGTAATATATCACTTCCGGTTAGCCTGTTTTAACCAAAATCTGCTATGTTATTCCAATTGATATAAAAGTCTTATGTACCAAATTTGAAAAGTTTTGGATTATATTTTAATATAGTTTTTCATTAAAATCTATTATAGGCTTCAAATAAAGTGCCATTTCTGGATATTATGTAATGACCAAAAAGGGAGGTGCACAACTAGATGTTATAGATGTCCTAAATACAAAATTCCAACTTTCTACGGCTTACCGTTTCTGAGTTATGCGAGATACGTACGTACGTACAGACGTCAGAATGGATTCAGGGATGGTCAAAATGGATATTTCCGTTGAAATCTGGAAACCGAAATTTTTCGCGAATACAATACTTCCTTTACTTTGTACAAGGAAGTAAAAATCTGGTGTGGCCAACGCAATACCTCCCGCCATTTACCGACCGAACCACACAAAAGATTAAGCTAATCCTTATTTTTGGATATTAGCGAATTTTATTCTAATTTTGGCAGTTTATTTCTTAAAATATAGTCTAATCTAATCCAAGCAACTACCTTTTTTGATAATAAAATGAAGATTTAATTTTAAATACCGGGATAAAATAGAATTCACTAATTCAAAAATGAGAATTAGCTTAAACTTTTTTGCGAATCGTTAATTTTTATTAATCTAAATACATACCTACATATTTATTTATGCTGGAAACTGTATTGATTTCCTTTCCTATTGTTCTATTTACTTTTTTAAAAAAAACGTTACTATTATTAAATTGAAATGATTTGTTCTTTGACAGTGACATTTATCTGTCAGTTACATACATTTGAATAACTGCGCAACCAAGGAGTTTTGTTTATTTAAAGCGTAGACTCCGGGATTTAAATTATAGATAATTATATAAATTTATCCATAAAATATATAGAAAAAGTATTAATGCAAATCTGTAGAAAATTTAATAATCTTTAATTTTTATAATAACATTAGTCTCGAAAAAATAACATTTAAAGGTATTTTTCGAAGAAAAACTATTTTAAGCTTCGAGTAAAGTGCCATTTCCAGTTATCCGATTTACACCAAAATCTAATGGGCTCTTTCCATTACAGAAAAAGTTGTGACAAGGCGAGGGTAAGAGCAATATCAGATAAATAACTTTTTATAAACTTTTCTAAATTATAGTTTCAGTAATCATATTTTAACTCTGTTTATCTATAAATGTCAAAATTCAGTTTAGAAATTCTTTTCGTATATGATAGTCGTCATTAGAGACTCTTGGAGTTAACATGTAAGAGTTGACATTAGATAGTTGAATTTAGATAGTCGTGAAGTAAACATGCAAGAGTCGAATTTAGGTAGTCATGGGATAAACATGTAAGAGTCGAAATCAGTTCGTCGCGTCGGGAGGACGTTAGTTGACGGAATGTAGTGTTTTAGTTTTGGGGCGCGTCCTAAACGCCGTCCGCTGGGTTACGAAATGTAACACGTTAGGCTTAGTTGTATTAGTTTAATTGTAAATAAAACGTTTAGTTAATTAGTTAAAAAGTTTAGTTATTAAAAACCAAGTTATATCCATGTCCGTAGTGTTCTCAAGTGTAAAGTGTTAGTGTATGTGTGTTCTTCTTCTTTCTCAAGAAATATTTCTCACGAAGCCGTGGATGCCAATCATCCGAGGCGTCCACCAGTCAGTTAGTGTGTCATCGCTAGAGTAATTTGGAATAAACAGTAATCATCAGTAAGCAACAGGAGTTATCAGTATTAGTAGCATCATCTTCAGAGACCCCTTCGTGTTACAAAGTTCAAAATTTTCTGAATAATAGTATTTGAGTTAGAGTGGAGGATGCACACACACACACACACACACACACACACACACACACGCACGCACGCACGCACGCACGCACGCACACGCACACGCACACACACACACACACATACACACACACACACACACACACACACACACACACACACACACACACACACACACACACACACACACACACACACACACGCGCACACATATACACACATACACTCACCCAGCCGATACACATACATATACACATACGCATACACATAAACATGCACATACACATGCACATTATTATCCATATATATTTCCAATTATTGATCATGATCAAGCAGAATCCACTTTATGTCGTAGTGGTCAAGAACAAACAATGGCCCACTTGCTCATGCGCGCCAACTAGAAGAGGAATGCACGAGAGATCTGGCAGTTCGTAGATCTGGCTAAGGCAACACCAGCTGCTATAAACTGTGCAATTTTTTGAATGAATACTATTTAGCTAGGCCACTTCTCTGCCAGTTTTTGCAGACGGTTTTTCCTCTGGCATAAGGAGAGAATCTCCGGAGAAGATGCATCCTCTCCGTCCTAGTTTTTGCCAGGCGATGCATCAGACCTATGATATCCAAATTTGACTATTTATATGGTTTTAACAACAAGTGCTTAGCAGACTCACTTCATGAGGTCCGGAGTCCGGATGTGGTATTTCGCTACCGAAAATCGATCACATCGGTTTGTAAGGAGTGAGAATTTTTTTTGTAATGAAATATAGGTATATTTATTTTGTATCTTTAATTATTTATGTATACTGTATATGGTTTGGAAACGAAAAAAAATAATAAATCATGATAGTTATTTTAATAGTTATTTATACATTAAGGGCATAATCAAAAGATTGTAGCACGGGGGAATGTTTAAAGCTCGACACGTAGCGGAAAACTTTAATTTTCTAGAGTGCTACAAACTTGAGAATTTAACGCACATACGTGGCAACCAATAAAATCACGAATTTGTTTCAAATTAAGCCAATGAACGACAAGCTTTACCGATTGTAATCACTAGTGAAAATTAATAAGCGATTATACTTCACTGTAAATAAAAATCCTAGTTGTCATGTAAATGAAAGCTATATTGACAATTGTTTTTTAAACGTCAGAAAGAAAAACTGTGTAAACTCGTGTAAAATGGAAAATTGCAGATGGGGAAATGTATCTACAATAGAGATAACTAACAAAATTGAAGAAAATATCCCAAAAAATACTAAAAAGGCGAAGAAATATGCTTGGGGACAATTTATGGATTTCTGCAAACAAAGAAATTATACATTAGAAGAAGGTACAACCCGTATTCAGCTTTGCAACATGCTTAGAGATTATGCTTATAACATGAAGAAGAAGGATGGTACAGAATATAAAGAAAATGTAATTAAGTTTAATTGGAATGTCACTGCAAAAATGTTGCAAGAAAAATTTTTCAAGGATTATAATGTAAAAATAGATCCTTTTTCGGATTTGGAATTTTTACCTGCCCGTCAAGCTAGAGATACAAAACGAAAAGAACTTCAACGAGATATTGATAATAGAAAAAAAAGTTCTGATGCTTTCACTCCTGAAGAACATTTTCAGTTACAAACCTATTGGTCGGAAGACAATCCGGAAGGCCTACAAAAAAAATTCTATTTCATTGCAGCTAAAGAGTTAGCGTGGAGGGGCAACGAAGGTGTTAATGCAAAGGTTCAATATTTTGTTATTGAAAAAGATAATTTTGGAAACCAAACGGGCCGTATAGAATATAACCCTATCTTTACGAAAACGAAACAAGGAGGATCAAAATCATGTTCAGAAAGTAAGTGGTTAATTAGTAATAAAACAAATTCAGATATTTGTCCTGTGCGATTATTTTATAAAATGCTGGATAAACGTCCTAACCATATAACAACTGATCGTCTGTTTTTAACGCCAAATCACAAGTGGAAGTTAACTCATGATGCAGGCTGGTATAAGAATTGCCCCATTGGTATTAATACAATGTCAAAATGGACACAGCAAACTGCAACACAAATTGGTTTAGACACTAAAAACAAGAAATTTACCAATCATAGTCATCGATCTTCAGCAGTTACGCACCTTGCCCAATCTCTGAAATTACTGAACAGGAACTTATGAAAATAACAGGACACACTAGTTCAAATTCTCTCAAGCCATATTTAAACATGCAATCCAAAAGACATGAAGAAATCCTAAGCAGAATCAGAAACAGCAGCAATACCACTAACGTGAATTCTGGATCTAATATCAACACCACCAATATGAGATCTGAATCAAGTGAACAATCGATGTTCTTCAAATGTACAAAATTTTAATTGTGGTAATCTTTAATTTGTAGTAGCTATGTATGTTGTAATAAATAAATACTATTTTTATTGAGTATCATTTGCTTGTTAAATTCTCACGCAAAATACAACTCGTGACATGACCATTGCCAAATTATTTTTTTGACATAATTTTGAATCGTTGTTATGGCAATAGGAAATACAACTCGTGCTGCGCACTCGTTATATTTCCATTTCCATAACAACTCATTAAAATTAATGTCAAAAAATAATCGGCAATGTCCATATCACTTGTTATATTACTTATGATTATGCCCGTGGTACATACAAGGTTTTATTTTATTTTGGTTAACGAAATTCATGAATTCAATAGGCATATATTTGGTATCATTGTGCTGGCGTCGTGCATTTCAAGTATGCTGTGGTTTCTAGCTATATTGTTTGTTTATAACCAATTTTAATTTAATGTCAAATGCAAATAAAAGATATAGATTATTCAAAAGAAATATCGAATGTATTTGATTTGAGGCTGCACAGAGTAAGTTGGTTCCACATAAGTCAAAAGACGTATACGAGAAAGGATACGAATAGTTTTACGAGCAACGGGGTTCAAAAACTGCGACATCAAATTTTTTGTGTTGTCTGACATTTATCTATAAACCACGATTTTGACGTTTGAATAGCTGTTGATTGGCAACTTTATAGGCCCTCGGTCGATAAAAGCCAAATTGCGCCCGTTTTTGAGAGTGAATAAACAAGTTTTTGATTCGAAAATAAAATAAATATACATATTTATATATTTTTAGAGTGTTGATACAGATTATTAACGACCTCTACTATTTAAGAACAAAATAAGCTTAACATCTACATCATAGAATATTTTAAAAAATTACAGCTTAACGAGTAGCAATTAAGACTTTCTAGAACTATCAATTTATGAAATTTCATAAAAAAAATTTAAAAGAAAATAGTGTAGGATCTCATTATTACCAAAGATAATTAGTTCTTCCCATTGATGCAGAAATCTGGTGTACATACAAATTTTAGTTTCATAAATAAATATAATAGTTATTTTTATGATTATGATATGACATATTTTTTGAGGAAAAAAACTTTAATTTACTTTAGTTGACTATGGTTATTGGTTTTATACCAATAATTTTTTTTAGTCCATTTCTAGGGTGGGGCAACTGGCTCACCTTGGCTACGTCCATGGGATACATATTAAAAAAATGTTAATGTTCTTAAAAATTAGATTAGTACTCAATCTGTTAATTTTTTATTATATTTGTTTCATTTACGGTGTATATTAATATTTCTTAATAAATTTTATTACTTTCATTATTATTTACTACCTAATTATCTAGTTGACAAGTAAATTAACCGAATTTTAATGTTGCCTAGCAACGCCTATTTACTTTTCTAGCACTAGTGCTTGAAAAGTGACTATTTATACACTGGAAAGAGTGCGTGAAAAGTACTTTAACTCACGGTTGTAGGAAAATATATTATCATCACGGCGTATTACCTATTGCTGAAGTACCAGTCTACTTTATAGACAGATTTCGTGATTGATGATGTTATATTTGTACCGTGTGGGTAGGGTGACCAGACGTCCGGATTTTCCCGGATATGTCCTGTTTTTTCATGTGACCGGAGACGTCCAGGCGGATTTTAAGAATAAGTCCGGGGCATTTTTTACATTAAAAAATAAATTTGTGCGTCATGTGTGCTGGTTTTTATCATTTTGTTCTAGTTTTATTAAAATACATTTGATGATTTGATGTGGGTGTTTACCAGACGTCTCCTCACAGACTCTAATTTCTCTAATCTCTGAAGAGTGCATCATAGGGGTCACTTTTGTGCAATTTTAAATTTTGGTATAATTTTTTGGCTTCGGTCGGGCTCGAACCCAGTTTTTCAGATTCGCAACCAGACACTCAGGCACGCGGCCATGATTGCCACGAGACCCCATTTTAGTTTCTAATCTCAATATTGAGAAATCTTCCTGATGACAATCACACACATATATAAGAGCATTACCGTAAAAATTTTAAAAATGGATTCTCAAACGTGTCTGTTCACCAAAATCTCGCTATGCGATTTTTAGTATGATTCCTTTCTATACTATGAAAAGTGATAGTTATTTTTACACTTATTTTTTAAAAGTAAATCTGTGTAGAACTTCAATAAAGTACTAACTCCGATTGATTAATTGTTACCAACAGTTACTTTTCATTGATACAGAAATCTGAAGTACAAAATTTAATTTTCAGAGTATTTGAGAAATCGTCCTAACGACATTCACGCACTACTCCTGAGCGCCACTGAGATACGCAGGATTTGCGTTGTATATGTGACCAACAAATTAGAAAAATTGTGCAGGTTGCCGGGTTGCGCATCACCTAAATTATTGGCGCTGACGCAGAAGCAAGAAGCAACTGTCAATTGTCAGATTAGTGTTTAAAAATTCTCAATAAAGTATAACAAAATGGGGTTTTTAACAGTGTTGAAAAAAATGAAACAAAAGGAGAAAGAAATGAGAATCTTAATGTTGTATCCTTTAATATTTCTACTTCAATTTACGAAAAACAAAGCTAACCTCACTTCAACACCTGACAATTCTAACAAAAATATTATTCCTTAACTTAATTTAAACAGAGGTTTAGACAACGCTGGAAAAACTACAATACTAAAGAGATTTAATGGTGAAGAAATAGACACAATTTCTCCCACTTTAGGATTCAATATTAAGACGTTAGAACATAGAGGTTTTAAGTTAAATTTGTGGGATGTAGGTGGACAAAAATCTCTGAGATCTTACTGGAGAAATTATTTTGAGTGTACAGATGGTTTAATTTGGGTTGTGGATAGCGCAGATAAACGACGATTAGAAGATTGTAAAGCTGAACTGCATGTGTTGCTACAAGAAGAGGTAAATATTTTAGTTGTTATTAAACAGTTCTTTGAATGCTGAATGATCAAAAGTAAATTACAAATACGTATTAACGGTCTTTAATATAAACAATTCAGTTAACGATACACACTTTGTTACTAAAATTATCTCAAGAAATTCTCAAAATTATTCTTTTCTGTCTACAAAGCATTAGGTTTAAATTTAGAGAATAGAAGTTTAATTTAAAAGACAATAGATATTTTAGCAACAAGTAAGAAAAAGGGATATTTTCTTTATTCAGGGCCCCATATACAAAAAATATACTTTTCCTATCAGTTGTACACAAGATTTTTCTACTACCGTTTGGAATAAATAACCGGGAGATGCTCAAATACAGCCGAGCGGTATGTTAGAGTGGGAGAACTATCTGGAAAACTTTTTATACGACCACTACAGAAAATGGCACTTTTCCCATGATTTACAAAGCCCGATAGTTATTCATTTCCCACGATCGTGGGATAAAATGTGAAAAATTATTTCTCACACAAGTTTCCAACGAGTATAATGTTAATATTTATATATGTATTTTCTGATTTATAAATAAAATATTGGGCAATTACTTATACTTGTATATATTTTCATTTAAGTAATTATTATAATTATTTTTGGGTTCAACTAATTAGTGAAAAAAATATGTTCTTTATTAAAAATGAATTATTTATATCTTACCAAAGAGTATGGTCGTACAAAAAGTATAGTGTGCTACTCGTACAGAAACACCTATTGCTCACTTGCGTGATTCCAGCCCTCGACTTCGTCTCGTGCTGAAACTCTCACACCTAGTGGGCAATAGGTGCTTTTCCGCACTTATTGCACAAAATATTCTCGCATGTTGATGTTAGAAGGAGCTTCATTCTTGAACAATTTTTGGTGATATTTTGTTATTTCAGATTGGCATGATTGCAATAAATAAATACACTAAATATCTAGGCAACGGACAGAATAAAAACCACAAATCACTGTCACTAACCTAATAATTCTACCAAAAATTTCCCTTAATGGAAATTGTCAAATATTTTTATAAAAAAATAATGTAAATGAAAGTCTCAACAGAGAAAACAGTTAAAAACACACGTTACAGAAGGCAATTCAAGCACACGTGCGTTCGTCCACTCGCCGCAGCGCGCTTGTGAGCGAATTTGTAACTCGTGCTAGAATACGTTGCCTTCTGTAACTTCCGGCTAGCTAATGTACTTTCCAACAGTTAAAATATCGTCTTTTTCACAAGTGAAATTCTAATAAAAATGTCAATAATAAAAAAAAACAAAGTTAACAAATATCTTAAAAGTACGCAAAAAAGTAGTAAAAGTATAATTATTGAGAAAAACGGTAAAGCATCACAACCGGTTAAGATAACTCATCTGACAGAATCAATCAATATTTTGTCGAAACCTGCCAACATTGTCATATGTTAAGGTAGACTAAATAATAATAAATTTATCAAAAATATTAATAACATTAATATCTGTATTCTTTTTGACCCAATTGAAACACAGCTCAGTGCATAACTGAAGTGAGTTGTGATGTGTGCAAAAAGAACAAGTTTAATTCCATTTTATCACTTCCTTCTTTAGCGATAGTATTTGCTGTAACAGCTGTCAAAATTATTAACTTATTTTCTGAACTATAATACTGTTTATTAACGAAAAATGGATAATGTTGAAAATATATTACTGTAAGTATACTATTATTCACGAAAGATGACTATTCAAGGTCATTTGTTCGAAGAAGGAATACGCATCACTTTACAGCAGTAGCTTAGCAACATTTTGTATTAGAAAGAGAAAGATTATTTGACCTATGTCTATTTAATTTATGTGGTGTGACAGATATACGTAAATAGTGGCATTACTTTCTAACACACTATAAATAATAATGACGTATGTCGTAGAATTACAGATACCTAATTATCTACTACACTGCCCTCTGTGCTAATATTTACCCAGTGGCGTTGTTTAAATCAAATTATTATTCCTTAGTTTATAGTTAAGTCTATGTTTTTGAATTTCACAAAAACCTAAGTGAAGAACATAAATCTTTCAAAAAGGCATTATTTAAAAAGAAACATAATTTTCAAATGAATTACTCTTATTTTTTCAGTTAAAATGTGTCCATAAATATTTCATGTTGCATGCCTATGCATTCGAAATGCAATGAAGTTATCTGCAAGTAATATATCAGACGGCTCACAAATAACCTTGAATAGTCATATTTCGTGAATAATAGTTTATATCTGTATATGTAAATATAATAGTATATTGTGTTATTAGGAGTAAAAGTGATACTTTGTGTGGCGAGCATGGAAGTTTGCACGACGAGCGAAGCGAGTCGGACAATTGCATGCGAGGCACACAAAGATACTTTTATTCCGAATGACACATTAAATTTTTTTTTCAAACGCACTACTTTTCTTTTTATTCGCTAATTCTATGTAGTTTCTATGGATACTTATTTATTTTATTTCTACTCCGGCGGCGTAGAAATTTCCAGCGGCGTAGAAATGAAACATCTACCTTGTGAATCAAGTCACAAAAAATGCCATTTCTACGACGTTTGAAAAAAAAATTGTTATATTATATAACCTTAAAATGCAAACTGTGTGTTTGAAATCATTGGCTCGTACCACGAGCACGGTTTTAACTAAAATGCTGTTTTAAAAAATGTCAAATTCAAATTTCAATATTTAGTTTCGCCCTTATCTTTAAAGAACGATTTTTTTTTAAATATTTGTTTGAATACAAACCATGTTTTGCTTTAAAATCATATTTTGATAAATTTAATACTATTTATTATTAATATGAAATAATGAAATTTGATATTTCTTAAAACAGCGTTTTAGTTAAAACCATGCTCGTGGTACGAGCCTTTGAGTTTTATAAACTTTTAGTGTAGCATCGGAAAGCGGGGGAGTGAGTTTGCTCAGAACAACTCAAATCAGTTGTCAAAAAAAACAACGATTTCCTGATTTTATCTGAAGTGATCTGAGATGAGCTGAGATTTTGTCCAGAAAGAATTCAGCTAATATCTAAAACTCAATTATTACTAATTGATTGTGAATAAATATTTTTCCGAACTCATACGAATATTGAAATAAATGACTTTTCCAAACGGTAGTAGAAAAACGTTTCCAGTAGCTCGTTTGTTTCTTTAGCACTTTTCTTTAGTAAAACAAAATTTAATGTTATTTATAAAAAGAAAGAAAATATTTATGTTGTATTTGCTTTCTGTTAGGGATGGGTACGCGGGGGAAAGTAAATAAATCGTCAATTCTTTTATAAATTGCGTGGTATGGTGATCTCCACTTTTCAGATTTCAGTAATTGAAGCAGAGGGATGTAAATGCAATTTTTATATTTTAAAGTTATTCAACAAAAAGTGTTTTGTTCAAAACAATAGCGATAGCTGAAATATTTTTTATTAATCTTATTCTTATTTATTTTCTTTAAATCACGCAATATTTTCATATAAAATTTGCTCAAAATTAAATCCACGAACCTTATTTATACAAATTTTAAGCAAATTTTACAAAAAAAAAATAATTGTGATGTATCCAATAAAAATTTTAAATCGGTTAATATTTCATTATTATAACTAAAAGCGAGACTAAAAGCATTGCACCGGGCCAGTTTCGCCTTCTCATGCGAATATCTCTTGATTAAACGGAGTATTGGTGAGATTATGTTTACATGAATTTGTCCTCGTTTTTAGGTTTTTTATATAAATATTACATGTGATTTTTTAATCTTGGAACACCTGTATACATACTAAACACCGTGCTAAACACTTACGGCCCTGTATGTATGAATACTTCATTACTTTTATTCCAATCTTGCATCTAATTTTATTACATCACTTTCATCTTTGGCTTTTTATTTCAACTAGATGCGAAATTTTATGACATTTAGACACGTTGGACTTTATTCGTACCTATATAATATTTTTGACGCTTCGATCCCTCTAAATTATAAATCCAATAGCTCAATTGTTGATGATACATCACCTTTATCTAAAGAATAAATTCACTAATTTGTTGTAGTAAGGAAATCGCCAGTGTTTCCAGACTGAGCCCAGTATTTTATACCAAAATTTTTAACAAATTATTTTACAGCGTTTAGCTGGATGTACTCTGCTAGTATTCGCTAACAAACAAGATTTACCGGGATCTTTATCATCCGAAGAAATAAAAGAAGTAGGTTTATGTTCTTATAATAGGTTTGTTCCAACAAAAAGTTTAGAACCGTTCAGAATGTGATTCAGAACTGCTTAGAATCCATGTGTGAACTTATAGGTTCTATAACTGACTTGACTAGTGCTGGAACGATATAGAACCGGTTGAGAATTTTGTTTGTATATACTAACCTATAAAATTACACCTCTCAGAAAACATTGTGCTTTTGATTAGGTATAATATATTTAAACTGAAGAAATGGAAGTTCATGATTAAAATATAATAGACGTACATAATTCGAAAATGTTCCAAAAAAACTTCATCACTGTAGAGGCACTATCCTCCGTAGGTAATTTTCATTGTTTTGTCTTATTTCCATAACATCGTCCAAGAATTCTCTATTACTTTCGCTAGAAAATTCTGACAATTCGGAAAGATCACTGTCTTCTCCCATTGCTAATTTCATTAATAACAAAAACAAAATAAGTCAGGTTAGATAGCACGTCGAATTTATTCAGAATTAAAAATTCTGTTAAAATCCTGGAACTTTAAGAATGGTTCAGAATCGGTTCGGAACACAATTCACTCGTTCTTGGAACTGCACTATAAGTTCTGAATTTTAAATTCGACTTGTTGGAACAGTAAAATGACTTTGCGCAAACTCAGTAAAGTTCTGAACGGATCTGAATTTTTCTTGGAACAAACCGAATATAAAACATCAATTTAAATTAAATTTTATAGGTGTTAGAACTTGAAACGATAAAAACACATCACTGGCAAATCTTATGGTGTAGTGCAGTCACAGGACAAAATTTACTACAGGGAATTGACTGGCTTATTGACGATATTGCTGCTAGGATTTTTACTTTAGATTAGATTGAGATTGTATAGTATTTATTAAAAATTTGTAAAAATTTTATAAATAAAAAATAAATTATATCGTTTATAAGCATTTTGAGATGTATAAATATTTTATGCTTCACTAGTTTCTGTAGGTGGTTCTGAGGCTGCCTCAGTTTCTTCTCCTTCGGAAGGTGCTTCAGTTGTGTGTGAGGGTTCGCCTTCAGGAAGGTTTTCGTCTTCTGGTGGTTTATCCCCTTCTTCTGTTGGTTTTTCTCCTTCAAGAGGTTTTTCACCTTCTGCTCCTTCCAATGGTGGTACATCTTCTGCTTCTTCGGGTGGTGGTAAGTCTTCTGCTTCTTCCTCTGACGGTACGCCTTCTGCTTCTTCATCTCCTTCCCCTTCTTCACCTCCTTCCGCTTCTTCACCTCCTTCCAGTGGTGGCAGGCCGTCTGCTCCTTCCGCTGGTGGTACCCCTTCAGCTCCTGGAGGAGGTTGGGCACCTTCTGCTCCTGCTGGCGGTTTTTCACCTTTCGCTGCTGCAGCCTTACCCTTGCCTTTTTTGCCCTTTTTCTTTCCCTTTCTGCCCTTCCTCTTCTTCTTCTTCTTCTTTTTAGGCTCAGGAGGTTTAGTGTCTGGATACATCCGCATATAAGTTTCTTTTATATTGTTCAAATTAACTTTCTTGTTTATAGTGAATGTTTTTATTATCATATCAGTTAAGTCTTTGTCCCATTTTATTTTATTTTTCTTAACCATTGCAAGGAATTCTTCGCTAGTCATTTCTTCATCTTCTTTGAACATTATTATAATATGACTAAAATTTAAGTTGTTGATTAGTGCAGATATTGAAGCAATTAAATTCAAAGGGATCTAAGTGCCATTTTTATGTTTTAAAATTGCGTTCTGCAGAAAACAATAACGATGTTTGTTTATATTTTTTATTAATATAGATAACTTGTACATAGATCTCTTGGAATTTAAATGCTTCTATTATGTAATTCAGAAGTGCAAGCGATATGGAAATTAGTCAGATATATGTAAGAGAATGGATATGTTGTGAAAAGCGAGAGATAAAAAGCAACAGAAATTATTATACCGGATGCTCACAGAAAGCGAGCCACCCTAATAATTTCTTTATTTATAAAGATATGTAATTAAAAATTTATATACGTAAACTAGACATATGTAGCATCATTTCTATGTATAAATGATAAACATATCAACTTTTTTATATTAAATGGAACATCCTATATATCTTAACATTTTTGAATTGTACGTTAAATTTTGAATACAATAACGTGCCATAAATCAAATTTTGCAGCCAAAATTATACGAAATATTCAAATAAAAATAACAAAAGTTGGCTGTGACATGATTTCAAATAATTGAATCGTATAACTTCTAGAGAAATACAAGATATCCCGGATAACTTTTCCAACATAGGGATCTCTAGAACTATAAGAGATACGAAGTCAGTTAAAGTACACAAAAGTTGCCCGATTAAGAGACCATTTTAATGGTGTTTTGTTTTTGAGAAAAAATACAAAGGTTACTAGATATTGGCGACTGAAATGTCCTTAGAGGTGCTGCTTTCATTTAAGATGGCCGACTTAGTTGGTAATTTTCCGGAGGTACGATTGGCTGCCATTACCAATTTTGAGGGTTTGCAAGTTTACCACTAGGTGGCTACGGGTTAATTTCAGTCGCGAATAGGCGAAAATATAATTTTTGCAAACATCTTCCAAATATGAAATAATACTGGATTTTAATTTGCTTATCTTTAATGTACCTTTTTATATTCTCTCTATTTGTTTTCGAGTTATGATGTCAAAGTTTTAATTATTCTGTGGAGGCCATATTGGAAAGTTGCATCATTAATCATTGAAGAGATAGTTTTTTAGATTTCCAACCATGCGTAATTTGTCTATTTTCATTTGTTTCAAACACCGAAAATTCAACAATTTTTAAATTTATAGTTTAAAAACAATGGTTGTTGCAATGTAACAATTGAAAAACACAATTGGAAATAACAATTTGGTTATTTTTATTGATAATTCCTTTAATTAATTCTCAAAATTTTAGGCAGTCTTAATATTTTTATTTGGACGTCATGGTAGGCAATGACATTTATAACGAAATTTTATTATATTATAAACTTAAAGTTAAACAAATGATAATGCTTGACTGATGATTTCATTTGTTTGACATCATAACTCGAAAACACACAGCGTGAAAATGTTAAAATTAGTTTCTAGGGACCTTAAAACGTGGTCATTTACCAAAATCTCGATATGCAATTTTTAGCACGAACCCTATACCTCCTTTATCAAGAGCAGCTGGAGGGAAAAATGAATGAGATATGAGTTGTGAGAAATAGTGGGCCATGTTCATACGTATTTATTTGTTTTTACCCAATATCTCTTCTGAGTTTCTTCTTCTTAACTTTCATAGCGACAAACTTTGCTCTATTCAGTAAAACTTCTTTAACATTAGGTCCAACTATTGTATAATTACTGAAAATTCCGCCTATATCAACTTTGTATTCATTACGTTTTAATCTATTCAATATCTGAAATTTAAAATATATACTTTAATTATGTACAATGAAAATTTTGTTTGACCTACTCTTAGGCATGATTTGTTAACCCACGATTCGCCAAAATTAATGTATTGTATAGGAAATAGAGTATCAAAATATGCTCCACATAATATTTGTATTTCTTCTGATTTTAAAGGATTGTAGGATAAATCCAAGGTTTCAACAGATTCATTTTTCCTTAGACCTGCACGTAACATTTTAACTGCTGGCCCAGTTATTCTATAAAAAAAAAACAATTAAATTATTGTAAATTAATAAAATATTTATCAACCTATTGTTGCTCAAATTTATATGTTTTAGTTTTGAGTTCTCACTTTTGAGATATTGAAATATAAACTTAAATTGCTCAGGATCTCCTATACCATTCC
The DNA here is from genome assembly GCA_963082715.1 of Harpalus rubripes. Lineage (NCBI taxonomy): Eukaryota > Metazoa > Arthropoda > Insecta > Coleoptera > Carabidae > Harpalus > Harpalus rubripes. Next base: position 18,884,731 of record OY720464.1, read on the forward strand.
AAGCTAAATTTAAATGTGTAACGCTCATATTGTCTTTGAGGCCTTCAAATAAACCTTTCATACCTATTTACAAAATATTTTTAGCTGTAAAATTACTTGAATAGTTATTTTTATAACAAGTGCGGTAAACTAGTGATTCTGACACAATAGTATATTGTATAACTAGTGCTGAAAGTTGGATATTTCACACGAATGTGAAGTTTGAGCCACGAGCCGAAGGCGAGTGGTTCAATCAAATGAGTGTGAAATACCTTTTCAGCACGTGTTGTACACGATACTTTTCCGACGACCACAATTTTTTGAATTGACAACTGTATATACATATGAAAACAGATTATGTTAACATCATTGCTATCAGAATTCACCAAAAATTATGTTAAAATCTGATAAATCAGCGTTCAACCTTCTTAATCGGTGTAAATTCAACAAATTATCTGCAACTGTCAAAACTTTTAAATACAAATTTTTAGGTTAGTTCGCTCAGTTATCGTAGCGTGTGATAAAATCATATCGCACAGTTGCGGACGCATCTGATTGGCTAACGAGCTTCATATCGCACAGCATTGCTAGTGATGTGCAATGACCAACTTTCAGTAATAGTTTAGCGTGTGAATTTATGTACTTTTCGTAGTGGTCGTCGGAAAATGTAAATTTCCGGAATGAGCGTAATGAGTTTTGGAATTTACATATATTCTGAATCACGTTTTCCGTATGTGCTACAAACAATATTTTTTCTCCAATCGTCCACAAAAATAAGAAAATTTACGAAATATAATAATAATATTTTGACGGCTTTTCAACTCGTTAGAGTAGGTATAGCCCTAAATTAAATACTATTATTTTATTATATTTTATTATACATGCAAAGGGTGGTTGCAAAACTATATTATATATGAGTATTTTTATTTATTTAAACATTATTTGTGAAAACAAAAACGTAATATTCCCTATAAATAAAGAGTTATAAATTATTGAAAAAAGTATAAATTTTCAAATAAATCACGTGACATAAATGTCCCCTGATGTCATAGGTCATGGTGCGGCAGCGCGCCAAGTTAGTAAAATAGGCAATGCCATTTTTAATACTAAAACAGTACAAAAATAGTTAGTAGAGCAATTAAATTTACTTTGGAAGTAAAATTTAACCATAGATTAATTTTTACCTTCCGTCACCTTGTCTTTGGTCAAAAAATTCGGTGATGAGTTTTTGATGAATAAGCACGTTTTAGGGTCCTAGAATACGATTTTACTATTTTTACGATGATGTGTGTGCGTGCGTGCGTGTGTGTGTGTGTATGTGTGTAACAAAATTTTCGTCTACGATAACTCTAATACAATTCCAAAAATTATAATTCTTTCGTATTCCTCTTCGTTACATCCACATGAAGAGCTGATTAGATTTTGGTTATAATTGGTCAACCGGAAGTACCCTGATTTGCAGATTTTAACAGTTTTTCTTGAAAAAACGATGATATATATAATTTTTTCACATTTAATATTATTATAAATATTAAAGAACATTGTATTCTCTATACGATTTGACTGCATTTTATACTCCATATTAAATGGATATAGAGTTAAAAATTATAAAGAAATTAAATTTCATAAATTAGCCAGCTATGCTAGAAACAGCTACTAATGGTGCGTTCGGCTTGCTAACGCTTTTCACTCTTTTGACTCCAAGTGTTCCTATAACCGTTCGGGTATGTACGATGGAGTAAATAGATCTCACTCCTTGATCGTACGGGTACACGGAGTGGAGTTAAAAGAGTTAACTCCATTTACTCTACCTTTTTGCATGGGATTCAAGGAGTGCACATGCGTATTAGGTTATTTTTTGGCAGCTAATAGAAAGTTTGAATTTTAATTTTACAGGATTCTGTGCTAATCATGCTAATTGTAATGTGTGCCTTAGTGTCTCGTTTGTGTAGCTATTTTTCTTTGCGGTATTATGGTTGTAAGTATTTTAAAAAAAAATAGGTATTCATGCTGAGAAAATAGAGAAGAGTGATTTATTATTTTAAATTTTTATATATAATTCATATGTTATTTGGATTATAAAATAAATAAATAAATAGGTAATTTTTAAATATTTTATTATTTAAATGCAGTACCTAAACCTACAATTTTCTTTTTGTAAATTTAAAATGACAGCTGACAGTTTATTTACTACACTCCTGTGCAAGCCGAACGCTTACTATATGCTCCGAAAGATCTGAGATCACGTGACAACGCTCCGTGCTCCACTCCAACTCCATTAGAGTTAACAAGCCGAACGCACCATATATTAAGAAAATTCTGATTGAAAGATGTCAGTGTCAAGTGCAATGACATATTCGTAGTATATTTGTGTTAGGATCTTTTTGCTCGAAATTTTCTGTATGAAATTTGTATAAAATACATACAACTGTCGAAAGGTAATGTACATACAAGAAATTTATAATCTTTTGCAAGGAACTTTATGTATGGATTTTATAAAAAATACATACGCATTTACGAAAATTCTACCGGTAGATACCGCATCTACCGACTGTGTTCGAAAACACGATTGGTAAAAAGTTACCGTGTTCGAAAATTGTTCAATATATACCAAATCCATCTACTGGATTCATGAAGAATCTAATCTCAAAAATAGGTAGTGATGCAAAGCGAAGCGTGCGCGGTAAAAGTGGAAATGTGTTCAAAGTAGGACTGTGCTCATTTTGTTAACTACGTTAAATTTCTAACCTGTTTTAAATTTTTTCGAAGGTTATGGATCTACCTTGTTTACCACTTGCGTTCTTATAATATCGATTCCGGTAGCTATAAACTGATAAAAGCTGTTTACCGGTAAACGGTAGAATTTTCGTAAATACCTCATATAACTGACGGAAGGTAATGTGCTGGTCACATCAAATTTTTTTATACAGGATGGTGACTTGGACGACGCAGCATAGGGGTTTCAATGGTGACGGAAGGTAAAAAGGTGGAATAGCCTAATGCTGCCTACTGCACTCATTTTTAGTTTGGGAACAATTATTTCTCGCACGATTGTAGAAAAAATATATTTTTTCTATAGCTCATGTTAAAGTGTGCTTTTATCTACTCAAAATACTAGATAAAGTATCCCTTTAACCGAAAGGGTAAATAAAGTAGTATTAACAGCAAGGGTAGATAATAAAATACTTTTGAATTCTTATTTATTTACATACGAAATCCGTAATAACCCACTGGGATTTTAAAATTGTGTTTCTTTATAGTTGGTATTTTTTTTTTTCTTTAACATCTGCTATAAAAAAATTGAATTTTATAAACAACGATAAAATTAAATTATCGACTCGCGAGAATATTTTATCGTCTTGTATAAAAAATAACTATATTTTTTACCAGGTGCACTATAAAAATAATTCCAAGACAAATCCAGATCTTTAATTGTGTAATTATCACTCAACATTTCTCCAATAGCATTTAATGCTATATCCCCCAGTCCATTTTTACTTAAATTTAGTATTTGAATTGACGAATTGTCTGTTAAACTCTCAGCAAGAAATAAAAAACCCTCATCCCCTAAATTATTGTAACTTAAGTCAAGGTAAGTAATAGTCTTTGTAGATCTAAAGCATTCGCCAAGAACTTCTGCTCCTAATTGTCCAATTTGGCACAATTTTAAATCGAGAAAAGCTATTGTCTTATTATTTGTAATTACAGGAACAAGGTGTTCTAATATTTGACGAGAGAAGAAATTTTCTTGCAGAATTAAATTTTTAATACATGTATTGTGTTCCAATGTTTGGCATATTGTACGCATTTGGGGTTCCGTTAATGAGTAAAACTATAAATAAAATATTAGTTAATTATTTTAGAATAAATACGAGGATTGTTCAATAGAAACACATTTAGACTGTGCAGCCGCGACTTTATTAATATAAAAATTTTTTGGTTAAAAAATTTCCAATGGAGGGGTATACAGAGGTATATTTTCGGGCTGCCATCTATTGGTATTTTCCTTGTACTACACTTGTAACTCATTTCACTCCGTTGCTAGATTGCAAACAAATCGCTGTCATGGTGACAGTTGCAAGATGGTGCCAAGTATCAAGCGAGTGTATGGTCTTTGCAACAGTGACTCACGCTATAATTATAAAGAATACATGACAAATGTGAAATTCTTTAAGTTTCCACAGCCGTCCGAAGACATTGAATCACATGTAAAACTCAAATGTCAAAACAAAAGTGAAAGAAGACAGAACTTTAAAAATGGCGTGGTTTGTTTGTAATCCGATCTTCTACATCGTCGCATTCTTTCTTGCGTGTGACGCCAAATCATAACCCTCTATCTGATCACGTGTGCGAAAGTAACCAATCAAAATAAACACACTGATAATTATCCTAAGACAATTATCACTCATGTCACTAAGTTTCTAAGTAATAACACTTTTTGACAGATAATTGAAGATTAAATTGAAAATGTCATTTTCACGACGGTATGGCAGTGAAAATAACGATTCAATTAATAAAATTATTACTATAAAACGTTTGTATTATAAAACTGGACATGTCTTATCTTCTAGTGTCAATGTCAATCTTATTATCGTTACACACTTGACACTGAACATATTCATAGCTACTATTGACGTCTATTGGGTGATTTTATAATTATAAAAGTTTTGCTAAATACAAATTCTTCGTAAATTTAATTAAAATTGCAAAAAAAATCTCACCGGATACCCCCTGATCATTGATAAATGCTTATAATTTCATCACAACTTCCTCAAGCACGTTGCTTTTAGGTAATACCCCTTCGCCTTCGGCATCGGGCGGTTACCAAGCAACGCGCTTTCGGTAACTCATAAAATTATTTCGTAATTATTAACGTCCTCGGGATATTATAGCTGATAATTGTATTGATTGTATAAGTACTATACTCCGTTCGCTGAAACGAGAGAATGTAATTTGACGATACCACCGCTTTTTAAACGGAGTCATTGACGAAGAGATACATGGAAGTCCGTGATCACACCGAGAAAGTCCTCGAATTTACCATACAGAAAAAATACGGATCACCAAATATTGTAGAAAAGGCCAGAAAGATGTTTCAGATCTTTCATCGGGAAATAAAGTATGTCACATGAAGAAGGCGTTATACGGGCTTAAGCAAGCAGCACGATGCTCGTACCAACGTCTTGATCAAGAACTGCTAAAATTCGGAGCAACTCCAACAACAGGAGACGCGAGTATCTACGTGATGGGTCAAGGCGATGATCTGCTGATTATTGTCGTTCATGTGGGTGACATTATAGTAATGTCACGCGATACGCTCAAGATCGACTGAGCAACTCTTTACAAATAAATGACTTAGGAGAGATTTCGTATTGCCTCGGGATAGAATTTCATCGAAATGATTCGACCATCACCATAAATCTGCGTGGATACATTATTAAAATCCTAAAAATTTCGGGATGACGACATGCAATCCAGTTTCCACACCACTCGAACCAAATACAAAATTAACGAAGTCTGACGTTTGGACAGCTGACGATGGAAAGATACCACCGTACCGAGAGCTCGTCGGGCCCTTATGCTCTTGTCAGTAGCTACACGTCCGGACATTTCTCACGTTACCAGTGTTTTAGACGGTTTTAGGACAATTTAATGAGTGTTTCGATAGCAGCCACTGGCGAGCAGCAAAGCGAGTGCTGTAATATCTAAAAGGAACATTAGATATGGGTGTGGCTTTCAATTCAAGAGGGGGAAGTTTGACTGGGCAGCATGCGTCGACGACAGAAGATCATTTCTTTATTTAATATTTTTGAAGAGACGATAAAAACTTGCTACTCATATTTTTCCTTTTGGCAAAATTTTCATTAATTGGCCAGAAAAAAATTAATGAAATTTTAATATTTAAATTACCGCCATGTATGACGTAGAATTACGCCGAACCAATGAATGGCTGTAAAGCCATAGCATCGGTACGCCCCATAGCAACGGCATGTACGGGTAAATTAAACATGACAGATCACCTGTTTCACGTTTGAATAATAGTTTGGAGGTTAACATTTTGTTTGTCATTTTAATCTTGTACGAGTATAAGCTAAGTTAAAATCATGATTAACAATTCGAAATACGTAATAAAAGTAATAGAAACCATGCAAATTGCAGATAATAAAGAAGAGAGACAGACAGAAAAAAGAAAAATGAACTAATGTCAAAATCAATTTAAAACTCCCACTCGACCGCCACGCCATCTACAGGTTACATTCTTAAATATGCTTCCCTTTCTCCAATTCAAAATAATGACGTCAAAGAAAATCTTCTTTCTTAATTCATTAAAAAAATATTTTTAAAAATAAATTTTATATTTTTATATACAGTTTTTGACATTACTTTAGGTACAATAGTGATAGATATCAGATTTTCAGTACCACGCAAATAGCCCATTGTAGTTTTGTGTTTCTTACGAAGTGTCACAATATTATGTATTTATTTTATTTCGTTCATTACTAATAAACTGAGCTTTTCCAACATGAACTAATTCTTCAACAGAAACAAGTCATTCTATTGGTTTGGCTCAAAAATTACACTCTTTTGGCCAATAGATTGACTTGTGTCTGTTCAAGAATTAGTCCCACATTTATCTCGTTTCAGAGAACGGAGTATAGGACGCATAATTATGTATTATAGTTTGCTTCTTTCTAAGCGTTGTGATTTTAAAAATGGCATTCATTGTAGAAAACCCGTCCAAAGATAATCTGTGTGCAGTTATTAAACTTTTGGTCGCTAAAGGGCGTCAGATAATGAAAATTTATACCAGAATGAAAGCTTTATATGGTGACTATAGTTATTCTCATACAACATTGAATGTTGCACTAAATTTCAACAGGAAGAGATTCTACCAAATATTTGGCCCATTCAAGACTTTTTTGTTCGTGTTTGTTGTAGTACATGAGGAGTTTCCCAGTTATTTCATTTTTTAATATGTTAATTGTTATACATAAAAATATTAGACCCGCATTTTGTATTTTCACCGAAAAGTTTCTAATACGCCATAAAAAAATTATTAAAGTTTCAATAAATGAGGCCGAGACGACGTGTGTGACGTCATCTACATCAAGAACGTACGTTTCGAGAGCGGAGTGAAACGGATTTATGATAAAACTTGGCTGATATTGAATTTTATGCGCTCGATTTAAATGTATTAAAGTTTAATTTTGATATTGATGAACATTGATATCCAATAAGTATTTTTTTAACGCCGTAACTTGGTGTATATGGTAGTTCAGTAATTACGTCATATGCCGCGCGCTTCATTTAAACTACTGTCCTACCGGTAAACACATCTTTCAAAGTGAACCTTATTGCCACAGCAAATAAGAACTATAATTTTAAGCAGTTCATTTCGTCGCCAATATCTTACGTAATTAAGAAAAGTTAGCTGTTTAGCTATCATTCAGTTAAGTTTGAATATTACCCTTTCAATTAAAATAAACATATTATCCTAATTAGTAATAATAATTATTCTATTTAAGTTTTAAAATACTTTGCATGGAACTGCATGTTCGTTCAATCTCGAACATGTTCGTCAAACATCGCGTGAAGCGGCTGGAAGAGCCCGTTTGAAAGACAGCGAACCATTTTTATGTTACAGTAAGAATACGACATATTATTAATATATTAATGTGGATAGACAGAGTTATTTACGTACATTAAACTTAAAAAGAAAAAATCTAAAGTTTTGAAAAGAACTGATTTGAAAAAGCTCAAAAAAGCCGACAAACAAAATCTCAGTCGGTATGTCGGTAACTCTCGGATATGTTTAAAGCTGCGCAAACTTGATGCTCTGTAGTTCAGAATGTGCAGAGTTTTCAATTTGAAATAAAACCTTTGTTATTTATTAATGTGTATATATTGTATTACGAAGTAATAGAAAAATGTTTAAAATTTGATGTTATTAATATCTCAAAGTTACCTTCTTTATAATAACAATAATATCAGCATCAAATTACAAGCCTTTAAATTCTGACCCTTATGTGTTCTGTCAATAGAGTCTACTTTGAAAGTATCGTTTTTGCTTAGGACAGTACTTCATATTTCGCGCTATACTCTGACGTCACACTATTCTATCCCATTGCACATTATCCACCTTTCAGTTCCGACTTGCAGCAGTTCACTTTGGACCCTGAAGTATATAGTTTACTATTCGCGAATGATTCCACAAGCAGCCGCAATAATTTTACTAGGTAGCAGGAAATCTATTGAATGGGATATGCCTCAATGGTAATGGAGATTTTTTAAAAATTCATTAATTAAAAATTGCTTTGCAGCTTCTAAACGTGTTTCTATTGAATAATTCTCATAGTTGTTACTTTTAAATCTAACGTATCTGTAGGCAAAGATTTTACAACTCTACGAAATGGTTTAATTCCTGCTTCTTTACACAAATCTATATATCTCTGAACTCCGATGTTATCGTATACTGCAGGCGGATCTATTAAGAAAATACGAGAAATAGAATATTTAAGTGGTTAGCATATTATATATCTATTTGGGGAGGTGACCATAATTTATACTAGGTATGCCATCAAGTACAAGAAAAAATTGTGGATGCAGTCAAAAATTATCAATTGGCATTAAAAAAACTACAGGATTCAGCAGAAAAAAATGCATGGGTTTCGGACAGCTGCTGCTCCGACATGGGTGCGGATAGAAAAGTTCGATGGTGGTTTGTAGATATGCTAACTCAAAAAGTTTCGGTATGCCATCATGCCTTGGTCAGGCGAAGAGCGTGCGTTCGTTGCTGAAACTTATTTAAAAATGACGGTTATGTGATTTCAACACAGTCGTTCCATTCTCTTCAAAAATATAAGACCCCACACTCTAAACAAATGCAGACACCATCGCCCAAACTGTCACTCGCTGACTATACAGTGGGGTTCCATGAGGGTGCCCAATAACGGTAATTTTGTTTTTAAGATAAATTTCAACAACGAACGCACGCTTTTTCTCTGAACAAGGCATGATAGACATGATGGCATACCATGGACCAATAATCTGGTACACTGCAGAATAGGGCATACAGCTTGGATGCGCAGTAGCCTTGCCTTCAATTTGTGGTGCCAGCAGTCGCGAACAACTTGTCTCTTTCTAGTGCGTTCTCTCTCTCTACGCACTACTCATCCACACAGCTCGCTGCTCGGCAGTGAAGCTGTAGCATACATGCAAATCCCCACCACACTTTTCTATTCGCTCCCATTATAGGAGGTAGCAGCTGTCCGAAATCCATGCATTCTTTCTATCGGACCCTGTATTATTATGTACTTCGGTTAAATGGGACTTTATGCGCATTGGGGTGTCCACTGGTTTTGTTTTTCCGAAAAAAAAATCAGGCTACTATATAACGAAAAACTCATTTTGGTCAATTTTTCTTCTTTAAAATAATTTATTATTCATTGCCAAACCAATGAGACAACACTTTTTTTAAAATTGAACCCATTAATTTATATTTGATTTTTAGTTTGATTTTTTTTTCTTTTTTAAGGGTTGTGTATTACAATAAAAATACTGAAATTTATATTTTGGGAGTATCTACAAGTGTCTCAACAGTGATGCCCGTCCGTTCGGGATTTGATTCAGGGCGATAAGACAAATCGAAAATTGAGAGTGAAATTTTTTTTGATTATTCTTCGTTATCTAGTTAACCGAATAAAGAAAGAGAAAAGAATAAGTACTAACCAAAAAATTTAATGTACCTTCTTTCAATCTGTGACGATGACAACTCCTAATCAGACCTCTGCCTGATTTTACTAGTGTTTGACTATAGCTCGAAGAACTTATTAACATCTGTAAGTAGTAGTATAGTAGTCTACCGTAATGATTATGGAAGAAGGGACATTAAACTTTTTAGTCAATTCTAATAACTCATACCTACTAATATATATCTTGCTTCATACTGCTCAAAATCTTACCAAAAGAAATAAATATACCTCATATTCAGTCGGAAAATTTAGGTACGCCGAATTATTTATGTATGTCTTTTGGTAATCTTTCATAACAAACAATTTTTTCTTGTATTTTATCATCATAGGATAAATTATGGCCACATCTCAAACAAATAATAGATATGTATTTTTACCATCTGACCATAACGCATCATACAAATTTGGATCGTCGATTTCTGGAAAATGGTACAAAGGATCTCGTAATAAAGAACTTCGCGATATTTCGACTTGTGCTAAACATTGAAATGATTTAGTATTTTTGTGAAATAAATCTTCAAAAAACCAATCGTCTAGTAATTCATCTTCCTCCTCGTCGAATTCCCCAAAAATTTCTTCATCAATAAAATATTCGTCACTTTCATTTTCATCTTCTTCCATTTTTGATGTAAAAATATAAAATAAATTGACAAGTGTTGGAAATAACAGTTTTGGCGTCTCTGGAAACCTGAGTTTTGGTGGGCGTGGAAAATGTTTGAGGTATCCTGATTGTGTACTAGTCAAATTGTGAACTGTCACATTGACATTTTATTAATTTTTGTATTTTATTATCAATTACTTATAGAATATATTATATTTTACTCATAGAAGTATATGTATTAATCATTCAAAATACAGTTACATAGTATAATAATACAAAATGGAAATAGAAGAACATTTAGTAGCATTAAAAGGTTATCAGTTTACAACTACAAATATTGTTTTTCTAAAAATGAGATATTTTTTTAGTTATGAGATTAACGCGGCCTACTTTAGCAAGCCCACTTCCAGTAACTTGTGATACAAAAGATTTACCAGCAAATTTATTAAATATAGCGTTACAACAAGATGTAACTGCAGTGTCAGGCATAGAGACAATTTCTGTGGGGCAGTTTTTACTTTTACCTCAAAGCCCTGTAAATATTTACTTAGGGGAAACATTTTCCAGTTATATTTGTGTTCATAATGAGACGAAAGACATCGTACGCAATGTGTGTGTGAAGGTATGATCACAATTTTTACAATAATATATTTTTTTGAGTTAGAAAAATTACAGGTTGATTTACAAACTAGTTCTCAAAGACTACCACTTCCTACGAATCCACCTGTACCTCAGTTAGCGGCAGATGATACAGTGAACAACGTAATACATCATGAAGTTAAAGAATTGGGGACACATATGTACGTTTCCTCAATTTTTATTATTTAATCTAACCTTTGAATGTTTTAGTTTGGTATGTGAAGTCAGCTATCATACTCCAACTGGTGCTCCTATGTCGTTTCGAAAGTTTTTTAAAATACAAGTTTTAAAACCATTAGATGTAAAAACTAAATTTTATAACGCCGAATCTGATGATATCTACTTAGAAGCACAAGTACAAAATGTTACTGCAGGTCCTATATGCTTAGAGAAAGTTGCTTTGGAAGCGTCGCATTTATTTAATGGTAAGTAGATTATTTTAACAATTAACACATACGTAAACTTTAATACGGCAATTCCTACAATGTGGGTTTGTACAGACCCGAAATCATGAAACAATAATTCTTCCCCACATAATACAAAAGCACAACACTTAACATTTGCAACATCTATTCAGTCCAGAATAACTAGTCCAAAATGAGGATTTTAAGATCTATATACAAGATACCAAGTCGGTTAAAGTACACAAAAGTTGCCCCAGTAAATTATTTTAGCGGTGTATTGTTTATTTGGATAAAATGCATAGGTCACTAGATACAGACAAAAATGCAAATTTTGCCGCTTTTTACCCTCCGATATCCTTGGTAAGGGAATACTATCATTCAGGATATATTGAAACCTTGTATTTCTACCTTATTCTAATATGGAAAGAAGCCATTATATTTTGGTGTAAATCAGATAACGGGAAATGACACTTTACTTGAATCTCAAAATAGTTTTTCTTCGAAAAATACCTTTAAGCTTAAACGTTATTTTTTCGAGATTTACGTTATTATAAAAATTAAGGATTATAAAATTTTCTACAGGTTTGCATTAATACTTTTTCTATATATTTTATGGATATAGTATGTGATTAATATACTATATTAATCATAAAGGGAGAGAAGTGTATGATTTTTTTTCCGAGGAGTAAGTTTGTAGTCCGAGCCGTAGGTGAACGCTACAATAAGACGAGGAAAAAATATACTTCTCTCACGTGGTGTGTATACTATTTTTTTCACCGCCCGTGAAAAAGTGTACAAAATGCCCGCTGAAACCAATTTTCTCTCCCGGCGGGAGAGTAAATGCCCCAATTTCCCGTTGAAATAAAATGTGCTGTTTCTGTCATGATTTTGGAGTCATAGAAACCAACTTCCTCTCCCGGTTGTGAATTTTTTTTTTTATAAAATTATCGATAATTTAAATCCCGGAGCTTAGGCTTTAAACAAACACAACTCCTTGGTTAGGCAGTTCATATCTCAAATCAAATATACGTAACTGATAGATAAATGTCACTGTCAAAGAACTATTTTCAAATTGGTAATAGTAACGTTTTAAAAGGTAAATAGTAAATAGAACCATAGTTATTTGGAATGGAACTTAATACAATTTCCAACATAAGTAAATATTTATAGTCCGTGCCAAACGTCATGAACTGTTGCGCAGAAAGTAAAACTCTTTCTCTTTCTTTCTCTCGCTCTCCTGACAAGAAGATTCAAATTCAAATTTGTCACCATCGACCAATAAGAATGATTTGGTTTGGATCCCGGGTTAGTTCCAATTTTTCTCGTTTCGGCGAACGGACTATAGTAAGTCAGTAAGTGTAATAATTTCAATTTTTGGCATCAAGGTGGATCTGCAGCGTCTGTATCTCACATGTGTATTATTCTGACGTTTCGATTTTCGATATAAATGTCATTTTTGTGTAATTAATAAATTAAATAACAAATCTACCAAATTAAAACCTTATAGTACCTAAAATGAACTCAATATAATATAATAAATTACTTCAAAGATCCAAAAGTCAAAAACATGCCACATGTCAATACATAGTAGCATATAGCCGATTTCGGGCGACATACCCGTTCACATGTTAGGATTAGTTACGGTTACTTACGGTATGATATGGTCAATGGTGGCGCCAAAAATCTTTGGTTCACTTGTTGACACCGTGCTTGGTGGTTATGTATATTCTGCGACATTTAAAACTGTCAAAAATAGTGTCTGACAATTAAAATGCATTAACGGAGAAAGATAGTTTATCCATATTTGTTCAAAAAAGAGTCAACGAAAATAATGTCACCCTGCTTGACATAAAGACCACGAAACCGACTGTTTTGACTTTTGACATTTCAAAAAAAGACATGACAAAAAGAGATAGAAATAGTGAACGGAGAGCTGACCCGACTCGCAAACCCGTTCAGCTGTGAACACTGATCCAAGCATACCGGGTAAGTTGTTCCTAGGGCCCGAATGTGTGAACGGACCTGGGGGTCTATTCTAATTCATGTAGCGTGAGGCTAACTTAGCCCAATCCCGCTATCCGACTCCGGCTCCATCTGTTGGCCAGTAGTGGAATTTTTATTAATTTAGCCACATGTGGCTATCCGTAGCGAGAGCTCCAGTGGTACCGCTACGAGCAAAGTGTCACGCTATAATTTGAATGTTTGTTTTGACAGTGACTGATAACTCTGAATGACAAGTTGACAAGCATTTCGACTTTTCAATTTTGTGTTAAAATACGTGTGTTATATCATAGTAATATTTGATTTATATCTATATATTGTAAGTATATATTTAAATTATAATAATTATTTATAATTCTAACCTTTGTTTAAAAATAATTTTAATAATGGCATATATTTATAGGGCTTTATTAGCCGCAGATGTGCTTGAAGAAGAAGAAAGACGTGAAGAAATTCGATTGAATAGACGAACGATTAGGGATGCGCAAGATCCATTCATTTTCATTGAAAGGGAATTTATTTTAAATTAAACTAACTAAAATTGCTATAGTAGAATCTAAATCTATCGAAAATTTAAAAATGTAATATATAAATAAAACTATTAACTGAACTAAGTAATCTAACACACTATTACTAATAAAAAATTAAGAACTATAACGAAACTACTAAATTAATCCTACAACAAACCTAAATAAATTGCCACACCAAGAACTAACACAAATAGGTACTATAAGAACAAAGCCACGATCATCCACAGTCAAACGAGTGAAAGCTACCAGCACGTTTGACATCTGTCATAGCGGATAGCACATGTGGCTATCCGACTTGAATCCATCTATTGGCTAGTAGTGGGGGTCTATTCTAATTCATAGCCACATGTGCTATCCGCTATATAAGTTCCACTACTAGTCAACAGATGGATTCAAGTCGGATAGCCACATGTGCTATCCGCTATATAAGTTCCACTACTAGCCAATAGATGGATTCAAGTCGGATAGCCACATGTGCTATCCGCTATAATGACAGATGTCAAACGTGCTGATAGCTTTCACTCTAGTTTGACTGTGGATGATCGTGGCTTTATTCTTATAGTACCTAATTGTGTTTAATTTGTGTTAGTTCTTGGTGTGGCAATTTATTTAGGTTTGTTGTAGGATTAATTTAGTAGTTTCGTTATAGTTCTTAATTTTTTATTAGTAATAGTGTGTTAGATTACTTAGTTTAGTTAATAGTTTTATTTATATATTACATTTTAAAATTTTTGATAGATTTAGATACTTCTATAGCAATTTTAGTTAGTTTAATTTAAAACAAATTCCCTTTCAATGAAACTGAATGGATCTTGCGCATCCCTAATCGTTCGTCTATTTAATCGAATTTCTTCCCGTCTTTCCTCTTCTTCAAGCACATCTGCGGCTAATAAAGCCCTATAAATATATGCCATAATCTAAAATTATATTTAAACAAAGGTTGTTAGAATTATAAATAATTATTATAATTTAAATATATACTTACAATATATAGATATAAATCAAATATTAATATGATATAACACACGTATTTTAACACAAAATTGAAAAGCCGAAATGCTTGTCAACTTGTCATTCAGAGTTATCAGTCATTGTCAAAACAAACATTCAAATTATAGCGTGACACTTTGCTCGTAGCGGTACCACTGGAGCTCTCGCTACGGATAGCCACATGTGGCTAAATTAATAAAAATTCCAATACTGGCCAACAGATGGAGTCGGAGTCGGATAGCGGGATTGGGCTAAGTTAGCCTCACGCTACATGAATTAGAATAGACCCCCTGAACGCAACATACCGCAAGTGAACGGTTGTCGCCCGAAATCGCCGTATATTTACTTCCACAGTGCTCCTTGACTTCCACTCAGCTGATTTTGACATGGTTCTCAATGTGAAGTGCACGTACTCTATAGGGCGCGAGCAGACACGTGACTCGAGGGACCTTGACGTGCTTAGAATCAGCTGATTTGTATGCGCATGTCATTTTAACAAGAACAATGTCATGTTGACAAGACCAATGTTTTGACTTATTTTGATTTTTAACTGCTAAAATATTATTTTTAATTTCATATATTTTACTACCCAAAAATTATAAAATATTAACATTTTAGCAATTCAAAACCAAAATAAGTCAAAACATTGGCCTTGTCAAATTGATAATGTTCTTGTCAAATTGACAATGTTCTTGTCAAAATGACATGCGCACGCAAATCAGCTGATCCCAAGCAAGTCAAGGTCGCTCGAGTCACCTGACTGCTCACGCCCTATTGCCTGACCTTTCTCTAGCTGTGACTCTTATTGATCTGCGCATTATTCATAGCTCATGAGAGTTGACATCACCTCTAAGTATGTATATTTAAATTAATTAAAATTAAATGGCGCGGGGTATTGTGTTGGCCACATCAAATTTTTATTTCTACAAATAATTTCTAACTATGAAATAATATTGAATCTAGTTTCGAACTTCTTTAGGTCTCTTTTTTATTATCACTGTCGGATATCAACGTTATAATTTTTATATCGGAATCATATTAGAATTTTTCCTTCCCAACGATTGTGTAATTTGTCCATATTCGGCAAAAATGCAACAATTATAAAAATTTTGGGGTAAAAACAGGTGGTAGCATGAATGGTGATTAGGGATGACTAACAGGGTTTTAACTCTGTCAATTGTTTATGGTTTATTTTAGAAAAAAAAAAACTTCAAATAACAGTTATAGAAAAATTAATTGCACGCGACTTTTTTATTTTTTCTCTAAAATAAACCATAAACGATTGTCAGAGTTAAAACACTGCTAATCATCTCCCGTCATCTCCTAATTCACCCAAGGCGTTAGCAGTGAAACAAAAGGAAAATAAAATTAGATTTTATTTTGTTTATTTTCTTTGCCATTTTTATATAGCAGGCAATGCCATATTCAAAACGAAATTTGAAAAATGTTTCATTACGAATATATCATCACCGAAATCAGTGTACAAATCAGATTGGCACACCTAGCAATGTGCAACGAAACGCGGAAGATAGAGTTTAACACAGGATTTTAAAAATGTGCAGATATTGGCATCCTGTACATTTTAGAGCAAAAGTACAAGAATGAAAAATTGTTTAAAATTAATTATAACTTACAGAAAGTTTTCATTTACTGCAATAGAATATCTGTAGCAGCAGATATTTAGAAAATAAAACATTTTCGTCAAAAATCAGTTAGCCATGGAAATAAAAAACAAATAAAACAAAATATCAATTATGCTCTGGTCCATTTAAGCCATTCAGTAGCTGGCACTGGCAACAGCGCAAATCTGAAGTAGCCGAAATTACATTGGGTGAACTTGTCTCTAATTTCAGCCAATCAGAGAGGTCAAAACTATTCCCTATGCTCCGCAATACGGAATGGCTTCAATGGAACAAGGTATAAGGTCAAATACTTAAATATTTAATGCTGAATTATAACAATGATTACAACAATTAACATCAATAACACTATACCTTAGCCGTGTTCCTTCGGGTTGTGATAGTGATTTTGTGAATCCTGATTCATTTAATCGTGATCCCTTTGAAACAGGATTTAAAAATTATAGCAAGAAAACAGCACAATCTAGTGTCAAATGTCAATGTCATATGCAGACTAATGCAAACTATCCTACTTTATTTTATAAATAATCAAATGTCTAGTGTTATAGTCAAAATTAAAAATGGATTATATTGAAGTAAAAAATAATGTTCTTGGTACGGAATATGAAGTATGTTTATTTCAAACAAATCTTTATGTGGTTCATTACACGCTTTTGTAGAAAAATCTTATTTCCCTTGATGCCACAAACCCCACCCCACATTCGTAAATTTCTACGCTCGAAATAGTATATTTTCAATTTTTTCTGAATTGAATCCATGTGAATCACTCAAAAAGGTTGATTCTGGAGGGAAGGGGGAAGGTTGTCTAGTGATCACAAAATGAGAAAGTGGGGATAACGAATAGGAAACGTAAAAACATTATTCTTCTTAATCATGATCACTTTTATCATTTAGATTACGAATCATAGCCCGAAGGAACACGGCTCTTGTTCCATTTAAGCCATTCAGTATTGTGGAGCATAGGGAATAGTTTTGACATCTCTGATTGGCTGAAATTAGAGACAAGTTTACCCAATGTAATTTCGGCTACTTCAGATTTGCGCTGTTGCCAGTGCCATCTACTGAATGGCTTAAATGGAACAGAGCATAACCGTCAGAATCTGATTATGTTTTTTATTTTCATGGCTATCTGATTTTTGTCGAAAATGGTATATTTTATTTTCTAAATATCTAGTGTTACAGATATTCTATTGTATTTTTCTCTAAAATGTACAGGAGAGCCAATTTCCGCATATTTTTAGAATCCTATGTTAAACTCTCATGTTCCGCATTTCATTGCACATTCTGTATATTTGTGATGAAGATTAACTTAAAAAAGAAACAGTTGCTAATTTAACTGATGATTTTATTTATTTTATTATCATTAACTTTGTTTTTAATTTCATAACTGATGACTTTTTTGCCACAGCAAAAAATATTTTTACTATACTTCATTTCATGTAAAAAAAAATCTGATGTGGCCAGCACATTACCTTCCGTCAGTTATATGAGGTATTTACGAAACTTCTACCGGAGAACTGTTACCGGTAAACAGCTTTTTATAGCTACCAGAATCGATATTTTAAGAACGCAAGTGGTAAACAGAGTAGATCCATAACCTATGAAAATATTTGAAACAGGTTAGAAATTTGACGTAGTTAACAAACTGAGCAGAGTCCTACTTTGAACACATTTCCATTTTAACGCACGCGCTTCGCTTTGCATCACTACCTTTTTTTGAGATTAGATTCCTTATGAATCCGGTAGATGGATCTGGTAGATATTGAACAATTTTCGAACACGGTAACTTTTTACCACTCGTGTTTTCAAACACAGTCGCTAGATGCGGTATCTACCGGTAGAATTTTCTTAAATCCGTATGTATTTTCTATAAAATCCATACAGAAAGTTCCTTGCAAAAGATTTTAAGTTTCTTGTATATACATTACCTTCGACAGTTGTATGTATTTCGAGCAAAAAGATCCTATATTTCGACTAAAATTATAACACAAAAATACTATGTCAAAATTGCACTTGACACTGACATCTATCAATCAGAATTTTCTTAATATAGTAGATGTTTCACCATAGCTGGCTAATTTATGAAATTTAATTTCTTTATAATTTTATAACTCTCTATCCATTTAATATGAAGTTTAAAATGCAGTCAAATCGTATAGAGAATACAATGTTCTTTAATATTTATAATAACATTAAATGTGAAAAAATGACATTTAACATCGTTTTTTCAAGAAAAACTGTTAAAATCTTCAAATAAGGGTACTTCCGGTTGACCAATTATAACCAAAATCTAATCAGCTCTTTATATGGATGCAACGAAGAGGAATACGAAAGAATTATAATTTTTGGAATTGTAGTATTAGAGTTATCGTAGACGAAAATTTTGTTACACACACACACACTGACACACTCACACACACACACACACACACATACAGACATCATCGTAAAAATAGTAAAATCGTATTCTAGGGACCTTAAAACGTGCTTATTCATTAAAAACTCACCACCGAATTTTTTGACCAAAGACAATACCTTCCTTACCTAAAGGTGACGGAAGGTAAAAATAGTGATGGGAAGATATGTGCAGTTTGATTTTGTTGTTTGTTTGGATAATATCGGAGTATTATCTAATCAACAAATAAGATCAAACTGCACCTATGTTCCCATCACTATTTTCTTAAGTGAAATGAAGTATAATTCCATTTCATGTCAACTTATCCACTTACTCCAATCTTATTATATCCACCATCATATTGCACTCTGTCACCAAATCACTCTTAACAATATTTTTAAATTATAAATATGTGTTGCAGTTACATCTCTAAACACAAACGGGTCAGGAGAAAGCGTTTTTGGACAAACTACTTTGCTACAACCTCAAGCAAGTTGTCAATTTTTGTATTGTTTAACGCCTCAGCCTAGTTTAGCTGCAGATTTAAAATTATTAAGTGGTGCAACTAATATAGGAAAGCTTGATATTGTTTGGCGGTCGAATTTAGGGGAAAGGGGAAGGTTACAAACTAGTCAGTTACAGCGAATGGTATGTATACTTATATTCACTTTTTATAAAAATTATCTGCATAAATAACATGGTGCTTATAAAATTCGGAATAGTTATTTCTGTAACAAGTGATTCTGAAACTAATGCAGGTTTCAAAATCACGTTTTCTAAAATTAAAAATGAGTGCGAGAAATAGTCGATTCCCGTACTAGTGCAGAAAAACTCTTGTTTGCAACATATGCGGATAACGTGATTCAAACAAAAATCTTATGTTTTAATTATTCCCGCACTGCTGCAGAAATTTATTGTAGGCAGTAACATTCTTATTCATCCTCGAAAAGTAGAATAATTACTGTAATGGAACATGCAATATGTTCCAGTACTAATCCGAAAAATAAAATTTTCCTCGGAATTTTTAGGATTAAGTAATCCTGTACTGTGTTACCTTTTTATTTGAAAATTTTCCAGTAGGTTACAGTTAATAATAATATATTACGTATCAAGTCCAGAAAGTAGATAACATTTTATTGAATGATGTTGGCAATTTTTAGGATGAGTCGCAGTTTAGTTCTGTAAATTTTTGAATCCAGTAAAATTACTTTCCGGACACGCTACTTTTTATTTGTTACCAAGAATATAGGGCACGGAAGATCACTTGACCTATCACATGTTTGACCCTTCTCACTTCAGACTCGATCTTCAGCTCTGTCCCATACTAACTTCAGACTATACTTTATAACGCAGTGCGCATTATAGCTGTCACATTTCTAGCAAGATATCGAATGAGAATAAAATGAAGAAAATAAGAATCAAATAGGTTTTTATTGAATTCTTTAATAATATAATATAATGGAAGATAACAATGTGATTAGGGTGACCAGACGTCCCAGTTTACGAGGACATGTCCTCTTTTTGAAGGCATCCTCGGACGTCCTCCCGGGTTTATACAAAGTGTCCTAGTTTTTTTTTAAATCGCATGATTAAAATTATGATTTTAAAAAATATATCAAAAAAACAAAATTGACCCCTGTGGTGCACTCTCCACGCCAGCAATGAGTGCCAGTGACGTGACGCCTGGTAAGCGCCCGCACGGTACAAATATTTCATCATTACCGATATCTGTGTACAATGCAGATTGGCACGCCCAGCAATGGGTAGCCGTGATGATATATTTATTTATTTATTTTATTTATAAAAAAAACTTAGATAAAATGGTTACCCAAGCAACCAAATGACGCGATATCGACGGATATATGACGCAATTTGTTGACGTCACAAAAACGATTATGCGTGGGTCGAATTGACGTGGTTTAACGACGAAAATATGACGTCGTTTATAGACGTTACATAGACGAAGATTACATACGTGACACAATATTCAAGGAAGATATAGTACATTTACAATTTTTTTACAACTTTTATCATTGCTTTCAGGTTCAAGAAACATAAAGGTATTTATCAAATATACTAAAATAATATTTTTTTGGTTAAAACAGCTATACATTATACATATAATTTACTAATGACTGAGACGGTCGCTGAACGTTTCTATAACAGGAACATTGACAAGTCAATATTAAACGTGTCGAACGTTTCTTCAACGTCAAAATAGTGACGTCAGTAACGACATCGCATCGACCAGAAACGTCGAAAATTTTACGTTAAAAACACGTCGCCTAAACGTCGTCCATCGACACGTCGATGTTGTGTTGGTATTAATTGAAATAAATATATTTTTTTATTGTAAACATGAATTTTATATTTGTCTTCAATTTACAGAATTAATGTATTATTTAGTGCCAGTTTTTGAAGAATTTTTTTATTGCCCGTATTTTTTTATTATAAAATACTTTGTGGAAATGTCCTCTATTTGTACTCTTTTTAAAAATTGTAAATGTCCTATTTTTTTTTTCGATATGTCCTGTCCTAGGTTCGAAGAAAATAATATGGTCACCCGAAATGTGATCATATATGTATATTCATAAGTATTACGATCAGGATGCTCTTCGTCTTCACTCTTGCTTCCTGAAATGAAAAGAAAAAGTAAATATTGCCAACAACAGTAATTGACAATTTATAAATTTAGGGCTGCTTTAGGGCTTCATCAACGACCTTCTATCAAATCTGGGTTATCGATAATATGTCACAGCAAGTGATATTCTTATAAATATAAACGGTCAGGTGCCACAGACGACGTCTTTCTTATTTTTCACATCTAACCTACCAATACAAATTGTCACTTATTACTTATGTTCAAATATGATTAGGTTTTAAATCTTACCTCTTACCTCGATAATCAATGTTTGGTGGGATAGCAAACAGTTTTATATTATTGTCCGACGACAAACTGTTGCACACAACATCGCACTCGCATCGTGTGAAAAAGAATGACAACACTCTTAAACAATAGAAAATAACAATAAAAGGAATAACAATAACAACAAACAAGATAACAAAAAGAAACAAGTAATAAAACACAACAATGAATAATAACACAATCAATCGCTATATGCGTAAGAACCGCCAAATATCAAAATGGCAACAAATTCCACACTTGCGCGAATACATTTTTAAAATTTACCTCTAGAAAAATATGACAGCTATTCAAACTGACGCATGCGCATTGCGTTATAAAGTATAGTCTGAAGTTAGCATGGGACAGAGCTGAAGATCGAGTCTGAAGTGAGAAGGGACAAAACATATGATAGGTGATAGGTCACGTAATTTTCCGCGCCCTATATTTAAAACTAGAATCCAAAACAAGAAATTTCACCAGGCTAGTAGAACTTTCGAAACTTATTCAGTAAAGTGTTACTCTTTTATAAAATAATATTTGCCCAGAAAATATTTATTTTCCAGCAGATAAAATCATGAAATCTTATATACTTATAGGGCGCGAGCAGACACGTGACTCGAGCGACCTTGACTTGCTTGGGATCAGCTGATTTGTGTGCGCATGTCATTTTGACAAGACCAATGTTTTGATTTATTTTGATTTTGAATTGCTAAAATGTTAATATTTTACAATTTTTAAGCAGTAAAACACATGAAATTAAAAATAATAACATTTTAGCAGTTAAAAATCAAAATAAGTCAAAACATTGATCTTGTCAACCTGATATTGTTCTTGTCAAAATGACATGCGCACACAAATCAGCTGATTCTAATACTATGTTCCGTAAATCAACCAAAAAACCAGTATCTTGATTCCGGGTACACCATGGTTCCTGAATATTTTCATCCATTTCGGGACAGATTGACAACCAGAGAAACTAGGATTATTTCGTGGTTGCCGTGGTCCGACTTTTTACCAACTTTTTTCGGGAACCGCGTTCCAAATAGAAACCGGTAAATAATTTCAGGACTTACGGAACACAAAACCGTAAATCTGGTCGAACCGGTTGCGATACGGAACATAGTTTAAGTACGTCAAGGTCCATCGAGTCACGTGTTTGTTCGCGCCCTATACTGTATCTGGTTTAAGATTGCATTATGTAAACATAACCTACAAAAATAAATATTCCTTTCATTTTTACAATTTCATATAAAATTTATTATGTGCTCGGCTTTGCAATTTTATTTTTTATCACGAATGTGGACCGAGGAAAATAAACCATGTAATACATATTAGGATGGACCTTAAAAGGGGTCAAGTTGAATTTTATCCGGGCCGCCCCCTAAAGTGGTTCTAAATAAATAAATAAATAAAATGTGCAGGCAATGATTCTGCTTAATATTAACATTTGACCGCACCTAAATGCACTTGATTTTTCCCCATTTAAATAACATTGGGTTTTAACATATTTTGGAACTGAATTTTTGTCAAAGGCAACGAGGTTTAAAAAATCCACTCATTAACCATCTATAATTATCTTAAGAATAATGATTAGGATTTCAAATTTTGTCCACATATTCTCGGGTCATTCTAGTATATATTCCAATATTGAGTGGATTTTTTAAACCTCCTGGCTTGGAAAAAATAATGATACAAAATGTGTCAAAACCCAATGTTATTTAATTGGGAAAAATCAAGTGCATTTAGGCACGGTTAAATATTAATATTAAGCGGAATCATTGCCAGCACAATATTTTTTTATTCTACTTGACCCCTTTTGATACATACATATATAACTATTTTTGCAAATATTTGCAACGGGTACGGCTATTTTTTATAAAGCATGTTGGCATAAATTCGAAAAGAATATACGGTAAAGGTATTCCTATTAAATTAATTAATTTTAAACTTCTATTTCAGGGACCAACATATGATGATATTCGTTTGTCAATAATAGAATTACCGAACTTTGTTTATTTAGAAAAAGAGTTTAACTTTAAATGTAGATTAATAAATAATTGGTAACTATTCTTATAAAAATTTAGAGAATATGCAGTAATATAAAATGTTTCAGTGAACGTACCGTCGAATTAGTTTTAAATTTGGAAAATACTCCCAGTCTAACTTGGTGCGGAGTATCAGGAAGAAAATTAATTCCTTTATCTCCAGGAACAAGCCAAGAATTACATCTGTGTGCTGTTGCCTTAGATCCCGGGTTACAATCTATATCAGGAATTAGATTACAAGATACGTTTTTAAAACGTACTTATAAATACGATGAATTAGCTCAAGTATTTGTTATTATTAAAGTTGATAAAAGTAAAATAATTGACATATAAATATAGGTATCTCTATTTGTAAATTAACTGAATACTCCGAAATGTTAAAGAATGCACGTAATTTTGTTGAATTTTGCAAATAAATTTAAGTTTAGGGAAAATATTTCTGAGTATTCATGTAAATTCTTATTTTTTGTTATTGTTTAAAATAAGTCAATATATGATGTTTTTTATTTACCCTTTATATTTACTACATCCTAACTGAATATTTTTATACAGGCGCTGACTGCGACACTGAAACATAGGACTTTAAGATATAGGTATCATACTTTCGAAATTTTCTGCTTCCCTAATAATTTAGGTAAAAACGTTTCAAATAAATTTGTAGAACATAAAATTCTACATTAGAATCAATAATCAAGATTAATTTTGTATGCTCTATAGCAGCATAAATTAGCTATGAAAATGTCGAAAATTAATCCAAAAATAGCGATAGCCATGTAATGGTCATTATGAGGTCGTATAGCTAAGTGCGTTAATTGACTGGTTGTGGTTCCGACGAACTGGGTTTGAATCGATTGACATCAAACTGGAAAAGTATTTTCAAATCGCATGAAAGTGAGCTCTGTTTTGCAGCCTTGGCCCTTTTAACACAGTAAAATACAAGAAAAAATCCTCATAAAATTTTGTTCTAAGCTCCGCTGTTTCTAATATATTCTTGATTAAAGAATGAAAAAAAGCAAGTTTTATTTAAAATACAGTCTGGTGGGAGTTTGTTTTATTTTCATGAATTAACGGAGTATCGTAATTTATATCGAAGTTATTTTTATCAAGCTTTTTACTTTAGTTCGAAGACCACATACTCAGTAGCCTTCGGCTCGTACCACGATCACGTTTTAACTAGAACGCTATTTTAAGAAATGTCAAATTCAAATATCAATATTTAATTTCGCTCATGTTTAAAGAACGATTTTTTAAAAAATATTTGTTTGAATAAGAACAATGTTCTGCTTTAAAATCATATTTTGATAAATTTGATATTATTTATTATTAATAAATAATGAAATTTGACATTTCTTAAAACAGCGTTTTAGTTAAAACCGTGATCATAGTACGCGCCGGAGTTTAAAACAAAATGAGAACCTAGCATTATATTTCCCCCGATAGGGCCGACAGGCAGCTTGTTGCTTTTAATTTTCATACGAGTTTGAAGTGTGAAACATAACCATTAATTAAAATAATAAATTTAGGCCCGGTATTTTCACTTCCGAATAAAGTTTCGAATAAGTATTCATTAAATAAATTTATTCTATATATTTATCCAACGAATAATTCCATTGGGTCTTTTCACACATTTTACACAAACAAATAGCTATCTGTCGAATAACTTTAACGTTCGTGAATTGGTAGCCTTGCAGAGTGAATTTGTGTCAGTAGAGAAGGATGGAGTTTGGCGTAGCCACGTTAGGCAGACAAGGATGAAATGTGTCAACTACTTTTGAATCCGTAGTTGTTAAAATTTTGTTTGACATCTTAAATGTCAATGTCATCTATATTCTGCATTTTTAGCCCCGGGAGATTGTAATTTAACAAGTGTACCATCTAATGCAGCACTCATATGTGGTAAACGAGATATGTATATTGTAAAATTGTCTTTGTACTTTTTGTATATTTGTATCAGTTCAAAGTATATGTTTCAACAAAAGTATCCAAAATTGTAAAATATTTTGCCAGTGTCAAATGACAGGATCTTTATAATGATTTACCTATTTACTGTTTGAAATCAAATGCGATCCCCAATATGTGATACTAAATTGTTTTCATAATCGGAATCTGTCAAAAATTATTTCATGTATGTGGTTATGTCGCTGTCTGATGGTGTGTGATCGATTTCTCACGTTATTTATTAATTCATAATTGAAAATATCATCATAATATTTAATATATCCATTTTGTTAATAAATCTGCACTTTGGGGAAATGTAATCAACTTACGAATAAACGGTTATTCGCTACCCAATTACCGAATAATTTATTGCGCGAATAACAGATGTTATTCTTTCGAATAAATTTATTTGCAAGTGAAAAGACAGCAAAAATATTTATCCAAAGGATAAATATATCTAAACCTTTATTCGCAAGTGAAAATACCGGCCCTAAAACTTTCTTGTTAAATTGAATAAACGTTTGTTTTATTGAACCTATATTATTTGTGCCATAATCATGAAAAGTCATGATTACACACAATAATATCAGTGTACTGCTTCAAAAATTTGTACCTTGTACCACGTTCTCACGAGAATAGCAGCCTGCTGCCAACTACGCTAAGCTTTGCGTTAAAGGTCTCATTGCTCTTTTTCAAATCAAAAATGTCTCAGAAACAAATAACGTTTTATAGATTTTTTTTCTAAGTGATAACTTCTTCTTAGCAAAAGGTCGAAAATCGATTTCAAATTTCTAAGACCGCACAGCCCAAGTTCGGACACGAATGTGTGGCTAAGGATGATTGTTGCATGAATGACTATTATTTTAAGATAAAGGACCATTTGCTCAGAATCGTTTTTTGGAGACATGATTTTTTACATCTATGTTCCCCAGTACAACTTATTTTCTAAGTATATCTTTAAAACTAGTAATACTGGACATACGATGCTTTAATATTTTAATATTATTTGTGATATTCCATTCTGTCTTCTTTAATTTCGCTAGTCCTGCATATCTAATAATAGGTATTGCCCTGGTAAGTTTAACGGTAAGACCTGTCATAAATTTATTTAATCCTCTTATCGTTATACCAGCTGATAAAAGCTAATGGAGTCAATCGCCAAATATTTTCGAACACTATACCAACGAAATACAACGCAGATTTTTAAACTTTTTCAGACTAAATTGCACTTGTATATCATGGAATAATTTATAGATTTACATCAAATCAATATACAAAAATCTGATGTGGCCAACACATAACCTCTCGCCAGATATTTTACCTGGTTGTACGCATAAAACGAAAAATATTTTTAATACAAATACATATATTCATGTCTCACTACAAAATAATTCTCACATATATTTGCAAAATCTATGGGATATTTTAAAATAAATTGTGTACAATACTTACATTTTCTTTATATTCAATATCCTGAAATTTTCTTTTTCTACTTTCCTTTTCTTTATATTCGTCATTTTTTCGCAAATTCCTTTTATATTCTTTTTTACGTATATCTTTTGCGTTGTTGACTTTTTTTTATTTTCATAATCTTCATAATTATATACAAATATTTTTGACAGAGGCATACAAATATTTTTGACAGTGACATTTATATGTCAATTACAAACATTTGAATTTCTTGCCTTGTAGTAGTTTGATCTGAGATTTTTTACATCAAATTATTTTATATGCCTTTCTTTATCTCTAAATCTATAGAAGATATAATAATGAATTTATATTTATCGAATAAATAATTTAACGTTCTTTAATATAAGTATTTACATAAATTTTCGATAAATAATATTTAGACGATTTTTTTCTTGTAACTACTACTTCCGGTTGTCCAATTGTTACCAAAACTGACTGGACTCTTCCCATTATTGTTAGATTCAGGAATCCGTAGTTAAAAATGTCTTAAGTCTCATAGTATTTGAGATATAGTGAATCCAACATCCACACACACATCCCCACACACACACATACGGACATCATCGTAAAAATGTTATAATCGGATACTAGGGACCTTAAAACGTGCTTATTCATTAAAATCTGGATATGCGATTTTTAGTATGAATACAATACCTCTCTTAGCGAGAGGTAAAAAACGCGCTGGCTGGACCACCTGTTTTTTTCTTTGTGGCGGTAGTCGGTACGGTAAATAAGATAAGAAAAAGAATAGGTACGGGGAAGATAAGATATGTATAGATAACAAAGATAATCATATCATCTTTGATTTTAACAATGGATGCTGATAAAGAACAAGCAATAAAAGGGTAGTTAGCAAAATGAGATTCAAGGATGAGGGTCAAGTCAGAATAAAATGACACTTCAGATGTAAGGTTAAGGTTATATTGTTTACATTGACATATTACATAAATGGACCCAACGTAGAGAGAGAGGAATTGACGCTCACCTTAGAAAAGGAAAGATAGATAAGCGGGGCAACGTCAAACAAGAACATTGTTGCTGTCTGTTGTTTTGTTTGCTGGTCTGACAGTAGTGACAGCTAGTAAAAATGCAATATATTTCCTCAGAATATTAGTAAAAATAATATTCATATCTCAAACTAAGAGTTAGTTACAATACAAAGTGAGTAATTTTGATTTAATGTGAAATAGAAATAATTTGAATGTAGTTTGCTGGTAATTCAGGTTATGTTCTGTCATTCATGCTATGCATATGTGTAATTTCATTTATATTTCATAATTCTTTTAAAATGGTAATGTCATGCAGTGCAAATGGACGCACAGTTCGTTATCAAAAAGACATAAAATTTCACAAGTCTTTCTTATTCACCGTAAACTAAACTGTCATATCTTATATGAATGTTTTTCGAGTAGATTTCCGAAAGATGAACTGTGAACAGACTGGCTTATTGCATTTAGAAGACACAATTTCAAGCCATCCAAACATTCTGTGATGCAGAAATCATTTTCAATCGACGGGACTATACCTAAAATGTGTATAAAAATAGTTTTAAATTAATAATATTAGCTAAAGCAAAAGTACTTTTCTAGATTTGTTATTTTTACAAATAATTTAATATACGAATGAAATATTTTATGTTAAATCGAATATAAACTATATTTTACATTGTCATTTATAATGAATGAGATGAATATAGACCATATTACTATCTCAATGCGCATGCTCAGAATGCACCAATCATATGCTTGGGAGTACAGCGAAAATGAAACCAATGTTATCTTATGGGAAAAATTGTATTTTTAAAGCAAAATATTATTTTATGTAGACGTAAATGAACGATAATTTTTTTCTTGCAAGTTTCATTTCATGTTTAACTACTGGATTCTGCCCTTATAATATTTAAATAATCAATAAGATAAACATTAAAATTTAAAAATTTTAAGCGACTGTTTACTCTTCTGTCACTGACAGATAACCCCAAACTAATGTTTAGTATTTGTGATTCTTTTGTAAAGTGCTAAATATATATTTTTTAATTATGCCTGTTTACTATTGTTGCTTTTCGGATTGTGATTTGAATCCATTAATTAAAAAGGAATATCTTTTCATATTTTTCCTAAAAAATAGTACAGAGAAAATAAGTTAGTATTGCCAACTTAATTGGAAAAATTAAAAAATAGTTTGTCACCCTGGCACGCTATTTTCATTTCATAAATCTGCCGGCAGAGGCGCTATAGTTACGAATATGGTCCATTCCTAAGCACTCTGTGTTATTTTTCATCTTTTGACTTTGCCCCTAACTTAGCTCTATCCTTTTCTAAGGTGTGCGTCAATGCTTATACAGTAAAGCAGTACCAACGTTGCGTCCATTTATATAATACGTCAATGATTGTTTAAAACGTATTTATTTGAATACAAAAATGGTAAGATTATAAAAATTAAAATAATTTCAAAATAATAAATGTATATTTGTTATAGGCAATGAAAAATAATAAATATTTAATCCTAATATCATTTTGGTACATTCTTAGTTATTGCATTTTTTGTTTATATCTATACAATTTCTTTCCTGTAATGAATAAATCACATACAAAAACAATAAGCCCTCCAGAATGGATAGAAAATATTGAGTAAGATTCCAATATATTGTAAATAACATATTTGATTCTTATGATTTTAGGCTAGACCCAAAACGTAGTTATGCACCACAAGTCGATCGAATAATTATAATGGTAATAGATGCTTTACGTTATGATTTCGTAACATTTGCAAATATGCCGTATACTTATTCACATATTACAAAATCAAAGGCTTGTTTAATTCCAGCGAAAGCAGAAGCACCAACAGTGACCATGCCTCGATTAAAAGTATGTAATAATAATTTTAATTCAGAGGGATCTAAGTGCCAAAAATCTGTATATAAATATAGATTTTACATAAAATATCCATTTACAAAATTGTACAAATTGTATTAAGATACAACATAAGTGCCATAAAATTTTAGATTTTGGATGGCATGATGCTCTAAATATGTTTGGGTAAAATTTTCTAAAATCTATTTTTTATACTTTTGAATACAATACAACGCTCTGAGTTTAAATTCTATTTAATATCTCTTAGTCCCTGAGATATTTGCGTTCAAATTTGGCCCCAAAAATGGGTGGAGTTACATGGCTACAAATTTTCAAATTTTTTGCATAATATAATTTTTAATGGTGATGCAACTGTTAAATAGTGGTTTTAAAAAGGCCGGATGACGAATATTCGGCCCAATCAAAAAGCTGGATAACGGATTATCCGAAAAAATATATTTAACTATCCGTTTTAACTATAGGCGATTCAAATTAACTTTTCCCGCAACTTTTAACACGTGACGTGACGTCACAACGAGTATGTTTTCAAATTGTCGTTCACTTCTGCATTAAAATTTGTGTGTATTGCTGTTTTAATACATATATTTAATGAATTAATAGTTTATTAGTAATGAAACTGTTAATAAAGGCTGTGTTTAATTATTTAAATGCTTCTGCGTGCAGCAGAAATTTTTGTGAGGATGATGAAGTATTGAATTCTGGACATATGCTAGCATATGATAAAACACAATCAGATAACAAAAATTAAACACTTCTGTTTGAATTATGCCCACAAACCAGCGGCGTAAATAAATATCCGCATGAAATTACTGGAAAATTGATAAATTCTGGCTCACTAGCAATAAAAAGCATCTTGTTCGTGTAAGGCGGGAAACTAACCTAAATATAAAACTTAAATATAAATATGTATATATTAACCTAAATATAAATACATAATAAAATAATTGAATATATTTATATTGTTTTAGAGCTACCAACACATGCGTAGTATTCGTTACAAAAATGTTAGGAACAAACAAACATTGAATTTGTAACTCGTTTTTCAATTAACAGTTTAATCTACCATGCTTTGTGTCTCAATCATTTCTTCGGTGCCATATTTATTTATAAATTGAACGTTTTGGAAATTTGTGAAAACGAAGTGTGAGATTTCTCGATTTTTAGGAATGACATTTTGGAACACAACAGTACACTTGATTTCGTTGGTTTTGGTGAAAATTCCATATAAACTATTATTCACGAAAGATGACTATTCAGGGTCATTTGTGAGCCGTCTGATGTAATATTACTTGTAGATAACTTCATTGCATATCGTATGCATAGGCATGCAATATAAAATATTTATGGATACATTTTAACTGAAAAACTGTGAGGAATTCATTTGAAAATTATGTTTCTTTCTAAATAATGCCTTTCTGAATGATTTATGTTCTTCACTTATGTTTTTGCAAAATACAATAACATAAACTTAACTTATAAACCAAGGAATAATAATTTGATTTAAACGTCAACGCCACTGGGTAAATATTAGCACAGAGGGCAGTGCAGTAGATAATTAGGTATCTGTAATTCTACGACATATGTCATTATTATTTATTGTGTGTTAGAAAGTAATGCCACTATTTACGTATATCTGTCACACCATATAAATTAAATAGACATAGGTCAAATAATCTTTCTCTTTCTAATACAAAATGTTGCTAAGCTATTGCTATAAAGTGATGTGTATTCTTTCTTCGAACAAATGACCTTGAATAGAGTCATCTTTCGTGAATAATAGTGAATCTACAATATTTACAAATATATAATTATTCCTTAAATGATCTAATATTGCATTCATGTTGTTTTTAACTTATTTATAGTAATTTATGTCATTATTTTAACAAGCAACTATACTCTATCCGTTTTAACTATAGATTAGATGGCGCTTCGAGCGCGACCGTTTTTACATGTATTAAATAAAGAATTCAAATTTTGGCGCAATTCCCGGATTAAAAAAAATATTTCTGACATTTTTCAGTAATTTTGTCTTGTACGTATATATCTATCTATTTTTATCCATAATATTAACGAAGAGAACAATAACAAAACTAACGAACTACTAACTAAAAACTAAGAAAACGCGCACTACGAAAATTATGTAGTATGAACTATGAAATATAACGCCAAAACACTATGAAAATTATATAAACGAAAAGAACAATAATATACTTAACAAACAGAACTGAACAGAAATTAATAATATGTAATAAATCGTGTACTATTGACTTTTATTTATTTTATGTCAGACGTCAAAATAATTGATAGTTGTCAAGCAAATTTAAATTTCGCGTCAATTATTTTACTGTGTAAACTCGGTTCACGTTTGAACCAATCAGAGAGGTAGAATCTTAGGCCCAATCTCACCCAACGCATACAAACAATTATACTTAACCTTATTTCTTTAAAAATATACAATCTCTCAACATACTAGGAATACTCGCTAATTTTATTGTATAATTAAACAGAAGAAGTGTTCACAATCATCACCAAAAAATATAAATTTAAATACTTGGTGAATTTTTAAAATCTCGTCTAAAATTCTAACGTTACTTCTTACGGAGTGTAAGAAAATATACTCGTTGTGACGTCACATAATTAATGCGATGTTTGGTCACCAGATAGAGTCCGCTCAACTTGAATCGCATATAGAGCGCGAGCAGACACGTGACTCGAGCGTCCTTAACGTGTTGGGAATCAGCTGATTTGTGTGCGCTTGTCATTTTGACAAGAACAATGTCACTTTGACAAGACCAATATTTTGACTTATTTTAATTTTGAACAGCTGCGAAGTTATTTTTGAATAATGTGGTTTTTATTTATGCATGCCCCTTTCGCCGATATGTAGAAAAAGGTACGGAGATTATAAGTATGTATATGCATAAAAACACAAAATAGACTAGCACATGTACGTACAAGACAAAATTACTGAAAAGTCAATTAGAAAGAATTTTTTAAATCTAGGAATGGCGCCAAAATTTGAATTCTTTATTTAATACATGTAAAAACGGCCGCGCTCGAAACGCCATCTAGTCTATAGTTAAAACGGATAGAGTATAGTTTGTATAATAAAGTAATTGAAACAAAATAATAATTGAAATGTTTAATTTTATTAAACAGTAATTAAAGAAATTCAAATTTTAAATATACAAATATCCGGCCTGATAATTGTTATTATCCGCCTCGTACGGATATTCGGTAAAGTTGGCCGGATTATCCGTTGCATTCCTAGTTTTTAGGGATAAATGCAAGTATAAAAAATCACAAAAACTTTTCAGGGATTTCAGTTTTTTAAGTAATGCAAACTAATGGATTTTTTTTTGATGAAACCACCAGGCTTGTCATATTTTGTTTTAAGTTTTAAATGCAAATCATATATCCAGAACGATAAGCGCTATTGAGCTGTGGTTTGAAAATTTTGAATCAACGTATTAATAGATGATGTTTCGCGACTCGAGTGCCATAGCTTAACGGCATATAATACTGACCAAAATAAGTAAAAAAGTTTAATCAACATGGATCCGATCTTCAATAGTTTCCGAGATATAAAGCAGCGAAAAATTAGTTTTTACGGGGTTTACCTCTGGTATCTTGAAAACTATAAGAGTTACGACTTCGATTAAATGAAATTTTTTGTTTAACTTTTAGGGGTCATTGTAGATGTATTTACGTTGTTAAAAAATGTTAAATGTTGTGCGACCTTGGCCAGTGTTTAATTGTTAAATAACCGCAAATATTGGAAATTGAGAAAAATGTTTCATATAAAATTTTATTGTTTTTTTATAGTCTATCTACTGATATAGGGCGCGAGCAGACACGTGGCTTGAACGACCTTGAAGTGCTTTTAATCAGCTGATTTGTGTCCCTTTGACAAGAACAATGTCACTTTGGCAATACCAATGTTTTGACTTATTTTGATTTTGAACTGCTAAAATATTATTTTACAAATTTCAGTCAGTAAAACACATGAAATTAAAAATAATAAATTTTTAACAGTTCAAAATTAAAATAAGTCAAAACATTGGTGTTATCAGCGTGACACACGCACACAAATTAGCTGATTAAAAACATTTCAAGGTCACTCGAATCACGTGTCCGCTCGCTTATAGATAAAATTTTGTTTGATCATTATCTTTGTCAGTTTTTATTCGATTCTAATCAAAACCACTTTCTCTGAAACAGTTGAAGATCAGATTTTTTTGATTAAGCTTCTTTACTTATTTTGGTCAATACTATTCGGGAAAACCACTTCCAAGAGATGGCAGCACTCCAGACAGACTTATAGGGAAAACGTTGAATTTTACACTTGCAGTCGTTGTAGTTTGATGCATTGTTTTAGTAAATATTCTATTATTTTTCATTAAATTCAGAATGTTTATTACAATGACAGATGTATATATTTATTTAAAAGGTGCTGTGCGGCCTATAACCGAATGAGAAGCAGTGTATAAAGGTAAAATTATATACAAATTTGTGGTTATCTTGCTTGTTAACTTATTCATTTTTAGTTATGTACACATTATTTAATACGGATATGAACACAATGGGGCACCTAACTCTATCGTGATAACAATAACACAAATCACATCGTGTGGAAATGTGTGTGCAGCTGTAACGCAGGACAGGGAGAAAAGTGGAAGAGACCAAACTATTGGATTTAAAATTCATTATAGTTACATAATTATAAGTTAATTTTTGTCCATTATTTGTAATATTAAGAGGAAATTGTATTTGTTTGATTAAAAAACCATCTACATGTATTATGTTTTGCACGTCTTCCTCTTGCTGGTTCGATTTCTGGCATTTTACCGTTTCTTCTTCTCTATCTTTCCTATAAACAATATAAATTAAATGTAGTTATAATTTATAATGTTAAAGAATAATAATTACTACTACTTACAGGCAAGTAACCTCTCTATTTTTCTTCTCTGTACCAGAAGTTCTGGTTACGGTAATTTTTGGCATGGAATACTATTTTTTTTAAAATGTTTTTTCTCTGATGACTATAAAAACAATCCAATTGAAGCATAAATTTATACCAATACTTACATGGAATTTAATTTCTAGGCAAAAATTATTGTGAATAAACGTTATTGAATGGTGACATGTTCTTCATTTTTAAATCGATTTTCCATTGATTAATTTAATATTTCAGTTTTTGGGAAATAATGAACGGATGTCTTTACTTGCATAATTATTGCACTGCGGTATAACACAATATCTTTTCGTTTTGCTGGTCATTTTTGGCTCTTGTTTACTATATAACCCTATATGACAGCACAACGTTTTCCCTACGACCTATATGTTTTATTTTGCCACCAGATGTCAGCTACTTTGTTGGCTCTTACTAATATGTATGCCCTTAAGCTATGGCCTTGAGTTGCGGGACATCTGTACATAAAAATTGGGATTTCAAAAAGTTTAAAGATTTTGGGGAAAAATGGGTGTACTTATTTGAGTTTTGAGGGCGATGAGAAAATGGGGGCCCTAGGGCGGTATGTGTATGCTAGAAGAGATTTAGGGCCAGTTGTACAATACACAGTTAGTATCTACGGTTACGTAACATACAGTTAACTTAACCACTGGTTAAAAAACACAATTAGTTGTACCATTTCTATTTTTCTAAAGGTTACCTAGCAGTCTGTTAATTAACACTGGATCAGTTTTTCCTAATTATACTATATAAAACAAAACACACATTTTATTTTATTGCAATTTTGACATATGTCAGTTGTCAAAAAAATTAAAATTAAAAAATGTCTAATAATAAGCGTAATAGAACACCTAATTTTACGCAAGACGATTGCTTAAAATTAGTGGATTTTGTCGCCCAGCATAAAAATGTAATAGAAAATAAAAAAACGGATGCGATAACAACACAAGATAAGGTAAATAAATTATTATATAAAGTGCATGAAGTATTCTTGGTTATTGGATAAAAAAAGTAAGCAGAATGCAGTCAATGTATAAAATTTTATTTAATCAAAAGCCTATGTTTCGCTTCCTGCAGAATATTTTAAAATAATTTTTTAACGAGTGTAACAAATTATATTAAAATATTAGTCTATCGTCCTGAAGGACCTCCCACATGAAGCGAAACGTCGGTTTTTAACTAAATAAAATTTTACACATTGACTGCATTCCTGCTTACTTCTTTTATTCATCATTAATTTTTTACGAATAAATAGAATAAAGCTTGGAAAATAATTAGTGAAAAATTTAATGCCGCAACAACAACCAGTCGTACTTTTGAACAGTTACGTCAAAAGTATGATACCCTTAAGAAGGAAACACGAAAATACACAGCACTAAAGCGACAAGAAATGTACAAAACAGGTGGAGGCTCCTCAGAAATTGAAGAAAATGTACTGTATGAAAAAATTAAAAGTCTCATACTTATATCTGCCACTGGTCAACCCAGTTTCTTTGATTCAGATTTTGTTCGTAAGCTGTTATTGTGTTTTTCAATGTATATGTTATCTATAGTAAAAATATCATTATTTTAGCTGAAATATCTCATAATCAAGAAAGACCTAAAAAAGTAGGTGATTTAAATTACAGCAATACTAATTTCGATGAAATTTTTAATTCAGAGGTATTGTATTAATTCTTAACCACAGCTGCAAATAAAAATAATTATTCATTATTTTTAGCAAAATGAAATAATAGAACTGCAAGTTAGTGCTGAACCAGGTACTGACAATATAGAAAACATAGAAAATATCTCTTCTTCTATCTCTGTTGAAGATATGTCCTGGACTACTTATAATCCTAGTCAGTTAAAAAAACCTAAATCATCCGTTTTACAAATAACACCACGTAATTCAAATAAACTATACTCTTTATTCTATTATTTACAGCTTCCATTTTTTTTCTTTTAGAAAATTACAAAAATAAGCAGAAAACAAACAAATCTTTTACTCAACAAAAACTACAACCCTGGGCTGATGCGCGAAAAGATTTGGCAATTTTACAACAAAATTTATTAAAAGATGAACACGAAAACAACGAACGAAGAAATGAAAATCTATATAAAAAACAAATTGAAAAATATAACAAAGAATTAGAAATATTGGAACTGCAAAAACAAAATTTACAATTAGAAATAGAAATTAAGAAAAAATCGTTAGAAAAATAAAATTTAATTTATATTTGACTCATTCTTAATATTATTAAATTTAAATTAAATAAAATTCCTGAAATATCTTATAATACTGTTTCGTACTGCTTCATTACCACCATTATTTACAGCTAACCCTAAGTTATCCTCGGCGGCCATATCTGCATTATACCTTTCTGCCAAATTTATATCAACAGGAGGAATATTTTCCTTCATATCTATAGCCATATTGTGTAGGATAGCACATGCAACAATAACGGCTTGAATTCGGTCCGTTTTCAATCTTATTCCTA
This sequence comes from Harpalus rubripes, assembly GCA_963082715.1. Classification (NCBI taxonomy): domain Eukaryota; kingdom Metazoa; phylum Arthropoda; class Insecta; order Coleoptera; family Carabidae; genus Harpalus; species Harpalus rubripes. Next base: position 18,922,345 of record OY720464.1, read on the forward strand.
AAGATAAAATTGGAAATCGTCTTTTCCAAACACCATACGATCGTTCCACAGTATTTCTCGTACGTATCTGAGACTCATTAAATAAGTGTTCTTCAGGTGAGGCAGGTGCAAGTAACGGAGGAATTAATGTATGTGTAACTCCATATCCTGAATCACCCAATAATATTCCATTGCCCAAATTTCCTAACTCAAATTTAGTTTTTATCGCCGAATTATTATATATTGTTTGGTCATGTGTCGCTCCAGGCCATCGAGCAACAATATCTAAGATTTTTAAATTAGAATCACAAACAGTCTGTACGTTGAATGAAAAAAACCCTTTTCTATTTCTGTAATTTTCTGCGTAGTCGCCCCCTATAAATATATAATGCTCAAAATAAAAGATTTTAAAAAATTGCTCATATTTTACCCGGAGATCTAATTCTTACATGAGTGCAGTCAATTGCACCCACAACCAATGGAAATCGCGCTATTTGATAAAAGCCTTGTTGAATACTATATATTTCATTGTTTGTAAGTGGAAGTTTTATGTACTGTGGACGAAGGTACGCTATTGCTTCAGTAACTCTTTGAACTATTCTGCTTGTAGTTCCTTTATCTATACCAGCAAAGTCCCCAGCGCATATTAACATGTCGCCACATGCCAAAAATCTCAATGTTAATAGCAGTTGGTTCATGGGCGTAATACAAAAATTTCTATAAATTATATGTAAATGTATAATTTAATGGTAAATTATAAAAGAATTTTAATTGCGTACCTTTCTGTTTTATGAGACAAATGTTGATAAATTTGATCTAATAACAGCTGCACTGTTGGTTTCGTTAAACGAAAACGTATAAAAAAATCAGTGTCGTCAAGTTCGTTGAAATGGTCAGGCCTCTGTCTAATTCTCTTGGCTTTCCTACTTCTCAAAAACATATTTTCTAATAATTCATCTTCGGAATCAGATTCAACTACCAAACGTCGCCGAAAAGCCATTGCAAATAGTTGAATAAACGTCAAATGTCATGTGTTAACACCTTGTTAAATCATTAGCCCCTCATTTCATCAAAAGTTAAAAATATTCTGGTTAAGAACCATGGTTACGCTTAACCCGTTATCGTACAACACATTTTTTGACTAACCAGCTGTTAATTACTAACCCTTGCCTTAACCCTTGATTGTACAACTGGCCCTTAGTGAATAATGATTTGGTGTACGAACAAAACAAGATTGGAGATTATTGTTCTAAGCCTGGGAGTAAGTTATTTGGAGGTGGTTCAGTAATCTAAACTTAGTTGAAATATTGGGTCAAAAGTGAGACTAGCTTTATTTACAAGAGAAATACGAGTAATAAAATATTCTGGCTCATTGTGAGGCCTATTCTGTATCTCAGTGGTTAATATTTAACCACTGGTTAAATTTTTTTAACCAATCAAGTATGTTGACATATAAACAAAAAAGGGATTTTTAGTTGTCAAATCAATAACTATTGGATAAAAATATTAACCAGTGGTTAAAAATTAACCACGGAGTTACAGAATAGGGCCCACAGGGCTGTTAATATTTTTATCCAATAGTTATTGATTTGACAACTAAAAATCCTTTTTTTTGTTATATGTCAACATACTGGATTGGTTAAAAAATTTAACCAATGGTTAAAAATTAACCACTGAGTTACAGAATAGGCCCCTGTATGTGTTTATTTTCTAATAATTTAATAAATTTTTAAAATGGCACTTAGACCTCTTTGGTTGGTACCACAAGCCTTATTTTAAAACGTTATTTTGAAAAATGCCAAATTTCAATATTTAATTTCACCCGTATGTTTAAAGAACGATATTTTCAAAATATTTGTTTGAATACAAATTATGTTCAGCTTTAAATTTAAAATAATATTTTGATAACTTTGTGTAATATTATTTATTATTAAATAATGAAATTTACATTTTTCAAAAAAGGCTTGTGGTCCCAAATAAACACAAATTTTTAATTTTTGTTTCTAAATTTTTGATTTTTCAGGCCATGACAACAGGCAGTGTGCCTCAATTTATAGACATAGTACTAAATTTTGCTAGCAAGGAAATAAAACATGATAGTTTTCTACACAGAGCGAAAGCAAAAGGAAAAATAATGAATTTTTATGGTGACAATACTTGGCTTAAGTTATTTCCAAATATGTTTCAACGTAACGAAGGGACAACATCATTTTACGTTACTGATTTTACAGAGGTACAAGTAGTTAAAGTAAAATAAAAAATATGTGAAATAATTTTAATTTACAGGTAGATAACAACGTAACACGACATATAGATAAAGAATTAAAACAAAAAGACTGGGATATTTTAATCTTACATTATTTGGGATTAGATCATATTGGCCATGTCCACGGGCCGTTTCATCCGTTAATTCCACATAAATTACAAGAAATGGACAATATAATACGGACTATGCATACATCAGTTAAACAACAAGTAAATATTTATATTATTTTATTTAAACTTATTTAGAGTTGCTTGGTTTAGTGTGTGTATACCTTGTTCCATTTAAGCCATTCAGTATTGCGGAGCATAGGGAATAGTTTTGACCTCTAATTGGCTGAAATTGGAGACAAGGGACAAGTTTACCCAATGTAATTTCGGCTACTTTAGATTTGTGCTGTTGCTAGTGCCATCTACTGAATGGTTTAAATGGAACAGAGCATAGGTGTCTCATTTTCGATGTTTTTTTTTAGTATTTCGGATAATATTAACGGTAGAGCAAACCGTTTGTACATTCCCGTCAATTTTTTGATACAAAATTAATAGTCTCCAGAGGTAATTTTCAATTTTTGTTTTTGAAGGCTCATACTTGTTACTAACATTCTAACTGATTATGGATAAATATCATAGAAATATTAGACAATTTTTATACGTAGAATAACGTTGTGCACTTATAACATACTATTTTTTTTTTAATGGGAACCTATATTGAAAATAATCTCATTTTTTATTGGGTATTTTATACGCGTTTCATTGATATAATACATCTATATTCTTTTGTTTAAACATGAATAAAACATGAATTATTAATTTATTTGGATGAAAAAATTGAAAATTATAAACGTACGAAAAATATTGAATTAAAAAACAAGTTTCATAAGGCAATTTGTTAACATAAGTCCAGGTTTGGAAAACTCGTCGCTCTGCGGTCGTTATATATTCCTTTAAACAATACTGTACTTCAAATCAGTTTATATTTTTATTTATTTATATCCCTGTCGCACTACACAAGTTCTGACACGTCTTGCGCCGACCGTTTTGTAAATTTAGTGCTGCCACAATCGTTCATTTTCGTTGCCAATAGATCTTCACGACGTGTTTTCAGTGCGTTTATAGAAATGGTTATTTAACTATCAAGTGTGTTAATGAGCGCGATTAATAATTAAGACATTTTAACGTGTGAAAGTACTGGGCGAGGTCACTTCAGATGTAGCGATGCAAGCGCTTTGTGGCGCAGTGAACGCTTATTTTTATGTAGCGCTACTTTCCAGCGCTGCAGAAAAACGTAGCGTAATATTTCTACGCTACAACCTCACATTTTGTGAAAAATGGCGGCAGACCAGCATGTGGATGTCACTTACATCTACGAAAATTGTGAAATTAACTCATCTATGCCGCCGATATACATAATTTAATGTATTTTATAAGCTGACAAATAGCGGGAATAAGGCGCGAGCAGACACATGACTCGAGCAACCTTGACGTGTTTAGAATCAGCTGATGTGTGTGCGCCTGTCATTTTGACAAGAACAATGTCACTTTGACAGAACCAATATTTTGACTAATTTCAATTTTGAACTGGTAAAATATTGAGATTTTCAAATATGAAAACGCTAACTAGCGGCGAATATTAGAACTACAAACAGTGGTACACATTTGACATTTGCATGTAACTACAACTATTGGGATTTTCAAGTATCAACAGATGACACTGATCGCATTAAACAATGGTACACTTCTGTTAAGACCTATCAGCGTAGCATTGCTGTCAATTGTGTTTCTTTAGTTTTCGTAATATTTATTTCATTTATAAGTATTTTTTATTTATAATTTAGGTATGTATAATAAAATTTTTGTAGTCATATAGTAGTAGTTTCATGTAAATGTCAAATGTGTACCACTGTTTGTAGTTTTAATATTCACCGCTAGTTGGCGTTTTCTTATTTGAAAATCCCAATATGACTACAAAAACTATTGTACATATTTGCATTATAAATAAAAAATACTAATAAATGAGAAAATAATACGAAAACTAAAGAAACACAATTGACAGCAATGCTACGCTTACAAATGTCAACAAAAAGTGTACCATTGTTTAATGCGATCAGCGCCATCTCTTGATACTTGAAAATCCCAATTACTAAGTTTATGTGTTTTGCTGCCCGAAATTTGTAAAATATTAACAATTTAACAGTTCAAAATCAAAATAAGTCAAAACATTGGTTTCGTCAAATTGGCATTGTTCTTGTCAAAATGACACGCGCACATACATCAGCTGATTCTAAACACGTGACTCGAAGGACCTTGACGTGCTTATAATCAGCTGATTTGTGTGCGCATTTCATTTTGACAATGTCATGTTGACAAGACCAATGTTTTGACTTATTTTGATTTTTAACTGCTAAAATGTTATTATTTTTAACTACATGTCTTTTACTGCCTAAAAATTGTAAAATATTAACATTTTAGCAATTCAACATCAAAATAAGTCAAAACATTGGTCTTGTCAAATTGACAATGTTCTTGTCAAAATGACATGTGCACACAAACCAGCTGATCCGAAGCAAGTCAAGGTCGCTTGAGTCACGTGTCTGCTCGCGCCCTGTTGCTATGGTTACCGCTCGGTGCCGTTCACTGACGAGTTGAAGCCATTGCAGCGCTACATTTCAGCGTTCGCATCGCTGCATCGTACACACACGGACACTGTGTTGCACATCAAATGGATCGCACTTTAATTCGTCAAAAGTGCACCAGATTGCGCCTCTATTAATATTTTTCTTTTTTTAACATATAACAAATGGGGACTGATTTTAGAATTTTACTGTTGCCATCTACTGAGTTCCTTTTAGACAAAGACGACAAGCTCGAATAAAGAGACAGCTAAGCACTATCATGACCTCTTAGATAGAATGTTAAACAGTATTTAAATGTGTAAATAATTTTGTGTGTCGGTATTATTATTTTTTTATAATTTATCATCAACTAACAAATCACTATTATAACAAAACTGATTACTCATATATACGTCAAACACCACCGCAAAATAAAACAGCAAATATCAAATCGGATTAGGACAATACGTTGAGAAGAGAGGCCGTGGTAATACAAAACTATCTCTTTCTTCGAGCCTGCCGTCTTCGTCTAAAGACATGTAGTACTGGAAGGGAGAATGTGTGTTGTGTGACGTCAATTTCATAAGTCCCCATTATAATAAGTATTGTGGTTTCTTTACTTAAATTATAGCCCAGTTTATAGCAGATTTTCAATTCATAGCAAATCTATAAGTTAAGAAACATACATCACACGTGGCTGCAACTCAAAGATTTATTGTGTCAGGCTGTGTTTACTTGCGTCGTACACTGTGTTACACAGTGTCTCTCTGTGTCTCATTGGAAAGCACCTGTATGTTTGCAATTAAAATTTTAAGATGATTCAGTCGTCTAACTCGAATGTTTTATTTCTTTATTTACTAATATAAATTTTGTTTTTATTTCGTGTTTTAGAATAAAAAAACAGTTATTTTAATTTGCGGTGATCACGGAATGAAAGATGCTGGAGGACATGGTGGATCATCCGAACCTGAAACTGCAGTGCCTTTAATTTTTCTCGGATTATCTTGTTCCTCACAATCCAGAGAAAAACAAGTAAAGCAGTCTGATCTCGCCCCAACTTTATCTGTTCTAATGGGGCTGGATTTACCGGCCGATAACATTGGATCCATAATTACTGATATTATGAATGTAGATCTTGAAAAAAAACTATACATGTTGTATTATAATGCACTCAATATTTTACAAAAAGATGAAAGGCATAAGACTGAGTTCCAACGAACATTCCAAAAACATAAAAATTTTTTACTCGAACAACTACCTAACGCGGAATTACTTCTGGTAAGTTATCAAAGCTGGGCAATAGTTACCTAAAAAAATAATTTAAAAAAAATATATCATCACGGCATATTACCCATTGCTGGGTGTGCCAATCTGCTTTATATACAGAATTCGGTAATGATGATGACATATTTGTACCGTGCGGGCGTTTACCAGGCGTCACCTCACGGGCACTTATGGCTGGCGTGGAGAGCGCACCACAGGGGTCAATTTTGTGCCATTTAAAATTTGAAATATTTGGCGTCGGTCAGGATCGAACCCGGTTCCCCAGATTCGCGACCAGACACTCTGCTAATTAAGCTATTATTTATTTGTTGAAGTTAACTACTTTTTAAATAAGATAGCTTTATATTTCACGATATCTTGAAGAAGCAAATATTTAGTTTTATTAAAATTAATCCAGAAAAATGTTTCAAATAAAAAAATAGATGAGAGAAGACTGTTTTGGTGTAATTCAACAGTGAAATTTCTGTAACTTAAAGTTACCATCAACTATATTAAATATATAAACGAAGACGGATTTGTGAAAAATTCACGGACCCCAGCGGGATTCGAACCCACGGACTAGAATTGGGAGGCCGTGGGTTCGAATCCCGCTGGGGTCCGTAAATTTTTCAAAAAAATAGATATTTTTATTCTTCCTGCAGCGGCGTACGAAGACATTTTTTTATCAGTAAATTTTCACGTTTACAAACATCTGATTTTTAATTTACTTTTTCTGTTGGCAAAGGGTTATTGTGTTTTAAATTTCCTTTACTCTTAAAGAAATTTCTTATTTATTCGGAAATATCTTATATGTATATAAAAGTGAAAGTTTGACCTCTATACAAATCTACACTGTTTTACATATCGACGCCAAATTTTGTAGATGTTTTTTCAGCTTCCGGACGTGTCGTAGAAGTAGTAGAGTTCGAAATTTTGCATAGTTTTTTTTTATAATGAATTTTCAAAGTTTACATTAGAAAAGCATTGGCATTCGTTTCGAGAGCGGTGCTCGTGCTTTAAACCTCGTAGTCCTACTTCATACACATAGAGTTAAGAATATGTAGTAGAGGGAGCACAAGTCCGCAATCCTGAAGCCGTGCGGGGATGGTCCGCCATCTTGTACTGGTCCATTTTTGATTAGTTTTTGCTTGCGTGTACTACTTCGAATGTGTTCTTCAAACTTTTGTGTTTAAATACTTTTTTGACCATATTTAATTCATTTTTAATAATAAATACGACAGTTTACTATATATTAGACTGCAGAAATGGACCAGTGCAATATGGCCGACGCTTCATTCCCCTTTCGTCACTAGGCATCAACGTCATTGCCTACGAATTATGCTTCTTGCTCCCTCTATATATAATATAATCTTAACTCTATGTTCACACACTTGTATCATAAATAATTATTATTGCCTGATATCAACTATGGACCTTTTACATTTTTATTGCTCCCTGACGTCATTTTTCAATGCGCCACGTAGTGAAATTCTTAAAAAACTAGCGATGAGGAGGCACCATGTTGTCAAGTAAAATGATTAAAAGGATATGCATTTATTTTCTATAAAAATTATTTAAACAACAAAAAAAACTTAAATAATTTTGTCTTTGATTATAAAGAAATAATTAATAATGAAAAAAAAACATATTTAAAGGAAAAAACAACAATTTTATTCTTGTTTATTACTTTCCTAATATCAATCTGGCAACTACGCAATTATCTGTCACTTCATGGGGTGTTTATTTCGCATCTTGTAGAACAAAAAACCACTTTTTCTGATTCCCATCTCCTCTTTCTCTTGTTGTAAAATATTCATCACAAACGCATTCTGTGAATTTATTTAATAAAGTTAAGTTTTGCCAGAGTTTTTTCTTTCCGCCATTTGTAATTTTATTCGAAATGTAACTGGCCTTCTCAATGCGCAAACAACCTACTGCGCACTACATATATGTCATTTTTGTCTTTCTCTCTCTTTTGATGTTAGAGGTCCATTACTTTGACATTTCGCATCCCATCGCAGTAAAACGACTTTGCGCAATGTAGTAAGCAAAAGTGACGTCGCGGTGTAGCGCAGTGTAGCGGTCGTTTTGTTTTGAATCATATTATTTTTTAAATAATTGAAATATGTGTTTACATAATAAATGCCAACTTTTATTACATTATACCGAGGTATAGACCTAGCTTATTATGAGTCATATATTGCAAACAAATAAGAATTTTATTAAAATTCAAGATATGATATCTACTCGAACACCATTACATTTTTTCAGTACTTTGCCCAGCTTTTTAAAAGTTGATATGGAAATATGATCTATGAATAAAGCGAAACATAACAACTAATATTAATTATTTTTAGAATACTTATGCCACGGACATAAAAAAAATTAGTGACAAATTAATCCAGGAATCAACAGTCCAAAATGTTATTCTTTTGGGGTTTTCTTCCGTAGCAGCATTTAGTTTTCTTCTGTCTATTTTGTTCATACAAGATTTGAATGATTATTTACAAATGTTAGGTTTAACTGTTGTTATTGCATTTTTGCTTATTTATATACAGCATTTTTATGTTGCTCTAGTCATTTTGATATTATATGCCTACTTTGTTGCGTTCGTATTCGTAACAAACATTCTCAAAATATTTAATATGGCGGCGAGATTCATTTCTTCTCCGCTGTTAACATTTCTTTTTGTTGGATCTGTCGTTCGACCGCTGTGTCTGTTAAGTTCAACGTATATAGAAGAAGAACATCTTATTTGGTTTTACTTTTGGGGAACAGTTACTTTAATCGGAACTATTCAAGAAGTAAAAGAAAGAAGATATGTTTACGCAATGATGTGGATTGGATTATTTGCTGCACTTAGAATTTCAAGGCATTTGAATCATATAGGAATATTTAACAGTGTTACTTATGACATTTCCGACTGGTTAATGATGTCTGATAATGATATTATGTTGTCAATAACTTTTATTTTGGGTATGTACTTTATAATGATTTTTCTCACAACACGAACATCCTTTATTTAGTTATGCAACATACTTCACATGTTCTTATTTAAACAGGCTTGAGTTATAATAACGGTATAATCACGAAACGATAAAAAATACGATATCAATACGATGATGATACAATAACGATACAAGTAATATGCTGTCCTGTCACTATGATATAAATTTTTTTCAGTAGAAACAAAGCAATACAGTATCCTGTATCGGGATAAAATCGCTGATCGTATCGTTTCCGTATCAAGAACTTATGCCTTGTTCCCAATGTAATTTTGGCTACTTTAAACTGGCGCCGATGTCAGCGCCATCTGCTGAATGGCTTAAATGGAACAGAGTATACAGGGTGTTAAAAAAAGTGTTCGGAAATTTTACGGGCGTATAGTATAGACCAAAATAAGTGAAAAAATCCTAACTTAACGCCATTGGACTTCTTTGCTTGAGGATATTTAAAGAGTTTAGTTTATTCTACTCCAATTCATAATGTAGCGCACTTACAAGACGAAAAGAACATGCTTATGAAATAATTGCAGTCAATTATAAAATTTATTCATGCCGACGATTCGACTATACCATAGTCTTTTCAGGGCTAGAATGGTTCAGTTGAAGAAAATATACATGTGGGTAACAGCAAATACATTAACGGACGGACATTTAAAAATATAAATAAATAGTTAACAACGACAGATCACAGAGTAAAAATCGTCAAATATTAAAAAACATCTTTGATGAGTATAATAAACCTGGATGACTACAAAAAAGATCAAAGTAACAGTACTGATTTTTTTAACACAAACAGTAATCATTAGTCCTTATACTTGTGTTAAAAAATCAATCTGTTACTTTGATCATTTTTGTATTCACAAACACTAATCATTAGTTCTTATCTTTATGTTAAAAAAATCAATACTGTTACTTTAATTTTTTTTGTATTCATCCATGTTTATTATACTCATCAAAGATAAGTGTTTTAATATTTGTCGATTTTCACTCTGTGATCTGTAGTTTTTAACTATTTATTTATATTATTATATTTCCGCCTTTTAATGTATTTGCTGTTATCCACATGTATATTATCTTCAACTGAACTATTCAAGCCCTGAAGAAGAATATGATAAAGTCGAAACGTCGGCATGAATGAAGTTTATTATTCACTACAAGTCCAAAGAATTGTTACTACTTGTTTCCATATCCATAAATTATATAATTTATTTCTTTCAGGGTTGGTCGGCCTAGAAAAATCTTGTGGCAGTGTTTTTAATTCAAAAATGATGCACGCCTTATCATCTTTAACATTAATAAATATATATTTATACAGATATTCGTTGTATTATGATAAACATACAACATATGAAGCAAGCATTGCAGAGGGCAGTATTATTATAACCGGCATTGCAAGTTATGTAACATATAGAGAACTATTTAAAAGTTTATCAATAATGTGGATGTGTTGGTGTGCATTATTGATGCGTCCATATAACGTTTTATTAATACCAGTATTTTTTGTGACTAGTCAAACTTTATTTAAATTAGTTTCGTCCAAAAAGAGCTTATTATTTCTTCATTATTGGCTGGGTTACATATTTCTACATTGTCAGGTAATAATGTTTTCAAAGTTACCTATGTCACATAAGTTTTCGGATTTTTTTAAATGGAGGGTTTAACCCTGTGTCCGACACGTTGGGTGTGACAAACTCCAAGAGTCGAAAATTGTATGCAATTTTTGGAAATTTGCGCTTTGGAGTCGGAAAAAATAGATTGGGGTTTCTCACACCCTACCTGTTTAAAAATGTTACACAATCTCATGTGTCGGACGCAGGGTTAAGTACAGTTTGATCAGGGACTCGTGACGTCGTAACCATTAGCTTGGATGCGCAGTAGCCTGGCCTTAAAATTGTGGTGGGGATTTCATTCTCTTCGTAGTAGCCGCGAATTTTAACCTCGAGAAAGTACATTCTGAAGCAGAAGTATGGAGTTCAAAGCCAAGTTGGGTGGACGCGCAAATTCAAACCAAAACCGTGAAAATTGTCTCTGTACACTCGCGCGCGTAACTAGCTGTCGTTTACCCGTCTAATGCGTTCTCTCTCTGCGCACTGCTCATCTCCACAACTAACGGCTCGTCGGTCGGACTGTATATTGTATTGAATCTGCTTATTACTACAACCACCTACAACAATTAATATAGCTTAAGCTTTAACATTCATTATTAATATAGAGCTAGTGGCCCATTTTCTTCTATACGACGAAATTTAGTTGTGACTTGCCCCATGACTTTTTGGCGGGGTTATAAAATTTATTTTGCGTACTTTTTAAAAAATCCTGCGGCTTAATTGTTTTTATTTTGGGGTTCCTACACATTGTTGTACATCTTTCTTGTCAGTAACTCCCAAACAACATTAGGAATAGTGATGGGTCAATTCCCTAAATTGAATGATGAGGAAAAATTCCCGGAAATTTCCAGGGAAATTCCCAAGAATTTTTTTTTTATTTCCCAAGTAATTTCTAATGTTGCGTTGCACCACAATATTTGTTGACGGAGTTAGAGTATGTAACAGGCAGGCATAAGGTGCAAACATGTAAAAAAGAACAAGCGTCAAGGTACGACATTATCTAAAATAAATTTTCAAAAAAAAATCCGGGGAAAAGGCAAGATATTTTTCACCGCAAATCGTAATTGCAGGAATTTTCCTGGGAGAAAACAAAATTCCTTGCGGGAATCACTAATTAGGAAGATTATTGCGCGGGTTACATATCGTTTATTTTTGCCTCCAAACTCTGGGTTGTTGTTCGGGCATAGTTGCCTGAAGCTGGGTCAGACCAAAACTTAATATCTTCGTTTACATGATATAATCTAGTAATTTCACCAAGAAATTTTGTGCATAAACCTCTAACACGTCCAATGAACTGTCAGGAGACGCGTGCTTCCAAAATTCCACCACACACCATTTATCTGGAAACTTTGCCTTTCCTTTGAATTTTATATTGAAACTTTTTTGGAGTCACAAGAAATATGTAACAATGTGTAGGAACCCAAAATAAAAACAATTAAGGCGCAGGACTTTTTAAAAGTACCTAGGTACGCAAAATAAAATTTAAAACACGCCAAAGAAAAACAAGTCAGAACTAAACTTGTCGTATAGAAGAAAATGGATCACTAGCTTTATTATTAAACATGAATGTTAAAGCTTAAGCTGTGTTAATAATTGTAATAATAATAATAAGCAATATACTTTCCTTAAACCACGGTATCATCCATTCAAAAAATTTCCGAAAACTTATGTGACATATGTTTTACAAGATAAATGTTGATTCTAAAATATTTTTTTAGGGAATTGATAACACGATATCTAGTATAGATGTATCTCCTGGATACGTCGGCCTAGATGAATACTCACTATTTTTAACATCGTTTCAAGTTGTTTGTCATTCGTACACATTCCCGATTTTGAGCTACTTGTTATTGTTCAGTAGAAGTACTTACACAGAACAAATAAAAATGTTGCATACTCTTATGATATTCAGAATTTATACTTCTGCAATATGCTGCTTTTCTCTGTTGATCCATCGACAACATTTATTCATTTGGAGTGTGTATTCACCGAAACTTTTAATAGAAGGGTGTCATGCAACAATAGATTTCGTTATTATTTTAAGTTATTTAATGTTTAGTAAATGTACAAAGAAAAAATAAAATTGTTTATGAATCGTATTTATTCGTTATTTAGCATATCATAATCATAAAGAAGCCGTGTTTTTTTCTATAAATTTTTATTTACAAAATTGGTATTATAAACTACTTACATATACATTATTCTGCATAATATTCACAATTGAAGCCTTTAAGTTCAAAGGGACCAAAATACCATTTTTAGATTTTAAAGTAATTTATAATATTGTAACTAGCCATATTAGGAATTTTGCAACATAAGGCTCAGCATTTAAAATGTTTCATTTAAAAATCTTTTTATATTTTTGGCACTTGGATCCGTTTGAATTTAAATGCTTCAATATTGGAACATTTATAAAATCTGAAATTGCATTTCTGACACAAAAGTGTGATATTTTCAAACTATGTGCTCGAGATTATTATAAACTATTTTATTAAAATACAAGTAAAATGTTGAAGCAGCTGGAATTGCTCATTCATAGTGGAGTACGTTCATTTTTTAAATAATTTATGACTGGTTTTAAACGTCCATGTAAATTAACTTCCAAAATAAATATAATTGAACAAATTCGATTCAATTTTCATGTTCTTATGACAAAATTCGTTGCTTTCAAAAATCACGATACATTTGTCCATTTTAATAAATTTAAATGGAAGTAACAGAAATTTAATATGGAAGAACATAAATTTAAATGATTGTTTATAAAATCGACTCTAAATATACAGGTGTTTCAAGAAATGCGGGCCATACGTGTTTAACTTAGCAGTTTTTCCTTGCGCGATATTTCTCAAATTATTTAAAAAAAGTAAACTAAAATAAAAGTTATAGAGCATAAATTCTGCTATATTCAACCAATAACTGCAACTGGGCCTGAGAGGCTCAATTTTAAATTTCATTTATCGTTTAAACGTCAACTATAACTTTTATGTTTGTGAAATTTAACTATACCTTGTAACATTTAAGAATAGGGAATAGTTTAAACCTCTCTGATTGGCTGAAATTGGAGACAAGAGTTGTTTACCGAATGCTACTTAAAACTGGCGCTGATGCGATTGCCATCTACTGAATGGTTTAAATGGACCAGAGTATACTTGTTCTAAAATATATTACTGATATATAAAAACACTACAGAGTAGATTCGCGTCTGCCACGGAGAGGACTTTGAGGCCCATATATATTGTTGTTTTTCGTATGTTTGCAAGTGCAAACTTGCCTCATATCTGTTTTTATATTTCCTTTCTATAGTTGGAAGCTGCACATGAGTAACGTGCTATCATTGCTTGTTATTTTTCCGTGTAAGAATGGGACTTATTCAAATGTATGAAAAAAATAATTTCAGTTCAGTCTACTGAAGTAGTAGAGGAGGACACGGCCCGAGGTCTAAATAATGATGTTGAGCTCTTAGAGAATATGGAAGAACGGACGCTTGAATCAGATTTATTCTTTTCCAAAAACGGAAATGAAATTTAGACAGCGGCTCCTGTTTCTGTGCCTACAGGAAGAAGTAGTAAATAGGACGTATTGTATGAAGATAAAGGACTTTCACGGTTTATATTTAGAGCCTGCGAAGACGAAATGTCGCTTCATTTTTTTTTATTTCATCTATAACCTGACCAGATGTAATAACACAGTCATCTTATATAAATAACCCTTAAATTTTAAGGCTTAAAACATCACATGGGCCTGAGAAGCCCAACCAGTGGCAAACGTATGCAGTAATTTCTCGCAAGCATGGGGTTAAAGCAGTAAACAAAATTCATGCAGAAATTAAAATTGAAAACTGCGAAAAATACAATTTATTAGCCGTGTAATTATAATAAAATGACCAATGACTAACAAAAGTATGTGACATTTTGTCATATTTTTTTTTAATTGAATAATATCCATTTTAAGATAAAACATTTTAATTCCGTGGATAACACTATTAAATTGTAATTATCGAAATTTTCATATTTAATGGGGTTTGTGACCTTGATTAAATTTTGTTCACTAATTTAAATGTAGAATTTATGCTCTACAACTTTTATTTGTAGTATATTGTCTAAAATAATTTAGGAAGCAATGCGCTAGGTACACTGTTTTCCATGTTATACGTTTATGGCCCACATATAATATAAAGAAATTGAAATTATATTCCAATTGTATTATTAGTTTACTAAAGATATGGGTCTTTAGTGTCCGATTTATGTATAGGCCAAATAGGTCCAGACTGAAGGCCCTGTGATTTTGGGGCCTAATGTTATTTGAATCTAATCGCGTACTCCCATCATTAACCGGACCGCCTTCTTTAGGGGGACATTTTACCCAGTATTGAGGTCCCTTACATAATCAATATTGTATAGCAAGTAATTGCTGGTCTATGCTTCACAGAAAAGTTAAGGAAATTTTTCATTATTAAAAAAAGTAGTAAATTGATTATGAATTATATTTATTCGTATATAAATATAATAATTAGTTTATAAAAACAACATTAAACGCTAATACAAATTAAATACGCTAAGAAAAGATCTTTAAAGTATGATTTATTTACATGTACAATTAAAAGTAAGATTATGGCCTTAACTTATCGTGAACACTGAAACAATCTGAAAGATGGTGAGGAATTTGTACCTTAAGCCAGAAAATTACATCCACAGTTCCAAAGAAATAAAAACAATTGATCAGAAGTTCCGTATGGTACCCTTCAAAGGCTTACTGTAAATATATTTTAAAATATGTACTGCTGAGTATACAAAATAATTTCGAAGAAGTTTTACAGAAAATTATCACCACATACTGTAGTCAGAATCATCCTGGTCAAACGTCATAAAAAAGCCCAGAAGAGTTAGGTAGACGATGACATTACCCGCGAGTGTGAGATAGCATGCCCCCCACAAAATCACATGCGTTCGGGCCAACACTATAGGCAATGCGAACGAGCTAACAACGAACCCCATTGTTATAAAAATTGCATTCTCCAAACAGGCGTTGTTCCCTGTCGAGTGTTCGTTATACCGCCTCGCAATAAGCGTTGGGAATGGGGCCAGTGCATAGAATAATACTACGAAGAATGGCCACCATAATCTACAAAATAAAATAAAGTAGGTGTAACATAACACATCGTATGATGACTCAATATTAAAATAAAGCTTACTTGTACTGAGGCAGGGCGCACGCTAATATAACAAATGTCATACCAATCGACCCCGCAAAGGCTAAACTCACCAAGCTAAAAAAGTTTTAGTTAATAAACGGATTAATAAATAAATACATTATTTACTTACGCTATGGTGTTTAGAAGGATAAAACATCACAGAACATGGAACAAAAGATAATTATTAGTATAATACACGTTTGAAGCTGTTACATGATGAAGTAGAAAATAAAATGAATGGAAAATTTCTACCTTTTATTCCAGCCATGATGAGAAAAAATATTAGAGTTGTCAAACAAACTGTCAAGTACTCGCACTCGCCCAAGGCGCCTGTCACATCTGCGGTAAACTTCAACAAGGGTGCGTTCCAAGTTTTAATGTTCCAAAATTGTACTCGAGGGCTGCGTTCCAAAACCCTACTCTAGAGTCTTATGCCCGGTTGTAGAACGCGATTTTTTGACAGCAATGATTTCAATGTCATAAGAACAAGGAAACTGATTCGAATTTGTTCATTTTGATGGTGCTTTAATTAAACAGCGTTGATGAACGTTTCTGCAACCGGGCAAGAGTCTGTCTACAGTACGAAATATTGTCAAAGTTGTTCCAAAACTCGTAACCTTACTCTCAGAGTTTACTATTTCTTAATCTGCTCCAAAACAAACAAAGTTTAGTTCAAAGTGATACTCTACGTGTGCTCTACGTACCCTACTATCGAGGAGGATCTGCGCATAGTAACAACTGAGATCTATGGCGTTTATTTCTCAAAAATTTAGACGTAAAATGTAAGAATATCTCAGATAACTTTAAAAAAATCTTATCGAAATAAGTTACAAAAGCTTTTATTGAAGTTAAAATGTCTAACGATGCAAATTTTCATCAAGAATACAGGCATTTTAATGACTGCAATATTTTTGACGTTTCGTTTGACAGCCCAACTGGCAGTTGTTCGCGCCATTTTCTTACTATTTGCAGCGATAGAAAGAGATAGCCGTTAAATTGAAAAGGTCCATTATTTTACTAAAATATAAACTGCCTTTTTTTCTCTTTTCAACGATATATTAAACTTTGTTTGAAATATCGAAAGAATTTTTGACAGAGATTCTGGTGATACAAGTCATTTTATTGGTCGAAAGAGGTAAGAGGATAATTTTAGAGCCGAACCAATAGAATGACTTGTATCACAAGAATCTATCTGTCAAAAATTATTTCCATATTTCAAACAGAGTTTAGTTTTTATCATTGTATTTGAAAAAAAATATTGAGAAAAATAAGATAATAGACCTTTTCAAATTAAAGAGATAGAAGATATGCGCAATGGGGATCTGCGCATAGTAAGAAAAACTGAGATCCATGGCGTTTGTTTCTAAAAAAATTAGGCATAAAATGTGAGAAAAGTCTTAGACAACTTTTAAAAACTTATCGAAAGAAGTTACAAAAGCTTTCATTGAAACTAAAATATGTGACGATGCAACTTTTCACTAAGAATACAGTTATTTTAATGACTGCAATACTTTTTATGTTTAGTTTGACAACCCAACTGGTAGTTGTTGGCGCCAGTTTACTTACTATTTGTAGCGATTGAAAGAAATAGCCGTTAAATTGAAAAGGTCGATTAAGATATATGAGAAATAATTTTTATACGAATATTCTAGGTGACTGTATGAAAATTTTATTTAAAAGTTAATTTATTAATTAAAAAAAAAAAACAAGTAACAATTAAATATCTATTTTATTTTGTTGTTTCCTATTGTTGTATTTTGTTTATTTTCACATAGCCACCTAGATTATTAGATAAAAATTAATTCCCATTTTTCTTATCTTATTTTTCTCGAATTTTTTAAAACACATTAATAAAAAGGTTGCTATTTAAAAAATAAAATTTATAGTCGTATCTAGTAAACCTGACTTTATAAAAAATATCTACATCTGCCATCATATAGTATACTTATTAATTTTCCACTCGATCAATTTTCCGGCGATAAATTCTCCCCACGAACAATTTACCGGCGATGAATTTACCGGAAACCTCTACTCTCTACTCGGTGAGTTTTGGAATTGGAACGCACCCCAGCAAGAGTCATCGAATTGTAGCCCTCCTTCGAAACTTTAATAAACTACCGGTGTGCTGAGTCGATAGTAGAAGTTCCAGAACATACCGATTGATATTTATATGGCAACGTCACGATCATCGGTCATTATTGCTGTTTTGTAGCTTTGTGTAAACCGTTGCTTTTAGTACGAGTGTTATTTTTACAAGATAAATCTTAATTTTTTACTTGAATTAATAAAACACAGATATGGCGGAAGGAAAAAGGTATGTCAACCCGTAAAATCATAAGGAACTTTTCTGAAAAATGACTGTGAAGTACCGGTTGCCAAGTAATTGTTCAAACTGCTTATTTTCACTTTGTCATCATGTCGGCATAAAATGAAAAAACAGTTTATAAACGATTTTTGCAATTTGAGTTGAATATGGAATGTGTCTTTTTGATTCTTATTGAAAGTACTTCCCTAATATATTAATTAGCATTTGTTTTAATTAATTATTTTTCGGATTAGACATTACTTATATATTCAAGAATGTGGTAAAGTTTATTCGTAATTTGACATTAAACAATGTCTTCTTGTGTTGCCAGTCCGGATGATTTGGCTACTGCAATCCTTCGACGCAAGGACAGGCCCAACCGACTCTTGGTTGAAGAAGCTGTGAACGATGATAACTCCGTCGTTTCGTTATCACAGGCAAAGATGGATGAACTGCAGTTATTCAGAGGTGACACAGTACTTTTGAAAGGAAAACGGCGGAAAGAGACAGTGTGTATTGTTCTTTCTGATGACACATGCCCCGATGAGAAAATCCGGATGAATCGTATTGTTCGTAACAATTTGCGAGTTCGTCTGTCTGATGTAGTGTCAGTGCAACCGTGCCCGGATGTCAAATATGGCAAACGAATCCATGTTTTGCCCATTGACGATACTGTTGAGGGACTCACAGGGTAAGAACAATATTTTTTAATAATTATTTTACCACTATATTTGATAATCTGTGTGTAGCAATTTATTCGAAGTATACCTCAAACCGTATTTTCTGGAAGCATACCGTCCTATTCACAAGGATGATGTGTTTGTTGTGCGAGGAGGAATGCGCGCTATCGAATTCAAAGTGGTTGAGACAGACCCCGCTCCATATTGTATCGTAGCCCCAGACACTGTTATTCATTGTGAGGGCGATCCTATTAAACGAGAGGTGAGTCATTGTCATTTTCAAATTTTTAACATGACGTGGTGTTTTGAACCAATCAAAACAATGAACTATATTCTATTTTAATTTCCCGAAGGTCATATAAAATCCTAGTAATTTGTTATCAATAGATGTTTATTATCTTTGGATATAAAAAATTATGGGGCGCGAATTTCTAATTTTGAAATAGTACAAAAGTGGTGCTTTCTCCACGTGCCTGTGAGATGACGCCTGGTAAGCGTCCTCAAGGGTACAAATATATCGTCATTATCGAAATTTTATAAAAATTATTTCAGGAAGAAGAAGAGGCGCTTAACGCCGTAGGTTACGATGACATCGGAGGTTGTCGCAAACAGTTGGCACAAATTAAAGAAATGGTGGAGCTTCCTCTTCGCCATCCATCACTCTTTAAAGCAATCGGTGTAAAACCTCCTCGCGGTATTTTACTGTACGGTCCTCCGGGTACCGGAAAGACTTTAATCGCTCGTGCCGTCGCCAACGAAACTGGCGCATTCTTTTTCCTTATCAACGGACCTGAAATCATGAGCAAACTCGCAGGCGAGTCGGAGAGTAATCTGCGAAAAGCTTTCGAGGAAGCTGATAAGAACTCTCCAGCTATTATCTTCATTGATGAACTGGATGCTATCGCTCCGAAGAGAGAAAAAACCCACGGGGAAGTCGAGCGGAGAATTGTGTCTCAGCTCTTGACTTTAATGGACGGCATGAAGAAATCCAGTCATGTTATAGTTATGGCAGCAACTAATCGCCCCAATTCGATCGATCCTGCCCTTCGTCGATTTGGAAGATTTGATAGGGAAATTGATATCGGTATTCCCGACGCAACTGGTCGTCTGGAAGTTTTGAGAATCCATACAAAGAACATGAAACTTGCAGATGATGTTGATTTGGAGCAAATTGCCGCTGAGACTCACGGTCACGTTGGCGCTGACTTAGCTTCTCTTTGTTCCGAAGCCGCTTTACAACAAATTCGTGAAAAAATGGACCTCATTGATCTTGAAGACGATCAAATCGACGCTGAAGTGCTGTCATCTTTAGCTGTAACTATGGAGAACTTCCGTTACGCTATGACGAAGTCTAGTCCATCAGCTTTGAGAGAAACGGTTGTGGAAGTTCCCAATATCACTTGGGATGACATCGGAGGTTTACAGAACGTCAAGAAAGAGCTCCAAGAGTTGGTACAATACCCAGTGGAGCACCCAGACAAGTTCCTCAAGTTTGGTATGCAGCCATCGAGAGGTGTGCTGTTCTACGGCCCCCCAGGTTGTGGTAAGACACTCTTGGCGAAGGCGATAGCCAACGAATGTCAGGCGAATTTCATCTCTGTCAAGGGGCCCGAATTACTTACCATGTGGTTCGGTGAGAGCGAAGCCAACGTTCGCGACATTTTCGATAAGGTATGGTTGGATTCTGTTAAATTTTTGCAAGTTTTATTTCATTATTTACTTTTTGCAGGCTCGTTCAGCTTCCCCTTGTGTCTTATTCTTCGACGAGTTAGATTCAATTGCCAAAGCTCGAGGTGGAAATGTCGGAGATGCAGGCGGCGCGGCGGACAGAGTTATAAATCAAATTCTTACGGAGATGGACGGTATGGGAGCGAAGAAGAACGTTTTTATCATCGGCGCTACTAACAGACCTGGTGAGTGATTTTATCCTAATGTTGAAATAAATATAAGAATAATCTATCAGATATCACAAAAGATATAGTCCTTTATTCGTGCAGCAGTCGCTGTTCAAAGAAATGGTGAAATATTATTTATTCCGAAAGATATATTTTTGATTGTTTTTATCGTGATTAGAGCGATATATTTCAAGCTGTTTTTTTTTCGCAACCTTTTATTTCTAGTTCAGCCAAAATACTATTCGTGCAACTGTTACCGTTCTAATGAAATGGTGAAATATTATTTAAATAAAAGTGATTAAAGGGTATTAAAATTTGACTGACTAGACAACGGGTGTTGAATATTAAAAATAAGACCTTTTTGTAGAATTGTCAATAAATTTGTTTTAATTTAGATTTTAGATATTTGTATTTAAAGTTTCATTTATAAAATCTACACAAATAATGAGAAATTTCTACCAATTTTTTTCGACTACTTTAAATATAGATTTTAAACTTACAAAAGATATGGGCCAAATTACGGGTGAAAATAGTTGAACGGCATTTAAAGGATCATGTTCTAGTCCACATTTATCTACCGAAACACTTTACTTTTGGCATATGAAAAACAACTTCGTAAATATGAAGATATACCGGGTGTCTCCTTTTTCGTGTACTATAGGGCGTGAGCAGACACGTGACTCGAGCAACCTTGACTTGCTTGGGATCATGGGGCCCGATTCGTGAAATTTTTCGCATACGTAAGTGGGAGAGATGCGCATGCGAACTGCATATTGGTATTCTTGAAACGAAATCGTGTGGTCGTAGGCGAATATTCCGTGCGCAATTACATCGCATGGGTATGAATAACTTGAAAGTATCATTCGCACACGCAACTGTGTCTGTCACTGTTACTTGTGTTTGGTGTATCAGTACTTAGATGATATAAATCAAATAATGTAATTCCGGGTACGTTTTATGATCTTATAATGACGCCAATTATAAATCTAGAATCTCCATACACTTGAGTATCGTTATAATATTGTACAAATGTGTGCTTGTGCATTCATAGAACGATGCAATGGATTGTTAGAAAGTAATTTTAAGCGCCTCTTAACGAGCTTTGCATTCCAAATCTGAAATGGTTAGAAAAATTAGAGTATTATTATTACATAACACTTGCATATTAATATTGCCATATTATGTACGTACATACTGTAAACTAAGAAAAATAATACCTACTATATCAAATATATTATGTATATATAATAAATTTTGAATATTAAAATTACTACACTTATGGCTTATGACAGCGTCGTTGACAGCTACGTCTGACAGCTTTGGTTGACAGGTTGACAGTGACAGTTAAAAAACAATTATATGATGAAGCATTCACGTGGTACAAATGGGCGCGTTCACTTGGGATGCAGCGATGTTTTTATGTAGCGCTACTCTCCAGCGCTTCAGAAAAACGTAGCGTAATATTTCTATGCTGCAAACTCACAGCGGAGATGCAGCGAAGTTATCAGCTGTCACTTTGTGAAAAAATGGCGGCAGAACAGCATATGGGTGTCAGTTGTAACTGCGAAATTTATAAAATTAACTCATCTATGCTGTCGATATGCATAATTTAATATATATTTTTACGTACACTTATATAAAAGATGAATTTGACATATGCTGACAAATAGCGGGAAAAGAGGTTTGTTGATGTTCAAATGTTGCTATGGTTACCGCTCCGTGCCGTTCACTGACGAGTTGAAGCGCTAACTCAGCGCTACATTTCAGCGCTCGCATCGCTGCATCATAAGTGAACGCGCCCATTGTTTCGTTTAGATTGGCTGCTACAAACTACGTTCGATTGCTTTCGAGAATCGTATGCAGCGTTGCCAGGCCGAAAAAAAATATGTCACCAGATTTGTGGCGAAAAAGTAATCAGATTAGGTAAAATTTCACCAAATCGAAAATAAATCCATAAATCATTTTTGAAAAAGGACATCACAAAAAATATTTATTATTACAAACATTTAAACGAAAAAAAAAAACATTCTGAATAAAAACACAGAAAAATATACACGAACCGGAATTCAGCACCCTTGTTTTACTTAAAAAGCTTCTCTAAAAATAAAATAATACTATGCAGTAATAAATAAATATGGGAGACACAACACAGACGAACTTTAGTTTAAGGAAGAGTGTTAAATTCGGCCCTTTGTACACGTCATTGTTTAATTATTAACTAATTTTATAATGCATATACAACGTAGTAATAGACCTTTTCAATTTAACGCCTATCTCATTCTATCGCTGCAAATAGTAAATAATATGGCGCCAACAACTGCCAGTTAGGCTGTCAAACGAAACGTCAAAATTATTGCAATGATTAAAATACCTGTATTCTTGGTGAAAATTTGCATCGTTAGATATTTTAGCTTCAATAAAAAGCTTTTGTAACTTCTTTCGAGAAGATTTTTAGCTCTTTCTGAGACTTTTCTCACATTTTACGAGCGCGTATCCATGACTCCCGCCAATTATTCTTACTATGCGCAGATCTCCATTGCGCATAATATCTTCTATTTCTTTAATTTGAAAAGGTCTATTTTTTGACAATGGTCGATGAAACAGAAAACATTGTAAAATCAAAATCATGACAGTACATAAATGGTACGAAAGAGAGATATGAAGGAATTCGAAACTGTGTGTGTGTGTGTGTGTGAAAGAGAATAAACTATTGCATATCATACACCAAGGTAATAGTAGATGTCAGCTAATCTGCACATCCTAGGATCATCTAGCCACGCCACAAAGTAGTCAAGTTTTACTACAAAATTGTGAAAAGGGCAATGAAAATATGATTCGGAGAAAGTAAAAATTCACCAGATTTTACTCAAATTAAAATAGTTTTTCACCAATCACCAAATTACAGTTGAATTCACCAAATCTGGTGAAATATCACCAAACCTGGCAACACTGATCGTATGCGTAGGCTTCGGCCGAGTTTCGTTTGGTATTCAAGAATACCACTCATACGTACAGTACTGTTCGTGCACGAAACTAGCCACACGAATTTTGTCGCGTGCAGAAAATTTCGCATGGTTTCAAGAATCGGACCCCAGCTGATTTGTGTGCGCATGTCATTTTGACAAGAACATTGTTAATTTGACAAGACCAATGTTTTGACTTATTTTGATTTTGAATTGCTAAAATGTTAATATTTTACAATTTTTGGGCAGTAAAACACATGTAATTAAAAATAATAACATTTTAGCAGTTAAAAATCAAAATAAGTCAAAACATTGGTCTTGTCAACATGACATTGTTCTTGTCAAAATGACATGCGCACACAAATCAGCTGATTCTAAGCACGTCAAGGTCCCTTGAGTCACGTGTCGGCTTGTAGATACAATGTCTTATAGAATAAAGCTGTTTTGCTAATAAAGGTAATGTAATCCGATATTAAATGGCGGAATACTTGAATAACATAAACAGTTTTTGTAAATATAAAATCTATGGCCCGTATTCTCACCTCTTCCGAAAAATCGCTACTTCAGCTGTCAAATGTCAATTTTAATATTAAGAACTAGAGAATTAAAAGTAAATTGAATTATAAATACCACTTATTTCAAATATTATAAGTTTCATTTACAAAAATATGAAACCCATTCTTATCTATTCATAAAATAAAATTTAAAAAATTGAAATAGCGTACTACTTCAAGAGGCGAGAATACGGGCCTATATTTTCAACTAGCCGAAAGAAATTTGTAGAAATTTCCCACCATTTGCGTAGGTTTTACAATTTGTTTGTTGAAAATGTAAACCGGCCGAACTATTTTGAGCCTGGGCTGGCACATTGTCAGTCATAATGGATTTATAATGTTGCTGTTAATTATACGCTTTTTTAATGACTAAACTTCCCAAGTCGGAATCACAACGGCAATTTATCAAAGTATTTTATATATTTAAAGAATATGAATACAGCGAATATGTATATATTTTTTAAATTATTTATTTGGCATTGACTCCTGACTTTCTGAGTCATCTTAATAATAAATATGGCAGAAAATATTTTAGATTATTGGGACAAAATATTTTTCTTAAAATGTTTGAATTCAGTCACTCTTTTCTGGTAATGTAATTATTATTTGTCAAGTTAAACAGGTTTGAATGCAATAGAAATATAAAACTTAAATGCGAGTCATTAGATATAAAACATGTAACATTTTGAATAATATTGTATTTAAAAGTATTTTTTCCCATCGCGTCATATATTCAAATTTTACATTAATGAGTAACATAAAAGAATCACTTAAAAGATGAAAAAAATATCACAGTTATTTTCGTGTTACTAAAAATGTGCATTAGTTGTAAGCAGTTTATATAACGACGTATTTTTACTTTTGAGGTCATTGACCAGACGTTACCTTACGGCCACTCATAGTTGTTCCAGAGTATGAACACCTGGAGTTAGCTTTTGTACATTAAATTTGGATAGAATTCAAATTTGGGTTATTTACAACAAAATTTGAACCTAGAATAACTTCATGTGTGTCTAAAATTGTAAGTTAAGCCGAGTTACTCAATTTGAAGCTTGCAAGCTGCAAGGTTTTCCTTTAAGTTGAATGTTTACTTATATGTATGTTTACGAAGTTTTTGTTCCGTGCAGGACTAACCTTGCCATAATAATCAAGATTACAATTAAATTGAATATTTTAAAATTATTCAACGAAAAGTGTTTTGCATGAAACAATAATATTTGTAACTTTTATACTTTCTTATCCATTTTCTTTAAACGCTAATAACTCTCTGACGTATGAGTCAATATATTTTTGTATTGGTACTTGTTTATCTCTACAGGATGTGCACGAGAATCCGTAACAGGCGTTTAACGTGAGAAAACTGTTGTTTTCAAATATTTTATGTCCCGTAAAATTTGATGGGGTGCTTTATATAGAATTAGAAAACATAAAATTCTTATTGTTTTCATGCCAAAACTCTTGGTTTATGCCATTCGTGAACAAGTAATTTTAATTTAAACACGTGGTAAAAATAGATCTAGTATGCATTACAAAAACAAATGTCGGATTAACTGTCAAATCAAGTAACAAAGCATATATGGAATTTGACAGTTAATCCGATGTTCATTTTGTTATTAACGCATACTAGATTTACTTTTAATATGATTCTAAATTAAGTTTAGTCGGTTACCAAAGGTCTAAATTCAGTTATTATGTCAGTTTTATGTCCACAAAGAAAACAATTTGATCAAAACTCATATTCGTGACGTCACATTCATTTTTTCTAACTTTGGGGGACCATAACTCGCTTATTAACAGGAATTTTTCAACGGATTTTCATCTATCGTCTTAGTTTTACCTTATGCTCTGTTCCATTTTTGCCATTCAGTAGATGGCACTGGCAACAGCGCAAATCTGAAGTAGCCGAAATTAAATTGGGTAAACTTGTCTCTTGTCTTTAATTTCAACCAATCAGAGAGGTCAAAACTATTCCCTATGCTCCGCAATACTGAATGGCTTAAATGGAACAAGGTATAGATCATATAGCTTACGAACTAGATGTAAGAAATCCTATGCTACACAATGCATTTGTAGGAAACGCTTAAGAGTAAGAAAGATAGATTTTTTTACATTGTCGTAAGTAGGTGAAAGAAAGAAAACTTTTCATAGATAACTGCGCAAACGCCAATATATGGCATAGGCGTACCTATGCTTTTTTCATAGTGGAAAATATGGGAAAGAAATAAAATCAGATTCCGTACTATAAAAATCGCGTACAAATGATTTTTCAATCTGCTTTACCCGATGTCTTGACACAGAATAAATGAAAATAATTGAAACCCCCGTATTTAAGCTACACCCACTACGCTTGTGGAGAAGACTTTCATGAGCACTCCGTGAGTTGGCGCACAATGCTCGCGCTATGTATACATCTATCTCTCTCACTCTTATGCGTTCCCAACTCCTTACACCTAGTTCGTAAGCTATATGATCTAAGAGTATTACATATACAGAGTGATCAAAAATGGCTGAAGTGTGCCGCTCCATATATATTTGACATTGCCACTTACTTAGTATGACAGCATTACTATTTCCATGGACGTACCTTTCGAATTTTGCAAGTTGTCATGAGAATAATCCCAAGAACCGGCTTCTTTATGTGTTCACCCAAACGAAAATATGCTTCAAGAAGAAATCTGTCACGCTCTTCATTAAAAGCCATAATAAAATGAGAGTCAAGATTTTTTACGAAGGTATCCGAAACAAATATAAAATGAATCAACGTATGGCATTTGGCAATGATATTAATCAAGTGTCATGCACCTGACATCATCTGTCATATGTGGAATATAGTTTTGATGAATTATGGAATATAATTTTGACATTATTTTGGAACAAAAGTGATGACGTGACCTTCAACTATTTTGGATCACTCTGTAGGCGCATAGGCGTTTAACATGGGAAATCAGTTTTTCCTTGTGCTAAACTCCCCATTTAATTTTAGACTAAAATGATTCAAATAAATATTTGAGAATTAAATTCTACACCTAATTTCTTATCAGATTTTATTTTGTATATTTAATAATCTGTAAAATACAATTTAAAACTTTATAAATATGTATTGCTCATTTGTAGCCATGGAATTTAAACAAAATTACAAAGAAATGCATATCGTTTGAATTGCCAGAACTTCGATTTTGCAGATTACAAAATAAAAATATATTAAATCTGTGCGGATTATAAAAACAAAGTATCGCCGCCTAAAGTGGTTCCAAATAAATAAAAAAAATGTGTTTGCAATGATTCCGTTTAATATTAATGTTTAACCGTGCCTAAATGCACTTGATTTTTCCCATTTATTTTGGAACTTTATTTTTGTCCGGGGCAATATTGGAATATACGAGCCCAAACTCATATTAGTTGGGCTGATTAACATTTTCAACAAACATATTACAAAACCTTTGCAAATGGAGAGAAATTTCTACAAATTTCTTTCAACTATACTCTATCCGTTTTAACTATAGACCGTTGGGTGAGATAGGGCCTAAGATTCTAGCTATCTGATTGGTTGAAACGTGAACCGAGTTTACACAGTAAAATAATTGACGCGAAATTTAAATTTGCTTGACAACTGTATCAATGGGGTCATTTCAAAAAATAAAAATTGTTTTTTTTTATAAAATCGTGAAATTCGTCTCATTTAATAAATATAGTAATATAAAGTAACCCGAAATATGCGACTTTTCATTCATAAATTTACTAATAAACTTTCGCGCTGTAAAATTCGTGACGTCACGGGTTGTTACTTACACAAAGACATTCCTCTCTCACACACACATGTTTACGGTTCACGTGGTTTCCGTTTGCTGTTGTAACCTAAAATTGTGACAGGTGACAGCAGAGTTAATAGTAAAGGTATGTAAATAAAATATTCTTTAAAATAAATATCAATAGTTGTATGAAATATGTTTTTAGTTAACAATATGCTTGTGAAGTATTGTGACGTGCCTTGCTGTGATAAAACCTCTTTGAAAACATCGAAAAAAATATTCATTCGAATACCAAGCAGAAAATACTAATTGAACAAAAAATTTATAGGAACTACCTGTTGCTTTCACAAAATCAAACTGACAAGTGACAACCCAAAAAATCATAGTTCCAAACTAAACCGGTAGAGCTCGACTGTTGTGTCCGGCAAACCGTGACGTCAGCGGCCAAATATTTGAAATTAATGACAACTTTAAAAAAATCATATCTCTGATTCTAAAGACTTATAAGGGGTAAAACATGCAACTACATATTTAATTTGACCTATTCTTTCAAAAAATAAATAATTTAGAAAATGTGAAATGACCCCATTATTTTGACGTCTGACAAAATAAATAAAAGTTAAAGTCAATAGTACACGATTTATTACATATTATTAATTTCTGTTAAGTTCTGTTTGTTAAGTATATTATTGTTCTTTTCGTTTATATAATTTTCATAGTTTTCGTTGTGCGCGTTTTCTTAGTTTTTAGTTAGTAGTTCGTTAGATTTGTTATTGTTTTCTTCGTTAATATTATGGATAAAAATAGATAGATAGCACATGTACGTACAAAAAATGACAATGAAAGATTTTTTTTAAATCCAGGAATGGCGCCAAAATTTGAATTCTTTATTTAATACAATGTAAAAACGGCCGCGCTCGAAACGCCATCTAGTCTATAGTTAAAACGGATAGAGTATAGTTTAAAATAGAGATTTTAAACTTACAAAAACTGAATTTGTTATTCAAGCAAGCATTCCGCCATTTAATATTGGGTTATATTGCCTTAATTAGGAACACAAGCTTTAATTCTATTAGACATTGGATCCCTAAATCTTGCACATTTTCCTGTGATTATTGTCCCATATGTCTTTCAAGGTAGATTTTACTGAACGCACTGAATTTTTACGAAGTTGCTTTTCATTGTGCCAGAAGTAAAGGGTCTCGGTAGAAGCTAAATCTGGACTAGAAGATGACCCTTAAAATAACGGTCGAACTATTATCACCAATCATTGGACTTACAGTTTTTCAAAAGTTTTAAGTCTATATTTAAAGTAGCCGAAAGAATTTTGTAGAATTTTCTAACCATTTGCGTAGATTTTATAATTTGTTGAAAATGTAAACCGGTCCAACAAATATGTTTGTACTCGTATACTAGAATGACCCGAGAATATGTGGACAAAATTTGAAATCCCAATCATTATTATTAAGCTAATTATTGTAGACGGTTAAACTATCGCACAAAAGCCGAAAAAGCTATACTCCATTCGAATTAAAAATTGTGATTGGGACTTCAAATATTGTCTACATATTTTCGGGTCATTCTAGTAAATATTCCAATATTGAGTGGATTTTTTAAACTTCTTATTGCCTCGGAGAAAAGTAAAGTTCCAAAGTGCGTCAAAACCCAATATTATTTAAAAGAAAAAAAAATCAAATGGATTTAGGTACGGTCAAATAAAATTAAGCGGGATCATTCCCAGCACAATTTTATTTATTTGGATCCACTTCAGAGGGCGCCCCGGTTAAAATTCGACTTGCCCCGTTTTAAGGTCCACCCTACTGTATATGCATAAAAATTGTGGAATAGCATATTTTAATATGATTTTTTCTCTCTTTTTTTAGACATTATCGATCCGGCTATCTTACGTCCAGGCCGTCTCGACCAACTCATTTACATTCCCCTTCCCGACGAAAAATCCCGCGAAGCCATCTTCAGGGCTAACTTGCGCAAGTCTCCGGTAGCTAAGGACGTAGATCTCGTTTACATTGCTAAAGTCACGCACGGATTCTCTGGTGCTGACTTGACTGAAATCTGCCAGCGAGCTTGCAAGTTAGCGATTAGACAGAGCATCGAATCAGAGATCAGGAGAGAACGGGAACGAGCGACGAATCAGAATCTCGCCATGGATGTAAGTTCATATCAAATTGTAATTCCCCTATTTGTGTTGTGGTGTTATTCTTGATAAATTTATATCAACACAGATAACATTTCATGAGACCTTGATAAATAAATCGTAACACGATTATTCACCTGTCGTTATATAGAGTGAAGTTAAATGCCACTTTTTGATGTGAAAAATGGTTGATTGTTTAAATATATAAAAAATCAGCAAAATTTGAATTATCTAGTGACATGAATTTTTCGGGAAAAACAAATACATCTTTAAAATGGGCATTGTCCTAATTTAATCGACTTCGTATCTCTTATAGTTTCCGAGATCCCAATGGTGAGCCTTGAAAAACGGGCACCTGTATATATCACACCATGTAAACAATCACTAATTTTTTTCATCCGACTACACCGGAAGATGAATTCAGAAATTTTTAAAAAAATAGTAAAATAATAAACATAATTTAAATATTTGTCAGTAAAATTAATAATAATAGTTGTAATAATATAGGCATTACTTATTTGATTTGTAGTAAGATATATTTTAAACGGGATATAATATTGGTTGTTCTTAAAACTTATAGTATTTTATAAATACTCTTTAAGCGTCTAAAAATGACATTTTAATCCATGAAATTTATGATAATAATTATTCTTGTACCGAGGTGCAAATTTATGAAATATGTAATGTAGTTGTGTAATGTCATTATCGTACCAAATAATTATCCTTTTTTTGCAGATGGACGAGGATGACCCAGTGCCGGAAATAACCCGCGCGCATTTCGAAGAAGCGATGCGTTTCGCTCGTCGCTCAGTGTCTGATAACGACATTCGTAAATATGAAATGTTCGCGCAGACATTACAGCAATCTAGAGGGTTCGGCACCAACTTCCGTTTCCCGAACCAAGCGGGTGCTTCAGCCGGAGCCCCTGGCTCTACTGTCGGTGACCAGGGCAACTTCCAGGTAAACAATGAGAAATAAACAAAGCTAAATGCTACATTACGTATCAAATCCAGAAAGTACTACTTTACTGGATGAAGTAGTCATTTTCCAGTCTGCCGCAATATATTTAAAAAGAGAATAATTACTAACTTTTAAGAATACAAGTAAATACAATATTTCAAAAAAAAAAATTGTAATTTATTTATTCTAGCAATACATACTCAAGATTTTACAGCTTTTCGAATTAATGTGAAAAATACTCAAATTTATTTCAGAAAGCATCATTTCGATTATTCAGAATAATATTTTTTTTATCACAGCTTATTAAAAGTGTAAATGCGGTGATTCTGACACGAATATAAATAATAATTTTTCTGCAATCATCCACAAAAATAAGAAAATTATGAAATACCGGATTGCTTTTAAAAAACGAATCCTGTTTGAAATTCCATAACTGCGGAGTACATTGAGATATCGATTTAAATTTCGAGTTGTCATAAATTTGCTTAAAGTTTTGTTCAGTTATCTCGAGAAAAATGAAAGTAAACATTTAATTTGTTTAGGAGTACATACCTTGTGATTAATACGATCAAATGCATTTGAAAAATCAATGTATACTACATCAACTATTTTGATAAAGTAGATATACACATTTTTACGTCTCGCCATTCTGAAGGTAGGAGAGGTAATGTTTTTGGTCCAACAATTCGATAGTGAGTTTTCAGTGAATAAGCCCGATTTTACGGTCTGTGTGTGACGATTTTTTCCTCCATGATAACTCTTATAACCTACCTCCAAAAATTTCCATTTTCCGTATTTAAGCTTTCTACATTCATATAGAGTAGATTTTTATTAGATTTTGGATAAAATTGGACAATCGGAAGTGTAATACTTTCCTTGAAACTCAAAAGAGTTTTTAATGAAAAACTATATTAAAATATAATCCAAAACTTTTCAATTTTAGTATTTAAGACTTTTTATCAAGGGGAATAACATATTAGATTTTGGCTAAAATTGATTAACCGGAAGTGATACTTTACTTGATGCTCTGAACAGATTTTCGTGAAAAATATAATATATTCCAAAACTGTTCAAATGTGGTATTTAAGACTGTTTGAAGTCGGGCAACATATTAGATTTTGGCGAAAATTGATAAACCGGAAGTGGTACTTTACTTGAAGCTCTGAACAGATTTTCGTGAAATATATATTATGATATAATCTGAAAATTTTCAAATTTGGTATTTAAGACTTTTATATTAATGAGAACGACATTCCATTTTTTCTAAAATTGATAAACCGGAAATAGTACTTTACTTAAAGCTATACACAGATTTTCTAGAAAAAATATATTAAAGTATGATCTAAAACTTCTCAAATTTGGTATTTAAAACTCGTATATAATTTGAAACGTCTACCGGAAGTGATACTTTACTTAAAGCTCATTGCTATTATAAACTTGAAATTGGCGAGAGGTCATGTGCTGCCAACATCAGATTTTTTAAATTCCAATGGGGTATGTGACCATATTCGAATTTCAATATATATGTCATAAAATATAAAAACAAACCACTATAGCTTTTTATTATAATAATTAAAACGAAACATTAATTTGTAATAATCTTGTTATTAACAATTTAATGTTTTGGAGAAGGGATATATGCCGTAAGTATGGTAGAATCGTGGACAAAGACAGATAGACTGCGGGAAGGAAAGAGACAGTTATAAATCAGCCTATCAGCGCCGCGTTTATGTTGTGGTAGGCGTGGCAGGGTGGAGCATGATCACATCTGGCTATAACTATCTCTTTCCCTCCCAGTCTAACCGTCTTTTTTCAAGCTTCTACCATTGATACGTCACAAATCCCTTCCCCAAATTTTTAATAATTATTTTCTCGTAAAGTGCGAATAATTAATCGATGTAAAAAAATACGGGTATTTTATTTTTTTGTCGTATCATATTATGTAAAAATAAAAATTTGGTCACACCCCATTGTTTAATTTTTAGATTAAAATAAACTATTTTCTGCTACATTTGGGAAATTTTAAAATGAAACTAAATATTCTCAATTATCACAAATGATGCTATCTGAAATATATTTGGAAAACGTTTATTATGTAGGTTAATTAAATTAAAATAGTCGCATTTTATCTGTTATTACAGGATGTTTAGAATATTGTGGGTTTTTAAATGGTTTTTGTGGTAAAGATTTTAAGAATTCGTAAAATATATTTCTTTGTAATTTTATATAGTTAAATTTTTATTACGGGTGAAAATTAATAGTTAACGAATAATTTAAATTTTTAAGTTTCCCAAAAAAATATATATATTTTTTTTGTTTGTTTCAGGATGACGGAGAAGATGACCTCTATAGCTAAGTGTTTCCAGTGTCAGTATAATAATCCACAAAGCTTGCGCATAATATGCGTTTTCAATTTATACAGCGTAATTTTGCCAGCAGGCGGAATTATTGGATAGTTAATTCATCATGAAATTTGTAATGTGTTACGGCATTTGTGTTGAGAGAGTTTCTTTCATCCATAAATAAACAATTACTAAAAAAATGTATCTTAGTATTTATAAATTTACTTTAGTTATAATAGAATAAAAGTTTTTGGATTATTTCTTTTTATTTTCTGTTAATTTGTATACGTAGTAAACGAACGAAGAATATTTATTTTTAGTTATGTATGATTTTTAACTTTTGAAATGTAATATTTTAAAAATGTTCTTTTGAAATTAAAACTTTTGCAACTGATAATATTTAATCATAACATTGAAGTATTTATAAATAACAAAAAAATATAAATAATAATGAATAAGGAAAGTATTATTAGTTTCCAAGGCAGTATGTCATCTTTACAAATTACTAATCGGTAAGTGATTACTTACCGATCATGAGGTGTGGCGGTAAATAAAAATGATCAAAGTTTTAAAACTGACAATTAAATTTTTTAATGTCAAAATAGTAGAGTCCTCCACAATTTTTTTTTTAATTTTCTATGAAAGTTCATTTAATTTTGAAGTGATTTGTAGTATTAAAAAGTTACAATTGTTTTTAGTTCAACTGCATTTGATTTTTAACGAAACCTATAGCTATCTATCTAGGTGACGCGTGGTAATCGCCCGCACGGTACAAATATGACATCATCATTACCGATATCTGCATACAAAGCAGATTGGCACACCCAGCAATGGGTAATATGCCGTGATGATATATTTATTTTATTTTTATCTTTCTCTCACCAATTTCAGTAGTAACTATTATGCACGATCGGGTTTTTTTTTCATGTTTCTGATAGGGTTACCAAGGCAGTAAGGTTCATTTAGAAATTACTTATCGGTAAGTGATTGTAATTAACTACCGATCAGGGGACAAGGCGCTAGGTAAATAAAAACATTGATCGAAGCTTACTTTAAAAATGACAAGTAATAGATATTTATACACCAAGTGAGTTAAGATAATATTTATTCATGAGAAGAAGGGTGAGTGGGTTAATTTTTTCTACTGAATAAACATTCTTAACACGTCTATATAATATTTTATTCAATTTTGACAAAATAATTATACATTTTGAATTTAATATTGATGAAATAAAAAATCTGATGCCAGCACAATACCTTCCGTCAGTTCCACATATTTTGTACAAATTCCCTACAGAAAGTTTCTTGCACAAGATTCCATATTTCAAGCACATTACCTTGTCAGTTCTAAGTATTTTATACAAATTCTATACAGAAAGTTTCATGTATCTAAAAGCTTCTATATTTCCAGTATAATATATGGCCGTTTTATGGTCAAAACTGTAAATCTAAATCTGTAGAAAAACTGACAAAATCACTTCTATTTTTGTTGATTAATATAAAATTAAAATTGTACATATGTAAGAGTTGCCGTATCGTTGTTTTGTTCACTATTTACAGGTTTAAAACTGACAGTTTTGACCATAATACGGCCATTATAGCTATTAACATTCCTAGGAATGTTATGCACATCATAATTGCCGCAGATGTGAGTTTAAAAAACGAAATCTAATCTAAATATGAATCAAAATAAATGTTTTCTTGTAAGAGATGAACATGAAAAAATCCTTTCCAATGAAAACTATTATTATTTTTGCTAGTTAACCTATAATTTGCAATAACTTGTCTAATTTGTGTTCATTTGTATTTAGAAAGTAAGTGTACTATTTTGTACTAAACTGCACTAATGACGAATTCTCAAGGTGCGTTCGGTTATTTTGTGCTGTGCTTTAGCTGTGCTGTGCATGAGTCGTGTCACGTGATCACTGTGTACTTTGTGTAGATTGGAATTAAAAGAACGAATTGTGCAGCCTGTGCGTTTGATACTTTCGTGACAGATAGATTTAGCAATTGAAAATCTGTGTAAGTGCAGATTATTATTACTAATATCGATTTTATATTAACCGTATGTGTTTGATAGAGGGCTGAATATGGATTTTCGTTTTCTTAAAAATATTTTTCGATGAGTCGGACTAAGAAGGGGAGTATGGTATGATTCAAATAGTTTAAAATAGAAAAAGTAAATAATTATGCTGAACAATACCAAATACATGTCTGAAGGGCAGTTTAAAACTCATTTTCGAATGTATCCCGATACTTTAGAAGAATTAGGCCCGGTTTTTTCACCTCTGGTTAAAGTGTCAATAACTTAACTGCCACACAAAACAAAAATATCTCATCGATATTAAAGCGTAAATCAACAAGATTATATACACGTTGATTATATGATGCGATATTTTTCTTTTATCTGGCAGATAAATTGAATGGCATTTTATCAAGAGGTGAAAAAACCGGGCCTAATATAAAATTACTCTTGTTCGCGAACTACATTAAATATAAAAAAAACTTAAGGACATCAGAAAATGGCTTGAAAAAAGAGGCAATGATTTTAATAGGGTGTTTAGAAAACCAAGAAAACTTCCGGCAAATATTAATTAATGTAATAGCTTATATATTTACAAAATTAGTAAAATTTGCATACTTCTCATATCTAAATCGATTCTCGCTTCATACTTTGCGCGCTTACTCGAACGTGCACAGTCGGCCACACGTCCAGAGCTCGGGCGAACTGTGCATGCACAATCTTCAAAGCGCAGTATTTACCGAACGCGTTCTGTGCAACCCAGAGTGCACAGAAGTGAATAACCGAACGCTTACTGTGCAAATTATTAAAAATGTGTGCACAGAACTGAATAACCGAACGCACCTTAGTACATGTTGTACAAGTTACAAACGAACAGACCTACTGTTAAAATCTTAAAATTAGGGTACTTCCGGTTGAACAATGAACCTTTTCAATTTAACGGCTATCTCTCTATCGCTGCAAATAGTAAGAAAATGGCGCGAACAACTGCCAGTTGGGCTGTCAAACGAAACGTCAAAAATATTGCAGTCATTAAAATACCTGTATTCTCAGTGAAAATTTGCATCGTTAGACATTTTACCTTCAATAAAAGCTTTTGTAACTTATTTCGATAAGATTTTTAAAAGTTATCCGAGATATTCCCACATTTTACGTCTAAATGTTTTAGAATCAAACGTCATAGATCTCAGTTGTTCTTACTATGCGCAGATCCCCATTGCGCATATCTTCTATCTCTTTAAATTGGAAAGGTCCATTATAACCAAAATCTAATCATCTCTTCACATGGATCAAGAAAAAGGAATACGAAAGAATTATAATTTTTTGAATTATAGTATTTGAGTTATCGGATCCGAAACAATCGTCACACACACACACACACACACACACACACACATCCATACATAGACATAATCGTGAAAATAGTAAAATCTTATTCTAGGGACACTAAAACCATCTCAATCTCCAAAATCATCCTCAAGCGGTAGGAAGCACTTACTGCCCTTTTAAATAACTGTTAAGACAAAAATCATTTTTTTTGGCCCTCACGACACGTTTTTATTATTTTTACTATGCTATCTGGGTGTGTTGCCGATTTTTTCGTCCACGATAACATTAAACTGCAAAAAAATTATTTTCCGTATTTAAGCTCCCTGCGTTCATAAACAGTTGGTGAAATTTTGGGTAAAATTGGACAACCGGAAATGGTACTTTACTTGAAGCCCATAACAATTTTTAATGAAAAAATATAATCTAAATCCTTTGAAATGTGGTATTTAAGATTTTATATTAAATGAGAACGATATATTAGATTTTTGGTAAAATAGATAAACCGGAAGTGGTTCTTTACTAGATTTTGTTGAAAAATATATTAAAATATCGGTATTTAAAACTGGTATATGTTTGGGTAAACAACATATACTCACTTACGTACTTGGAGCTCTTAACAGATCACGATAAACCGGAAGTCATACTTCACTTAAAACTCATTGCTATTTTAAACATGGAATTAGCGGGAGATCATGTGCTGGCAACATTATATTTTTTAAAAAACTTTTGAAAGCTTTTCATTCCCAGGTTTTCATATTGATCAGAATGTTGCGCATGCGTCCGTAATTTCTGACGTAATGCAAAAATACCGTTACAGCACACAAGCACAGCATTTCTTCCATTCTTCGCATTCTCATCATTCTATTGGGCGGTTCCTTCCACAGCTGTGCTGTTACTAATGAGCATATAAGTAATTTGGCCTTAAGTGATTTGATTAAGGCTCAATAAGAATAGGAGAGTAGCTATTCTTAGCAATGGAAGGGAATAAGCTTGAAATATCGGGTCGCACGACAGCAGATCCACCACCTGCTTCTTACAAGATGATCCCTGAGACAGACGAACAAGGTACGGCGCATGATTAGCTTGTTTTGAAGTTTTAATAAATTTAATTCGTTTAGAAGCCTTTAAAGAAAGACCTAAAAGTTTTACAAAGTCTTTGAAAAGCAACAGTGAAATGGATGGAGCTGACGAACAAATGTTACCAAACGATGAGAAGAATGCTAGTAGTAAAGTAGCTATTGGAGATGTTAAATTCGTTTCAAATAACGAAAAACAAAATGGAGAAGCCAAATTAGATATTGGTAGGTATAAATTAAGTAAAAACAATGTTATAAACTAATGAATTCCATTTTAGGGGACTTAAAAACTGAGTTTGTTGGCATGACCAAAGAAGAACTGATGAAATACGCAAACGACCCATTCTGGATTCGATTGCGATGGATTCTTTTTATTTCATTCTGGCTTCTTTGGTTAGCAATGTTGGCTGGTGCGATCATCATTATTATTGCTGCACCAAAATGTGCTGCTCGTACCCCACGCACTTGGTACGAAGAAGGACCGTTGGCTGAATTATCCAATGCTCAAAATGCAGATATAAAATTAATGAAGGATAACAAAATCAAGGCTGTAATTATATCTAACGTTAAGGACAGTTATAAGCCCCCAAGTGAAGAAAGTGAAATTCTGGACTTGTTAAAAATAGCAAAACAACAAGATATGAAGGTGATAGTTGAACTAACTCCAGGAGCTACAGATTTGTGGTTTAATCAATCTGAACACAACGCAAACTTTTCTGATTATTATATTTGGACAAGCTCTACCAAGAAAAATTTATCAGGAAGTTCTGAACCACCAAACAATTGGGTAAATATCTTTCCTTGTAGATAATTCATTATCTTATCAATGTTTTTATAGCTTTCTCCTCGTGGCGGTGCAGCATGGAGATTTTCTCAAATCCGAAATCAATTCTATTATACGCCCACTTACAAACCACATTTAAATTTCCGTAATCCGCGAGTTATTGATGAATTTTCCAAAATTATTCGACAGTGGATAGATGCCGGTGCAAGTGGTATTCGTTTGAGGGGCGCTAATTCTCTTCTAGTTCATGAACAACTATCTGACGAACCTGATAGTAATATTCCTGGATATGTTCATACGGATTATTACTACTACAAACATCGAGGATTTACACTTGATGTTCAAGGTCTCGGAGACATTTTAAAAGAATGGAGGACTGTTGTACGCGAATACAAGGACAATAACGGTAAGAAAATAAATATTTATTTTATGTAACTGTTAACGAGTTAATGTTCAGTCAAGCGTGAATTTGTGAGATTGAGGGTGTTTGTTTGTGTTTTTTTATTGGATGATATATACTATATTTCAAATGAAGGCGAAAAACGTTAAGCCCATGTTCGGAAACGTTGGGTTACTCAGTTACAGCCTTTTGCAGGTGCACCTCAACAGACATATTTTGTTAAGCTTCGATACTATACTCCGTTTCACGTAAGAAAATAGCGTTGGTTTAGATAGGGATATAAATTTCGCCCTTTTATTGGTCAGAATGCAAACCTAATTCACAAAAACGAAAAAAATATCACCTGCCAGTTGTCAGTTATAAAATAAAATTGCATAATTAAATGATGTCTATGTTTTGTTGTAATTTTGAATATTGCAGACCTTGTACATTTTTACAGTTAAAAATATTTATTATTCACAAAGTCTGGTTTTACGAATTTAAATGATTTATTTAATGCATGTAAAAACGGCCCGCTCTTAAGCGCCATCTACTATTTTCTTACGTGAAATGAAGTATAATTGCACTAAAATTTCGAAACTTGGTATGAGGATACTATACTGTATTTTAGATGAGAATAGACTTGGTGGCGCTGCTGCTGACCTGCTTTATATATTCCTATTGTAAACTTGGTTTGCGTTTAGACCAATCAGAAAGCTGGAATCGTAAGCTCTATCTTACTCCTAAATCTATGCATCTATGCTTACCTGAAATACAGTATAGTTATTTAGATGCATGTTTATACTTTCTTTTGTTTCTGTATTTCAACCAGAGGCGTCTTATATGGGGAAGCCTTGAACGTTTTTCATTGTTATTTTTTTACCTTTTCATTTTTTTCATTTTTACTAATAAAATATTACAAAAATGCAAAAATACACAAAAAGGTACTTTTGCTTTAACGCAGCAGGTTTGGATATATTTTAATTTTTAGAAAAAAATCAATGCTAAAGAATTTTGTTTGAATAGTTTTTCATGATTTTTTATGTTTTTATATGCTAATCTAGAGAAAAAATCTGGCGTGGCCAACACAATACCTCCCGCCATGTACCGCTCGAGTCACAAAAAAGATTAAGCTAATCTTTATTTTTGAGATCCCATGGGGTCTCGTAGCCGCGTGCCTGAGTGTCAGGTCGCGAATCTGGGGAACCGGGTTTAATTCCGACCAACACCAAATATTTCCAATTTTAAATGGCACAAAATTGACCCCTGTGATGCACTCTCCACTCCAGAAATGAGTGCCCGTGAGGTGACGCCTGGTAAGCGCCCACACGGTGCAAATATTTCATCATTTCCGATATCTGTGTACAAAGCAGGTTGGCACACCCAGTAATGGGTAATAAGCCGTGATGATATATTTATTTATTTACTTATTTTTGGATTAGCGAATTTTACTCTAATTTTGGCAGTTTATTTCTTAAAATATAGTCTAATCTAATCTAATTAATTACCTTTTTTGATAATAAAATTAATATTAAATTTTAAATATCCGGATAGAATAGAATTCACGAATCCATAAATGAGAATTAGCTTAAACTTTTTGGTGAATCGTTAATTTTTATTAATCTAAATAAATTCCTACATATTTACATATGCTGGAAACTGTATTGATTTCCTTTCCTATTGTTCTATTAACATTTTTCTTTTTAAAACTACTATTTACCTGTCAGTTACATATATTTGAATAACTGCCAAGGAGTATTGTTTGTTTAAAGCGTAGGCTTCGGGATTTAAATTATAGATAATTTTATCAATTTATCCATATAGTATGTAGAAAAGTATTATTGCAAATCTGTAGAAAATTTAATAATCTTTAATTATTATAATAAAATTAATGTCGAAAAAAATAACATTTAAAGGTATTTTCCGAAGAAAAACTATTTTGAGCTTCTAGTAAAGTGCCATTTCCGGTTATCCGATTTACACCAAAATCTAATGGACTCTTTCCAGTACAGAAAAAGTTCGAAATACAAGGTTTCAAAATTTTCTGAATGTTAGTATTTGAGTTAGAATGGAGGATCCACACACAGACATCATCGGGAAAATGTTAAAATTGAATTCTAGGGACCTCGATATGCGATTTTTAGCACGATCCCTATACCTCACTTACCAAGAGGAGCGGGAGGTAAAAATATTAAACCCATATTTTTTTATCTTGCATTAAAATTTATAGAACGGGAGAAAAGTGCAAAAGAATTTTGCAATTTGCCATGACGTCACAATCCCAGCTAGACCTTGGCTAGCTCCAGCAAGAGAGAAAGCTTGATGAACTATGAGTTATATTGTATTTCAGATAAGAATAGACTTAGGAGTAAGTTATGGCTTATGATTCCACCTTTTTGATTGGTCTTAACGCAATCATTTAATCACAGTTTTCGTGTTGGACGTGTATTAACCTTTTAACGTCAATAAAAATAATTCGCGGTAAAAGCCAGGCATGCGCACAAACACTACCAAATAAAACTACTCGTTGTGTGACCTCGTTAGGGTTGTGACGTCACTTGGCGGCCTACATCTACTACATAGCTGACTCGTTCGCCATATTGGTGCCAAAATGAACTCAGTACATTATGAAATAAAAGTGCATTTCTTATAAGTTTATGTAGTAACTATTTTTGATAATTAAATATAACTTCCAGATTTGCCATATTATATTTATTTAAAATAATAAAACAAGAAAAAATACGGTTCGTTAATATTTTTGATGTTAAAGAAAAATATATGTATTGCAAAAGTAATAAAACATTAAAATATTTACCTGTAAAAATTATAACCATTTGTCAAATGATATGCACAATTTGGAGCAGAACAACCTGTCATTGTGGATAATTTCTTTGACTAATAAGACTGTAAGACTGATATTGAATGATTTAAGTGGCTCCAAAACGGTGGACGAATCAGCTGTAATTTATCTAGTAGCTATATGGCGACCGTTTTAAACATGTTTATTTTTCAATTTTAAAATTAATTTAATATAATTAGATAATATATAATTTATCATTATTTTTATTTTACATTAATATATTTTATATTGAAATTTATATGCAATACTTGTTTTGGAAAATCCTATTGGAATGTGTGGCGTAGGATGATTGTTGCATGATTTCGGGCGTATGCCAGCCCTCAGTGTGGGAAATGGCATGAAGATATCTTTGTATATAATTCTATTTTTTTTTTCAACAATTAGGACCTCTACTAATCGACGAAGATTTGAATTCCCTTGACGCATACTTAGTAAATGAAACAACTCTGTCTATCGATTTACCTAAACACTCCATGCTCTTTTTCGCAAAGGATAAACTTACAAACGCATCTTTTATTCACAAAGAATTGGACTATGCGTTCATAATTCTTGGAGACAACTGGCCTTTGTGGCAAGTTGATGAGAAATCTGAACATCTTCCACCTGACGTGTTGAACATTCTGGTTAGTTTGTTGCCTGGAAGTGTTCTAGTATCTCAAGAAACAGAAATTCGGGAAGATGTACAGAAATTGAGAAGTTCGCCTACTTTCATGTATGGCAAGACACACAGGGAGCTTTTAGCAAACAATACTGTGTTTGCTTATACGAGGTAAGTTATTTTTATTTTGAATCTACTAACAAATGTTGCTTACTAACACACTATTTTTTTTTTTGCTTGGCTTATGGAAGATATGGGTAAGAATTATTATATTATATTAAATATTGAGAAAGAGTGTTAGATGAATGTTTGTTGAACCGCTGAACGTAAATTTGTGGATGAAGGTGAAAATTTAGGGATAGACGTACGAGAATAAGGTCCGGCAAAAAATTTAACGAATTTTTTTTCTGAAAATCGAATAAATACTTTTTATAGTATTGTTAAATATGATTTTATGTTTAAATGGGGTCATACCACATTTTCCAATTTTATTTTTTTCTAAAAGTACATTTAAAACTACATATTCTGCATTTGGTATAAGATTACAGTGCTGGACGGAGCTTGACGAGAGCGGTTTACGCAGCAACATTTTAAGGTTAAATACAAATCTGAGTTTTATTTTGATTAAATAATAATATAATAATTGTAACATTCAGACACATCATTTGGAAGTGGAACATCTTCAATATCATCCATTTGAGGACCATTTTGATCAGATAAGCGAAATTGCATAAATAATATAATATTTTTGACAGTCATTGACAGGTGATGTGTCTTGTATTTGTGAACTTTTTATGTTATATTATTAATTTATAATTTTATATATTAAATTAAAGCCGCGAAATGTCCCAGC
Organism: Harpalus rubripes; assembly: GCA_963082715.1. Lineage (NCBI taxonomy): Eukaryota > Metazoa > Arthropoda > Insecta > Coleoptera > Carabidae > Harpalus > Harpalus rubripes. The sequence continues at coordinate 18,965,769 of OY720464.1, forward strand.
GCCGCCAACGGATTCTGTGGGTCCAATTTGCACATTTATATATTTTCTACAAATCTTTTAAAATAAAAGTAAGCTTTTTAACGCTTGTTTTAGGGTTAAAAATGTCATTTATGACACCAGTGTTAAAAAGTGACAGATCACTGTTACTTTTAACACTAGTGTTAAAAGCGAAATAGTTACCTTGGTAAATGATGAATGGAACAATGGAACAACAAATCGACATTTTTGACATGCAAAAAAATATATTAGAAATACAAATTTAAATGAAAAAATAGTGTTTGTAGAAAAAATAGTATATGATATACGTGTTAAAAGAAGTGATTTTATTTTGTTTGAAGGTTTAGTTCACTCTGCTTCGCGTCGTGTTCTAAACCTTCTCACAAAATAAAATGTCACATTTAACACATATCAAAAACTAGTTTTACAGAAATAATTTTAAATGACAACAAAATTTTGCGACCTCGTGTAGTATCTTCCGTGCTGTTTTCAAAGAAAATCATGATGATAAGTACAGTAATATTAAATATTTTTGATGAATATATGCATAATATTAGGTAAATTTTTCATTTATGAAAAAAATCAATATATATATATATATATATATATATATATATATATATATATATATATATATATATATATATATATATATATATATATATATATATATTAAATAAAGTGTCAGTGCGATCAGTCGTGTTTCTTTTATTCTCTGCTACTTTTATATAAATACAAGAGTTTTTTCTTAATCTAAAATAATTTAATGCATATCAGTCTGCGCGTAAATTCACTGTGAGTGATAATAGATAATTCACTTTGTGTGTACTCTGCTCTAATTAAAATAAAAACATATAAACGATTTAAATAAAATTTTAATTCTTAAAACACATTTGTGCAAGTCTAAATCGGCTTAAGTATACTATTTAAACAGTCCTACCGTTACACAAATGTCTCTTAAATGTAAAAAGTGTAGTGCGGCAACTAATCCGTCTAACTCGATAAATTGTAGTGTGTGTAAATCTACGTGTCATCTATCGTGTGCTAAATTTGCGCAAAACGACTGCAGAATTCTCCGTTCCTCAGATAACCTGAAATGGTTTTGCGATCCCTGCAATAGCTCTTTTGAAAAGGACAATGTGCAATTCAATGAACTTAAAGACCTTATACTCACCTTACAAAAAGAAATCACAACTATTAAAAATGATATTTTAAATAAACCGTCTAAATACGACGAATCAGTTAAATTTGAAAACATTATTTCAGAGATAAATGATAGAAATAAACGTGCGAGCAATCTCATGATTTATAATGTACCTGAAGAGCCTAATGACGATAAGAAAATTGTGAGCGAACTGGTTACTTTTGCTTTAAACACTAATTTTCCGGCGAATAACTTAAACTTAGTGCGGTTAGGAAGAAAAGTGCCCAATAAAGCTCGCCCAATTAAAGTATTCTTGGATAATCCGAAAACTGTAACATCAATACTAAAGGGATCTAAACGCATCAAAGATAATGAAAAATTTAATTCTTTTAATATTGGAAGTGATTTAACTCTGAAACAACGAGAGCACCTCATAATAGTTCGAGAAGAACTTAATAATCGTATAGCGGCTGGAGAGTCTGATCTCACAATAAAATACATAAATAACGTTCCGTGCATTGTTAACTCAAAAAACTAAAAACTAAAGTTATGTTATATTACCAAAACGTTCGCGGGCTAAACACAAAATTAAACGAACTTTTTCTAAGTGGTACGACCTGCTCATATGACGCGCTCATCCTGTCTGAGACGTGGTTGGCTGACAACGTCTTTGACCCTGAGTTATTCGACAGCCGATTTGCTGTATTTCGCTGTGACAGGGACCGAGTCGCAACTGGGAAGTGCCAAGGAGGAGGAGTTCTTATTGCTGTCAATAAACTTTTAAATCCATGCCTGCAGAATTTAGCTTCCAATATTAATAATTTTGAATTTGTTTGTGTCAAATGTTCTCTGCAGTCTATGTCGTTCTACTTAATTGCAACCTATTTCCCTCCAAACTCACCACGTACATACTACGATATGTTTTACGACTGTCTACTGCAAGCCCCATTCATATACTCTTCTCCTGTATTTATAATAGGTGACCTTAATCTACCAGCACTTGTTAACTATACAACAGGTAATACGAACAATGATATTAATGTCCAACAATTATTCAACATGCTTAACATGTTCAATATGAAACAGTACAATAAGGTTGTTAATAATAATAACAGAATTTTAGATGTTGTCATCTCAAATATTGATTGCACGGTTAATAAATCTTTAGATGCTCTAGTTCCTGTGGACACCCATCACCCACCACTAATAATCGATCTTAATAATGATTCGCACCAAATAAAACTTTGCAAGCCCTATTTGGATTACTATTATCAGTTTAAGCGGGGCAACTATGATTTATTATATAACATGTTACGTAATGCTGATTGGACCTCTGTAATCTCATGTAATGATGTAAACATTGCACTAGACAAATTTTATGTTACATTATATAGTATTCTTGATGTGTGTATTCCTAAAGTTGCTCGCCGATTAAATACTAGACAGTATCCATGTTGGTTTAATGCCGAATTAATTAATACACTAAAAATGAAAGAACACAACAGGAAACTATATAATCGTACTAACTTACACTGCTATTTAATTAAGTTTAAAGAACACCGCATTAAATGTAAATCACTTACCAAGAAACTTTATGAAAACTATATCGCACAAACCGAAAACAACATTATTGAAAATCCTAAATTATTTTGGAATTTTATTAACAATAAAAAAAACTGCAACGGTATTCCTTCAGCACTGCATCACAATAATACTGAATTTTCTGGTGAATCTAATATTGCTCAAGCTTTTGCTAACTTTTTTGAAAGTGTTTATCAACCTCACGGCACAAACAGTATTAACATCAGCTCTTCATTTTCTCATAATAAGCTTATAGATATTAAAGAAATCATTGATCTTGATATCTCCCGTGCTATAAGATCTCAAAAAAATACTAAATCAACAGGCCCGGACAATATTCCTGTATTTATATTCAAAGGATGCTCCGATTTTTTCATTTTACCACTTCTTCATTTATTCAACCTGTCGCTGCAAACTGGTACATATCCTACTAAATGGAAGGAAGCCAAAATTTGCCCCGTGCACAAATCTGGCCAAAGAAATATGTTAAGCAACTACCGGCCCATATCATGCCTTAATTCTTTGTCAAAAATTTTTGAACATATAATCTTTAAAAAAATTCAGTTTCAAACGCAAGACATTATATGTTTACAGCAACATGGCTTTATTCCAAAAAGATCTACGTTAACTAATCTCTTAGAATTTACCAACTATACTAATAACATCTTAGAAATGAAGCAGCAGGTTGACGTCATATTCACAGATTTCTCCAAAGCGTTCGACACCGTGTCACATGATATATTAATGAAAAAATTAGAGCAAATTGGATTCAGTCAGAGTTTGTTAAATTTAATTTACTCATACATAAATGAAAGAATCCAATATGTAAATGTAAGAGGTTATTGCTCCAATTCTTTCACACCTACTTCCGGGGTTCCCCAAGGTTCTGTCCTTGGCCCTTTGTTGTTCATTATATTTATCAATGACATTGTTGATGCGGTGAAGTTTTCTAACTGCCTACTGTTTGCAGACGACTTTAAAATTTTTCATAAGATTTCATCGACCAATGATTATCTTGAGTTGCAATCTGATCTTAGTAATATTTATCAATGGTCCTTGAACAATAATTTATTTTTTAACATCAGCAAATGTTGTGTTCTGAGTATTACTAGAAAATTAAATTCCATGCACTTCGATTATTCTATGGGAGACACCTGTTTGAACAGAGTATTTCTTGTTAAAGATCTCGGGATCTACTTTAATAATAAATTTCAATTCAACCCGCACTTAGATAAAATGACTTCTAACGCATATAAAACTCTGGGACTTGCACTTCGCGCATCGCATAATTTTCGAAACACAGCGACAATAATTAGCTTATATTTTTCTCTTGTTAGAAGCAAATTGGAATATGGATGCATTGTTTGGTGTCCTTTCTACGCTAATTATATTAATAAAATTGAAAACGTGCAAAAAAAATTCTGTAGTATTCTTTATTTTCGGCTTCACAAAATATGGCCGAACATGGACTATAAAACTCTGCTTACTACTTTTAGTATAGAAAGTTTAAACATACGTCGTGCTAAATTTCAACTCCTATTTTTATATAAACTTATTAATAATTTTATATTCAGTCCAACCCTTTTAGCTGAACTCAATTTCCATGTCAGACCATGTAACACTCGTACCACATTTGTTTTTCACTGTGATCTCTCACGCACTAATACTCACTACGCGAGTCCCATCAATACTATGTGTCGTTTGTTTAATAAATATTGCAATGCACTTGATTTTAGCGATTCACTAGTAGCATTTAATCGTCTAGTTGATATTTGCCTGAGAGAATTTTGATCGTTTTGATTTATATTTTCTTGTTATTTATGTAAAATATGTGTATTTTTTTGATATTGGTTTATATTTTGTATGTACTTGTTTATGTACTGATGCTTTATTACTTATTATTCATTTTCAATGTTACTCTGTAATTGGGATTTTTTTTTCCTGTTGGGTAAATAAAGAAATAATATATATATATATATATATATATATATATATATATATATATATATATATATATATATATATATATATATATATATATATATATATTATGACCCCATTTCTTGTATAAACGCAGTAACGGAGTTGAAATTTATTTTGGGAACCTTCTTGGCATGTTCCAAGCTTGTATTTACAAAAAGTCGATACATTCGTTTCGGGCGTAATATTTTCCCATCAATTGCCAAAAAATTGTAGATAAAGTGTTAATATTAAAAAATAGATACAGAGTGACACCTTACGAGAGTCACTGCAAAACGGGCCACTCGAAATAACTTTTATTTATAATTATTTTTTTCATTTTCTTGATATATTTGTAAACTAGGCTTAGGGGCTCACAAATCATGGTATTTAGCATGTGGTAGCGCTTCCGGTTTAACCGGACTAGAACTGACATTTCATATTTCAAATAGGACAGCCTACATAATTTTTCTATATTTGGGATCTACGTAAGTTAAGAATTCAACAATATGCTTGAACGGTATTTTTATTGAAGAAATAAATTACAAAAATAAAAAATTATGAATAATTCCCCTAGTAAGCCGTGATACCAGGCAGGCTGTGAAAACAGTTCATATTGAGTAATATTTAAGTTAATTGTTTTATGTATTTATAGTATGTTCCGTAAATAAACCAGACTAATCGTAATCGGTGATTTCGGTGAGTAGTTGGTTACTGAAAGTGGTGAGTATTTTCGGAACACGCTTGATATTCAAGTTCAGTCAGATAAGCTTTATGATTCCCAACACTATTCAAATCATTTATAATTCCATCGTAGTGTACATAATTGTATTCACCTTGGTATTTACTCTTGTAAAAAGAAAAAGAAAAAAATATTGGCAATTTTTATTTCAATAATTTAAACATAGCTACCATTATCACGAATTTTTTATAGCACAACGTCACAAAGCAAACAATAAACTTCAAATCACCTTCAAATAGCGTCAATACCGTCTGTCAAATTGATGTAAATTGCAAATAACCGAAGTCATCGTGCCTTGAGCGCGATGAGTTTGGCGACTAACCAGACTCACCAACTTCAGATCACCGCGTTCCATAAATCAAATCTTTTGAGGAATTTAATATTTACGGAACGGAAAAACACAATTTGGTGACTTTCGGGTATTTACGGAACATACTATGGGTCCTATTCTGTAACTCACTGGTTAATTTTTAACCACTGGTTAAAATTTTTATCCAATCGAGTATGTTGACATATAACAAAAAAAAGGGATTTTTAGTTGTCAAATCAATATCTATTGGATAAAAATTTTGACCAGTGGTTAAAAATTAACCACCGAGTTACAGAATAGGGCCCTATTTGTGTTTATATAAGGTGCGTATATATTTTCCTTTTTTTCTAAGAATAGTAAAGTGAAAGATATATTCCTTCTTAATTTATGGATTCAAGTCACAATCCTGGAAGCAACAATAGTAAACAGGCATAATTAAAAAAATATATATTTCGCACTTTACAAAAGAATCACAACAAAACATTTTCATAATATCATATTGTTAAATGTGTTTTAACAGTACTCTATGCTCAACCAATATATGCGTCAAAACAGCTACGGCCGTTATTTTCATAACAGAACAATGGGGTCATACCAAAAAGAAAAAATGTTGATTTTTCTTTCATAAATGAAAAATTTACCTAATATTATGCATATATACATCAAAAATATTTAATATTATTATACTTTTCATTCATGATTTTCTTTATAAAGATTCTGAGTTTGGTTTTTGACGTCACAGTTTTGTACACAAATACACGATAGTGAGGCACACCCGTACTCGTGCTTTTACTGTACATGAACAGATCTGTCACTTTTTTCTAACATAACCTTATATAACCAATATTTTGAAAGTAACGTCAACATCTTGCAACAAGTTATTTTTTTTAAAAAAAATAAGTACAAATAACGAAATATGCTAAATAAAAACATAAATATATACAATTTATGTTTGATTTAGATATTACAATGGTTGTACAATATTGTTCTGTGTCGTCCTACGAGAATAACTCGTTGAGAAATAAAAATAAATTTTTTGTTTGTATTCTTATGGCTCAAGATATAAGGCAAAGATGGTATAAGGCAATAAATACTCCAGAAGTTTTGAAGATTACGTTTGGGTTCAAGCGTGGTTTCAAAACACAATGACAAACGTCAAAAGTAGTTCCATTTTTGCTCGGTAGATGTCACTACGGCCGCAAAACTGTTACGTCATTCGAAATTTTATATAAACTTTAAAAAATTATTACTGTAAAATTAGAAACTTATGTCATAAAATATATATTTTCGTAAGTAGTTTTAAATGTACTTTCAGAAAAAAAATAAATTGGAAAATGTGGTATGACCCCATTATGAAAAATCAGGTGTTTCTAAAAAAAAAAAAAAAAATCGCAGCATCATGAAATGTGTCATGAAATGTTGTTATGAAAAATACTGAACGTCACACGGCCGATATACAAATAACAGACACGGTTGATTGTAAAATCTCGGCTATTGCCTTGATTATACAATATACAACCTCATCTGTTATTTGCTTTATATCAGCCTTATGACGTTAATAACTATAGTTCCATTAGTTTGAGGTTATCTGCACGGTTATGTCAGTGACAGAAGAGTAAATAGGCGTATAAAATTTTTAAATCTTAATGTTTATTTTATTGATTATATATTATAAGGGCAGAATACAGCAGTTAACATAAAATGAAACTTGCAAGAAAAAAAATATCTTTCATTTACGTCCACAGAAAATAATATTTTGCTTTATAAATACAATGGGGTCATACCACATTTTCCAATTTTTTTTTTTTTGAAAGCACATTTAAAACTACTTATGAAAATATATATTTTATGACACATAAGTTTCTAGTTTTACAATAATAATTTTTTAAATTTTATATAAAATTTCGAATGACGTAACAGTTTTGCGGCCGTCTACCGAGCAAAAATGGAACTACTTTTGACGTTTATGTCATTGTTTTGAAACCACGCTTAAAACCAATCGTAGTCTTCAAAGCTTCTGGAGTATTGCCTTATACCATCTTTCCCTTACATCTTGAGCCATAAGAATACAAACAAAAATTTTATTTTTACTACTCAACGAGTTATTCTCGTAGGACGACACAGAACAATATTGTACAACTATTGTAATATCTAAATCAAACATAAATTGTACTTATTTATATTTTTATTTAGCATATTTCGTTATTTGTACTTACTTTTTATAAAAAAATAACTTGTAAGGATGTTGACGTTACTTACAAAATATTGGTTATATAAGGTTATGTTAGAAAAAAGTGACAGATCTATTCATGTACAGTAAAAGCACGAGTACGGGTGTGCCTCACTATCGTGTATTTGTGTACAAAACTGTGACGTCACAAAACCAAACTCAGAATCTTTATAAAGAAAATCATGAATGAAAAATATAATAATATTAAATATTTTTGATGTATATACGCATAATATTAGGTAAATTTTTCATTTATGAAAGAAAAATCAACATTTTTTCTTTTTGGTATGATCCCATTTTTACCATAAGATAACATTGGTTTCATTTCCGCTGTACTCCCAAGCATATGATTGGTGCTTTCAGAGCATGCTTATTGAGATAGTAATATGGTCTATTTCAATCTCTATAAATTTTATTTGAAGCTTTTTTATTTAAAATAATTAGGGAAGTAGGAAATTACCAGTCTGATTTTACATGTTAAAGTCCTATGTTCGGCTGTGCCGGTTACCAGCCTGTCTGTTCTGTTAACAATGGAATCAAAATATACATTCATTAATAATTTACAATCAAAAATAAAACAAACTTCGGATTACAATTTTTTGGGTTTTCTAGTCACGTATTTATTATTTTTATACACATGCCACTTTTCTCCTGACTCATCCTGAAGAAAGGAACATGTTTAGAAAGGAATGCATGACGAAGAATAATTGTTGCTTGAACTTGAACGAGTTATGGGTTTATAGTCTAATTTTAAATATGTATATTATATTTTTCTTTTCATGTTAACAAATTTCTTTATTTACACATTATATATTTCCTTTTGCTTCCAAATGGAAGAGAAAAGTTGTCTGATTAAAATTCTTTTTGTACATTTATTAATTGTTTTTTTGCTAGATTGGAACCAGGGAATCCAGGGTATTTAGTAGCATGTAACCCATCGGATAATCTTGTACAAGTTGATTTTACAACTATGAAGGACGGTCCAGAAGATATTACAATTCAAGTCCTGAGTGCCAACTTTAATGCCACATCCATAAAACCAAAGTAAGAGAAATAAAGATAAATGGAAAATTAAATTTCTAATATCATATATTTGCAGCTTGAAGATTTCGGCGAAGACGATCGATATATCGCCGAAATCCGCACTTATAGCAACATATGTGCCAAAATCATCCGATTAACTGAGTAATTAACGGCGTTGATATGATGACGATAATTTGAATCAGCAGGTATAATCGAATTTGAATCAGCAGATCAGTGTTTTATTATTAAGATTTATGTGACATTTTTTTATTAGATGTGACTTTGTATTTATCTTAAATGTTTATGAATAAACTTAAGCTGCAGGCTAAATAAAATTTTTATTGTGAATTTTTAATTTTTCGGACACAGATATTTATTTCTTGATGTTTCTGAGTGAAGGATCCCACATATTTTGTTCACCACGTAAATGATTATCATTGAGCCACCCATGGACCTTTTACATTTTTATTGCACCCTGACGTCATTTTTCAATGCGTTACGTAGTGAAATTCTTAAGAACTAGAGACGAGGAGGTACCATGTTGTCAAGTAAAATTATTAAAAGGATAACCATTTATTTTCGATAAAAAATTATTTAAACAACACAAAAACTTAAATAATTTTGTCTTTAATTATAAAGAAATATTTAATAATGAAAAAATATATATTTAAAAGAAAAAACAATTTTATTCTTGTTTATTACTTTCCTAATATCAAACTGGCAACTACGCAATTATCTGTCATTTTATCTGGTGTTTATTTCGCATCTTGTAGAACAAATAAACACTTTTTCATTTCCCATCTCATCTTCCTCTTGTTTTAAAATATTTATCATAAACGCTTTGTGAGAATTTATTTAATAAAGTTAAGTTTTTGCCAGAGTTTTTACTTTCCGCCATTTGTAATTTTATTTGAAATGTAACAGACCTCCTCAATGTGCAAACAACCTACTGCGCACTACATATGTCATTTTTGTCTATCTCTCTCTTTTGATGTAAAAGGTCCATTGCAATTTTCCAGTAAGAAATATTAAAATAAAAAATGATGATTAACATTAACTCCAGTAATTTTATTTTATATAATATATACAGGCTGGTACATCGCAAGACGCACCATAACGATTTCAATGTTAATTGTGAAATGTTCAAATATTGCCGCCTAATTATTTTTCAGCGTAGTTTGCAACGCGCACATATGACGTATGACTAGCGAATAAAAGTTAATTTTTACAATATTTAATAGATGTGGTTTCTTTTGAAAACATTTATCTATATTTGATTTGAAAGGAAACTGACTCTTATGGTTTCCGTTACAGAATATTAGAATTGTACTCAATGCCAGGAGACATTCAAAATGACCTTAGCAATAGGATTCAGGGATGAATTTAAAAAAATTAATACCGCAAATTCTAGTTCGTTCGTCTCAGGTGTAAGCAACCCTCGAGTCGGAATTACTGTTCGAGGAAATTAAAAATAATCCTATTTAATAGAATTGCCAAACTAAATAGTTTAAAGATCAAAATATTTTGTTATCAACATAAACGAAAAATGTTTAAAATATTTTAAAGGCACTCCTGTTTTGATATTCAGTTACCCTAGTCGGCCATCGATTTTCAGCCAGACATAGTATAGTATATTGTATAACTAGTGCTGAAAGTTGGATATTTCACACGAATGTGAAGTTTGACCCACGAGCCGAAGGCGAGTGGTTCAATCACATGAGTGTGAAATACCCTTTCAGCACGTGTTATACACGATACTTTTCCGACGACCACAATTTGTTGAATTGACATAACTGTATAAACATATGAAAACAGATTATGTTAACATCATTGCTATCAGAATTCACCAAAACTTATGTTAAACTCTGATAAATCAGGGTTCAAACTTCTTAATCCGTGTAAATTCAACAAATTATTTGCAACTGTCAAACTTTTAAATACTAATTTTTAGGTTAGTTCGCTCAGTTATCGCAGCGTGTGATAAAATCATATCACACAGTTGCGGACGCATCTGATTGGCTAACGAGCTTTCATATCGCACAGCATTGCTAGTGATGTGCAATGACCAACTTTCAGTAATAGTTTAGCGTGTGAATTTATGTACTTTTCGTAGTGGTCGTCGGAAAATGTATTTCTGTGCTTTTCTAGTCCAGTATTTAAATGGGTTCATGCAAAAATTTCATACCTGAATATTTCGTACAATTCTATTCTTCTCTAGGGTTTCAAAGGAAACCACATCTATAAAATAATATAAACGTCAACTTTCATTCGCTAGTCATACCATACGTATACACACATAAAAATGTTAAAATCGTTTTCTAAGGACCTTAAATCGTTTTTATTCACTAAAATCTGGGTATGTGTTTTCGTTTTGAAAATACAGTTATTGTAAAATTTAAATAACCAGCTCTGTGAAAAATTATGAAATTTAACAACGAGCATTTTTGAGCTAAAATTTTCTTTAATATCAAGCATGAGTTAAGTCGCCAAGAATTCGTATGACTCCGATAAAAAAGCTCGAACAGTAGCGCATATAAACAAGTAAAAAAATGGAATGGGTCATCCATCCTATAGTCCCGATTTAATACCCAACGACATTTTATTTTATTTACGCAGGTAAAAGACATATTGCTATTGCTGGGAATGCGTTTTACTTCGGCCCGACCAATGGTGTCGATACTTTCAAAAGAAAGATAAATGACATACTTCATGGAAAATATGTTTTGAAAATTGGTTCCTTTGAATGCAAATAGATATTTGTATATCAAGGCCGCGAAATCACTCTTTAGCGTACCGAGAGAAAAATTGTCAATTGACAATCTCGAGGGCGCTAAAGGATTTCGCGGACAAGGTGTACACAATATTTTTGTGCAACCGTAAAAAATATGTAATTACAAATTTTATTATTTTTAAACAGTTTCATTGTAAATAGAAAGTTAGCTTTCAAGGTGGCTATGGAATTAACATTTGATAAACAAAACCATGCAATTCCCAAGTGTCAAAGTGATTGTTTACCTAATTTCGCGGCCGCTACAATGACAACGGCCGCGAAATTCGTTACCATAACAACGGCCACGAAATTTAATTTCGCGGCCTGTATTGCGGCTACGAAATGCTTATTTCGCGTCCGGTTGCACAAAAAATATATTAACTGTACTGAGGATCATTATGAGAAAATGTAATATTTTTTTTAGAATGAAATTTAGGCTATTACGCGTTTATTTCCATTAAAATTATGTCACGAACTTTTCGAAATTGAACAGGGACTTGCGGGTGAAAATAGGAATGGAATTACTGACGATACATCTACAGATATCAATGCGAAAATGTTAAAATTGGATGTTATTTAGTTCTTAAAACGCGCTTTTATTCATAATAAAGAAAGTAGTAATGGGTAGCTCACCGGTAAAACAGTTCTCTGCTTATCACATCACCCCAAACATGTGGCGCATCAATTAAGTCATTTGATCATTTTTTAAATTTGTTAACTTATTACTGTTTAGATAAGTAAAAGTTTTAATAATTAAGTGACAATGGGAGTTCCTGCATTTTTCCGTTGGTTGAGCAGAAAATATCCATCTGTAATCGTTCATTGCATAGAACAAAAGGTTAGTTAGGTTATGTTGTATTTATAACTGTAAAACATAGTTATGTTTTACAGTTAAATATTTGTATACTTTTATCCTTGTTTGTTCAGACTACCGATTTTAATGGCACTCACATTCCCGTGGACACATCCCTACCAAATCCAAATGGAATAGAATTTGACAACTTGTACTTGGATATGAACGGCATAATACATCCTTGTACACATCCTGAAGATAAGCCGGCTCCGAAAAATGAAGATGAAATGATGATTGCCATTTTCGAATGTATTGACCGTTTATTTCGAATTGTACGTCCTAGAAAGGTCTTATATATGGCCATCGATGGAGTCGCGCCAAGAGCTAAGATGAATCAGCAAAGATCTCGTAGATTCCGTGCTTCGAAAGAAACGGCAGAAAAAATCAGAGAAATTAGTAGAATTCGATCAGAATTATTACTGAAAGGAGCTTATTTGCCGCCCGAAAAACCAAAAGAAGATCATTTCGACTCTAATTGTATTACTCCCGGTACACCTTTTATGGCGAGGTTGTCCGCTTGTTTACATTATTACATTCACGAAAGGTTGAACAATGATCCAGGATGGAGGGGAATTAAAGTTATTCTGTCAGATGCTAACGTACCAGGAGAAGGCGAGCACAAAATCATGGATTTCATCCGTAAACAAAGAGGTAAGTATATTTATAGGAATATGTTTAACGTGGGGATCTTGAGAACGAGAACTGTGAGAGATAATTGGAGAAAAAAATCAAAGTAGCTGACATCTGGGGAGAGATTTGTGAACGTAGCAAATGGGGAAAACGTCACTTGTTGGTCATTTGTTAGTGTAGTATATTTTGAATATAAATGATATTTTGCACTAAATCGATATGATGTTTACACTTTAAAATAAAAACAAATTATATCACTATTTTATTAGATAAAATGGCGGCCAAATGGGGGGTTTTGTCCGTTTTGTCGTCGTTCGACCTGCCATCTACAGTTAATTTTTTCCTCCTATAGACTTTTTCAATTTAACGGCTATCTCTATCGCTGTCCAAATTCTAACTATACAATGTTGAGAAATGGCACTTGTCTACATTCTTAATGGAAACGTTTAGTCAGGAACTAATGGCACTGTAGTTACACATTTACCACTTTCACAAGTCAATCTGACATATAACTGCTCTGTAGGTATATTACATAACAAAACAAAATGCCGCACTGCTGTGAAAATAAAATATGGTTTTCATTTACAAAAACGAAAGTATAAAGTGCTTAGATTAAAATGAAGCAATAGCTAAAGAAGAATGGAAAATAATGATAAATTAAAATTAAATATAAAATAAATTGTGTGAACAGTTGTGCTGCCACTTGCAAAAGTTTAGCGTGAACATGGACATCCAGTTTTTCACTGCACTAGTTTAATGTACTTGTAACAAAAAATAGTATATTGTGTTATTAGGAGTAAAAGTGATAGTTTGTGTGGCGAGCATGGAAGATTGCACGACGAGCGAAGCGAGTCGGACAATTGCATGCGAGGCACACAAAGACACTTTTATTCCGAATGACACATTAATTTTTTTTTTCAAACGCACTACTTTTCTTTTTATTCGCTAATTCTATGTAGTTGCTATGGATATTTATTTATCTTATTTCTACGCCGCCGGCGTAGAAATTAGCTATTTCTACTCCGGCGGCGTAGAAATAAGCTATTTCTACTCCGGCGGCGTAGAAATTTCCAGCGGCGTAGAAATAAAACCTTGTGAATCGAGTCACAAAAAATGCCAATTCTACGACGTTTGAAAAAAAAATTGTTATGGTGGAGGACCCCATTGTGGCGACTGTAGAAAAAATCTTGTGTGTTTCGAGCGCAAATAAACATTGTCGATTTCGAGAGAATGCCACGCTCCTGCGTCGCGCATCAACAACCTCTCAATCGACAATATCCCATTTTGCGCTCTTAATACTATACTGTTTTAACTTCTTTCACTTTTTTAAAGTTGTCCTCGATTTTTCTTATATTTTACGTGTCTAATTTTTTAGAAACAAATGCCATGGATCTCGTGACAAGCGCGTATCCATGATTCCCACCATTTGTTCTTACTATGCGCAGATCCACATTGCGCATATATCTTCTATCTATATAAATTGTAAAGGTCTATTGTTATTATATTTACTTCCATTCTTTACTCATTTTTTAAATAAAAAAATAATACTTTACCACAGTAGTTATGCGTTGTTCGGGTAACGAATCAATAAACCACGGATTTTTAACATTTTTATGGCCAGTTGCGCCCTGCACCGCTTTTAGTTGAATTGTTAACTTCAGGTTAACAAAAAAAGTGCGTATCGAAATTTTGACACTAATATTTTAATATTTAACATCTTATTTGACATTTCATTTTGATACGATATTGTCAATTTAACCAACAGTTAAAATTTAACAATAAGCAGTGCAACTGGCCATTAGGGCCAGTTGTATAAAACATTGTTATATAGCTGATCATATGTTTAACTCAGCTGCACATCGTAACCATGGATACGTATCAAAAATACATTGGAACATTGGAAAATAAGCCATGTCAAAGTTAACAACGAGATAAAAGCAAACAGTGTTTTATGCAACTGAGTCTTCCTGTATATTTTTTGTTCCTATTTATTTAATATGACATGACATACGTATATACTCGGATTTTTATTCAAAGAGGATTACATAGTTATGTGTCATCTAGTACTGATACATTATACCCTTTCGGCGATTTATACAAATTTAGTGCATTGGTGCTAGCGTAGTGATCGCCTATGCGTAAATGCATACACCTATTACGTACTGTAAATAATTTGATTGATAGTTGGAATACTTTTTTAAATATATTTATTTAGACAAATGGTATGTACGTGTCTGACAACGTGTATAATACTTTTATAAACGTAGTACATTCGAAGCATCAAACCAGTGCACATCAGGAGACAGAACACGTTAATTTTTGTTCAACGACACAGAATAAAAGCAGATAGTAGAGACGTATGTGAATGTTGAAAATTTGTTACAAATGATTCATAGCTTTGGCACCCTCTTTATATAAAAATGCGAGTATACTTTATTCCAGTTAAGAATGGAGTTAGGAGTAAGATAGGGCCTATGATTCCAGCTTTTTGATTGGCCTAAACGCGAATAGAAATGGCAAAAGTAATAGCATTATATCGACATATCGTATAATTCGATATATTTTGAAGCTCAAGTATCGATATATCGGTGA
This sequence comes from Harpalus rubripes, assembly GCA_963082715.1. Taxonomy (NCBI): domain Eukaryota; kingdom Metazoa; phylum Arthropoda; class Insecta; order Coleoptera; family Carabidae; genus Harpalus; species Harpalus rubripes. The sequence continues at coordinate 18,981,600 of OY720464.1, forward strand.
TGTACAAAAAAAAATCATAAAACTGTAAAAATAATAATTTGTTTAATCTTTTACCACTCATTCGATACGAATTTCGTAACGATATATCGTACCTGCATATATCGATAAATTATTCGATGTCAAGTCCGATTTGGAAAACTGGTAGACAATATTTTATATTTCGTACCTACTGACTAGAATATACAAAGTTTTGATGGCATTTAAAATTTTAATAAAATGGCGGATGTCAGCAGTTGGATACCGTTATTTTTTAATTTCGACTGTAAAACTGGCGCTGATGTGAGCGCCATTTACTGAATTGGTAAGGTGGAACAGAGTACTTTGTTCCACTTTACCAATTCAGTATTGTAGAGAATAGGGCATAGTGGAACAGAGTATAAGCAATTTGATAGATTACCTGATTTTAAAAGCGAAACCATCAATGGATAAACACTTAGCGCCATCCGCCGCCATAGTTTGTCTCAGATTATTGTCAAACAATGGTCAAGCTGTTTCAATGTTCTATAATTTATTAGGAAAAAAATACATTTTATTTACTATGTTATTTATGTTAATAATAATTTCTTCATGAATATAACGTATAGGTACCGTGTGTCTGTTCTAAAGGTGTACATAGGAGATTAACATGGGAAATCAGTTTTTTGCAATTTCCTGCTCGCCTAATTATTTTAAGCAAAAATGCGTCAAATAAAAGTTTTAGAGCATAAAATTCTGCATCTAAATCAATAAACACAATTAGCTTTCCATGCATTGTAACGACAAAAATTAAATATGAAAATATCGAAAATTACGTTGAAAATATCGATAGCCATGGAATTGAACAAAAATTAAATAAATGCTTGACGTTTTATCTGTCATAACGTAAATTAACTTATTTGACGTTCCTGACAATTTGATTTTATCTCTAGTTTTATTGTCTGAAATGATTAAAAAATGTAGAGCTAAATTCGTGACAAAATTTGAAAAGACTGCTAATGTGTCTTCAAAAAATACACGTGAGCCGCGTAATCAGAATATAGGACGAGCAGAACATGAGTTACTCTAAGAAAAAGTGTTAGGAATGATAAGTGTAGGCCCCTTCTGTAGTACTAAGGTAGATGTATTGGAAATGAGTTGAGAGTACATAACAGCATCATACATAATTTTGTTACGAAATGTTGAATTTTTGATATATTCATATTATTTAAACAAAGCTGTATTTTCTTAACTTTATTAATTTTATATTTCTATTATTGCCATAATTAACGATATTTATTAAATCAAATTGTTAGAAACGTCAAATAAGTGAACTTACGTTATGACAGATAAAACGTCAAGCACAGAGACGTCAAGCATTTATTTATTTTTTGTTCAATTCCATGGCTGTCGATATTTTAACGTAATTATCGACATTTTCATATTTAATTTCTGTCGTTATAAAGCATGTAGAGGTAATTCTGTTTATTGTTTTAGATGTAGAATTTTATACCCTGAAACTTTTATTTGGCGCATTTTTGCTTAAAATCATTAGGCGAGCAGGAAATTGCAAAGAACTGATTTCCCATGTTAATCTCCTATGTACACCTTATAGACACACGGTATATAAAAATATTTCAGCTATGCGAACATGAAAAATTTGTACCCTCTCAAACAAACGTTTGTCGACCACTGGCAGGTGAGGATATGCTACATTACACGCCAAATGTGGAATTTGAAAATTCATATCTCGCTTATTACGTAAAATTTTTAAGTCGCGTTTGCACTAAAATTCTTAGTACATCTCTTCTCATGCGAATATCTCTGAAACGAAGCATTTGTGAGATTTTATTTACATGAACTTCCACTTGTGTTTAGGTTCTTTATCTAAATTTTGAGCCGTTTAATTTTTGAACATTCTGTGTATTTTTATATTATTTTGACTTGTTACATTTTTCTTCCAAACTTAATTTATAAAATTGTTTACTTATTAAATGTTTCTAGCTCAACCAGATCATGATCCGAATACTCAGCATTGTTTGTGTGGAGCAGATGCAGATTTAATAATGTTGGGACTTGCTACTCATGAACCAAACTTCACAATAATTAGAGAGGAATTCAAACCTAACAAACCTCGTCCGTGCGATATTTGTGGCCGAGTGGGCCATGAAATGAAAGACTGTATAGGAGCTGAAAGAGAAGAGAAAGAGGAAGAACAACAATTCGGTTCCGAAGTTGATTTTATATTCGTACGTTTGTGTGTTTTACGAGAATATTTGGAAAAAGAATTAGAAATGCGCAACCTGCCGTTTAAATATGATTTTGAACGAGCAATTGATGATTGGGTGTTTATGTGTTTCTTTGTGGGAAATGATTTCTTACCGCATTTACCAAGTCTGGAAATTCGAGAAGGTGCAATCGATAGATTGGTTAGTTTGTACAAAGATTGCGTTTATAAAACTGGGGTAAGATATAGAAAATGTGTTTGTAAATTTGTGATTGTAAACAAAAATTATTACAGGGTTGGATAACAGACAGTGGAGATGTAAATTTAGACAGGGTACAACTAATTATGAACGAATTAGGAAAAGCCGAAGATGAAATTTTTAAAAGGAGACAACAAAACGAACTTAATTTTAAAGCAAGAGAAAAGGCAAAGCGGAGAAGAACTGACGGATATAATGACAGACGCCCAAATTTTAATCTTTTGAAAAATACTCAGTTTGCTCCAAAGGTAAGTTACCTACTTTCATTTTCTTAATCTATACTTCGTGTAGATTTTACTTTTGTAATTGAAGCAATTAAATTCAAAGGGATCAATATGCCCTTTTTATATTTGCAGAAAATAATAATGATAGTTGCAAATTCTTCGTTGCATAATATATTTTTTATATTTCGCGTACACAAAGTGAATTTTGTACAACAATTTTGTATAAATGTTTTTGGCGATTTTTTAAATTGTGAAGTTGGTAACTTAGTCTAAGTGCCAAATAAATATCTTTCATATTAGTTCTCATTATTCATGAAAAATTACTGAAATTAGATTTTTTATGGTAAAATATTTACATCAAACAGTACAGCACTCTTTTAAATTAAAATTCAAGGTATTTATTTGTAGGTTCATAACATAAATATAAATTTTAACTCTGACCTTGTAAATAACTGTTCTCAAAATGTTAAAATAAATTAAATTTACTCGTATTTTTCGTAACTCGTCTACGGCTTGATTATGCAAACTGTACTCGTATTACAATAATGATCATTGTAATACTTATCTTTCTAAGAATATAAAATGATTACATGGTTGAATTCAGAAAAAAATACTCTATCGAATGCGCCTAAAAAATATAGTATCCCATTTTAAAAAATATAACTTTGTTATAGTTTGAGAACCACTGGTTAAAACATTTTTTTTTCTTTAAAAAATAATGTCCCTCTATATCTAGTACAACTTTTATTTGAATAATTTTGTTCTATTTCCAATAATAAAGAAAATAATCGAGATGTCCCGTATCCGAGAAACAGCTTGTATCTTTTATGTCATCAGCTCCTCTTACGTCACTTCTGGTAAAATCCAAATTTTTAATTACTATTTATTCATATCACGCTCAATTTAAATAAAAAAGATCTCAAAATTTTAGATTTGTAATACAAATATATGAAAGTTTCAGAAAATAAAATAATAGTAGATTAAAACACAAGTATCATAAGGCAATCTGTTAATGTACGAGTCCAAGTTTGGAAAACGAGCCGCTAGGCGAGTTTTACAAAGGACGAGTGCGTATGATGCATGTTTTTTATACAATATTTTCTATTGAAGTAATTTTACAATTAGATTTTTTTTTAAAAAGGACATCAAAAGTATGAGTTGGTATTTTTTTTATCAGTTATGTTGGTAGTGCTTCCCGCTAATAATTGAAATTTCACATTTTGTGTATTTTGTCTGATTGTTTACATTAAAACATTGTATGTACAATGTACTCCACAGGTTTATTAATGAACCATCCTGATTTGACATATCGCTGGTGCGTGTTGGTTATTATCATAAATAAAATTTGAATATGGGATTGAAGGACGTTACGTGGACTATCAAGCCTTTTTATTGAGAAAACAACATAAATAAAACTCTTTAAATAATGAAATACTTTAATGAACAATTTATTGATCTAGACTTTTACTTTCCACCATTTTGTCAATACATTCACTGCTCATTTGCAGAGATAACGACAACAGCTGTTTTTACAAATACAAAACATATATGGCACTCATAACGTTTAAATCATATTTAAAAATTTAATATTCGATAATTCACCACAACGTGGGACTGGAAATCATGGATTAAAGCGTCAACTTTTCATATTTGTTTGCCAGTAGCCGCTACAAATTGAGTAGACAGTGTCAACATTTTCAAGTAACGTGCATCATACATTTCATAACCTGCCTGGAATAACAATACATTTAACTCAAAATAGCATTACCATAAATTTAAATTGTAATAAATAAAACTTACCGTTTTAATTAAAGTAAACCTAAGCGCATTGTTTTTTGTTTCATAATTTTTTAGTTGAAATATTAACTTCACAGATTCTTCTTCTTTCTTAACTAACACATTGGGTACGTTCCACTTGGCGACCACAACGCTCGCAAATGCGTTCCACATAGAGCCGCGGTCGCCGTGGTCGTTCGAACGAACGTCACGGATGACGTCATTAACAACGACTGTACGGCGACCGCCACGCTCATCCCAACAACATGGGTCGGAGCGGTCGTTTGGCATTTTGAGCGCAATTTTTAAAAATGTTTACATAAAAGTTTCATTTTTACCTTCGTCTGTATATGACGATCCTTTCAGATTCGATAATTCCAGTTGTATAATTCCAAAAATTACAATTTTTTCATATTTCTCGTCTACATAATTATGAAGATTTGATTAGATTTTAGTCACCCGGGGAAATTCCCTCATTTGAAGCTCTTACCAATTTTTCTTGGAAAAACGCAGTTAAATATAATTTTTTTGATAGTTTACATTATAAATATTAAAGAATATTTTATTCTCTATGCGATTTGACTTCATTTTATACTTTATATTCAATGTATTTAGAGATAAAAAAAATTATAAAGATAAAAGACAGAATAAATTACATAGAATTGACGGAAGGTAATCATGTTAATCATATCAGATTTTTAAATTTTATATCTATTTCTACCGAAACATCAATGCGTCAATGACAGCAGCAGCCATCTTGTTCACCAACGACCACAAGCCGTTCCACTTACGTTTGCGACCGCGGCGTTTGCAAGCAAGTGGAACGGGAAAATTTGCGGTCGTGGTCGCAAACGTTGTGGTCGCCAAGTGGAACGTACCCAGCTATAGCTATAAATTTCTTTTCTTTCTAATCCTATCACCTAAAGAAAAGATAAAAATCTACAATTAGAAGTAATATTTCAACACAAACAATTTACCATTTTGAGGTTATCTGTCAGTTATGAAAGCATGACTACCACCTCTAGAACATAAAAGGCGCCAAAAACAGTACGTTCATAGATCTTCTAAACGTCGTGTTTTCAGTGATAAACAGTGCTTTTATAGACTCATAAAAACACCGAAATAGAAAAAAAATATTAGAATACCCTATTCTAGTAAATATAGGCAAAAATACAAATCATGTAAAAGTAACAATAAATTAAATATATGTAGTATAATAGTACAATTGACGCTAAGGTGCGAGCATAGGGATTTAACATGGGATTTTAGTTTTTTGCAATTTCCTGCTCTCCTATTCATTTTACCGCAAAAACTATAGAGTGCGAAGTTGTTCAGAATTAAAAGTTTTATACAAAATTGTTTTAACATTTTTTATTATGTTTCTAGTTTCTTCACAATTTTAGAAAGAAATTTTAATATTCCGGTTTATTAGTAGCTATAGCCATGCCACTTGCTTTTTTTCTGGTTTTCATAAATTATTTATAAACGTCAAACATCAATTTGACTTATGAAAAAGAAATAAATTAAATAATGAATATTTATTCGAATGAGGAACATATCTAAAGGAATATTATGATGGAAATAGTTCCATATGTCAAATAGACGTGTGACGTTTATAAATAATTTATGAAAACCACAAAAAGGAAAAAAGTGTCATGGCTAATGCTACTAATAAACCGAAATTTTTAAATTTCTTTTTAAAATTGTGAAGAAACTAGAGACAAAATAAAAAAATTTAAAACAGTTTTGTATACAACTTTTAATTCTGGACAACTTCGCTTCCTACAGTTTTTGCCGTAAAATGAACAGGAGAGCAGGAAATTGCAAAAAACTAAAATCCCTATGTTCGCACCTTAGCGTCAACACCTTGTATAATTATTTATTTATGAATCATCATCGGTGTTCGTCCACTTTTAAACGTTTTTATCGGCTGATCAGTTAAACAGCTTATGAAATTATACATAGTAGGGAAATAATTACATTATCTTATTAAATATTAATCATTTTATTCTACACATTTTTGTGTTGTACAATATATTGTTCACTTGGTGTTATAGAAAAACTACACACAATAAAATTTTATTAAATTGATATCCATAATATTACTATTCTAATTATAACACAGTATTAGATTGCATATTGCATTAATAATAAAATTGTGCTTCTTTATGGTGAAAATATAAAAGACCCTTAAAATCTAGGCGTCCTTAGCCGTTGTTGTTGTCAAATTACGAATACGGTCGCCAAAAATTGCGATTATCCTAAAACTGCTTTGCAATCAACCTTTTGGCCACACAGGACCTATAATATAGTGTTAGAAAAACAAACTCGGAATAGGCTCTGAATTGAGAAAGGTAGGCGATTTCGGGCGACAATCGTTCACTTGAGGTATGTTGCGTTCAGGGGGTCTATTCTAATTCATATAGCGTGAGGCTATCATAGCCCAATCCCGCTATCCGACTTGAATCTATCTGTTGGCTATTACTGGAACTTATATTAATATAGCCAGATGTGGCTATCCGTAGCGAGAGCTCTAGTGGTACCGCTAAGAGCAAAGTGTCACGCTTCGAATTGACAGTGATTGACAAGTTGACAAGCAGTTTGCATTGCACTAAAAAAAATATAGAACTACACAAAATTATAAAATTAATCTAAACAAACCTAACTAAAAAGTAAAACTAAAAAATAACACAAATACTATAAGAATATAAGGCACGATCATCTATAGTCAATGTGAAAGTTGTCAGATTCAAACTGAATGTTCCATGTACTGCCACGCAACGCGCTTGTACATATAATACCAACATATAAAAATATGGCTTCGAATTAGAATAGACCCCTCAGGTGTGTCCACATATTCGAGCGCTAGTAACAGCCTACCCAGAATGCTTGAATCAGTGTTCGCAACTGAACGTGTACTGAACGGGTTTGTCGGGTCCCTCGGTTAACAATTTCTATCTCTCTTTATTGTATGTCATTTTCTTTTAAAATGTCAGTCAGAATACTGTTTTTTTTAAATAGAGTACGTGCACGTCACGTTGACAACCATGTCAAAATCAGCTGAGTGGAAGTAAACATCTGCTAGTAAGTAATAATTTCAATTTTTGGCATCAAGGTGCATCTGCCGGGTCTGTATCTGACGTGTGATATTCTGACGTTTCGTTATAAAACCCATTTTTGTCTGACTAATACATTAAATAACAAATCTAATAAATTAAAATCATATAATACCTACCTAAAATGAACTCAATATAATATAAAAAATTACTTCAATTATCAAAAAGTCAAAAACATGTCACATGTCAATCACATAGTAGCATATGTTTACTTCCACTCAGCTGATTTTGACATGGTTGTCAACGTGACGTGCACGTACTCTATAACCTCTATAAAATGTAACACTGGAGTATTGAATTCATCATCCAGTGCTAAAAATATAAACACTAGGCGCTTTCGTTCGGACTGTGATTGTGATTTTCTAATTCGTGATTCGTTTAAGAATGATTCCTTCCAATCATGATTAAATTTATTTCCAAGCGAACAATAAAACTAACTCGCGAAACCTACACAAAGTCGAACGAACTAGCGTCAAATGTCAAATGACATTCACAGACCGACAAGTCAGCTGTTCCCGAATAACAAAAATTATTGTGGTGGTTATAGGGCGCGAGCAGACACGTGACTCGAGCGACCTTGAATGCTAAAATGTTAATATTTTACAATTTATAGGCAGTAAAACACATGTAATTAAAAATAATAACATTTTAGCAGTTAAAAATCAAAATAAGTCAAAACATTGGTCTTGTCAACATGACATTGTTCTTGTCAAAATGACATGCGCACACAAATAAGCTGATTCTAAGCACGTGACTCGAGCAACCTTGAAGTGCTTAAAATCAGCTGATATGTGTGCGCATGTCATTTTGACAAAAACAATGTCACTTTCACAAGACCAATGTTTTGACTTATTTTAATTTTGAATTGTTAAAATGTTCTTATTTTTAAGTTCGTGAGTTTATTGCCTGAAATTTGTAAAATATTAACAATTTAGCAGATCTAAATCAAAATAAGTCAAAACATTGGTCTTGTCAAATTGACATTGCTCTTGTCAAAGTGACGTGCACACAAATCAGCTGATTCCTAGCACTTCAAGGTCGCTCGAGTAACGTGTCTGCCCGCGCCCTATTAGAAAATTCGAAACCAATAGTGATGAATGTTGAATCTACTGACTCAAGTTCTTGTAGTTCTGATTCTGCTCTAGATATGAATTTGCGGAACAGAAGAACTTGTATAAATAATTATGTTGAAACTGTTATATCTAACTATTCGAAAGAAGAATTTAAATGTCACTTTCGAATGAATAGAAATACTACACATTACACCACGAATTATTGGTATTGGTACATCTCATAATTCATCTGAAATATAAACATTCTTATAACTGTTTGTTTCGCCATTTTTCAATCTTTTGTGATTTGAATAACAGTAATCATGAGAAAAGACTGAAGGGGCGTGTAGTGAACACTGTTCTTTTATTTATAATCTATTTCTGTAATAATTATAGTCCTTGATTTAAAAATCCCGGCAACTTTTAGGTATTAGTTCACCCTAACGTCGGTAGTTAGCGCTGTGTAACTGCAGCTTTAAAAATAACACTATCTGGCTTGTCTGTTGCCGTTAGGTATAGATATAGATAGTCTGTTAATAACAGTAATCATGAGAAAAGACTGAAGGGGCGTGTTGTGATCACAAAATGAAAGAGGGGATAACGAATAACGAACGAAGAAACATAATTCTTCTTGATCATGTTCACTTTGTTCAATTTAACACGAATCACAGTCCGAACGAAAGCGGCTACTATTTGATTTTCTTATTTACGTGCATTTTGACTGTCAAAGAGACTACTTGTGACAGTCGTGACAGTTTTAAATTACGCATTATCTGTCATAACCAACAAGTGAACCAGACGATTTTTAGTGACACCACTGACCACATCATACCGCAACTAATTCTACCCATCCTACCAAGTTCAAGGATATGTCGCTTGAAATCGCCTTTTCATAATTATTTAATTAAATGACACGAGATATTGTCAAAATGTTATATAAGAAATTTAAAGCTTTTCTTCTTGAAACTTATTTTAGAAAAATGGCAAATGGCAATATTCTTTTGCCTGTTACTATAAATTTCAAGAAAATTACATTTCATGATCAATTTTTACAACTTGATTTTTGAATTGAATAATGATCTCTGTTCATAGGTTACTCTGAGTTAAGATAACAAATAATTGCATATAACTCTCAAACAACATATATGGTCGTTCCACGATATCAACAGATTTAAGTCATCGGTAGAAAGTTACTAAACTTTTTAGCTAATTTATACGAGACTGGATCGTTTTATGCTGCGATTGTTGCATATAGTGCGAGTTAACTTTAAATACTATGCTTGATTACAAAAAAAGAAAATTTGAGTACAACAATGAAAATGTCTAATTATTTAAAAGAGACATTATAATGGGCTACTTGCGTGGTACTGAAAATCCAATATCTATCACTATACAGTATGTCCCATTTAGAGCTGCCACCATTGGGATCTCGGGAACTATAAGAGTACATTGTCGGTTAAATGGAACTTTTTTGTGCACCTATAGGGGGCCATCTCAGATATGCTTTTGTTTTTAAATGGAACCAATATTTGATTTTAGTCTCAAAAAATACTTATTTTTTTTTCTCATTTTATTGATTGAGTTATTGTGTTTCGTATTTGTTTTACCCCCAAAATAAAATTTTTCTCGTTATTTTTCCCGAATTTTGTAATTATTTCACAAAAAACATCATTTTTATTAATCATATTCTATTTGAGTGATATAATTCATTTCATGACTTTCTTGCTCAATATTTTTGCAACTTACAATTTACACTGTAACATGTCAAGGGCGACCTTATAAAAATATTTTTTGGTTTTAATGGACCTTTCCAATTTAAAGAGATAGAAGATATGCGCAATGGAGATCTGCGCATAGTAAGAACAACTGAGATCTATGACGTTTGATTCTAAAAAAATTAGACGTAAAATGTAAGATAACTTTAAAAAATCTTATCGAAATAAGTTACAAAAGCTTTTATTGAAGGTAAAATGTCTAACGATGCAAATTTTCACAGAGAATACAGGTATTTTAATGACTGCAATATTTTTGACGTTTCGTTTGACAGCCCAACTGGCAGTTGTTCGCGCCATTTTCTTACTATTTGCAGTGATAGAAAGAGATAGCCCTTAAATTGGAAAGGTCCATTTGATTGATTTTTAGGCATAATTTTCCAATGAAATAAATTATTTAAATAAAATGAATAATTCTTACCAATATTTCCAAAATAACACTAAATTTACTAAAATAAGGAAAAAAATAAAATTTAAAGTAAAACAAATACAAAACACAGTAACATTCACATGATTGAAAAGAGAAAAAAATAAGTATTTTTTTGAAACTAAAATCAGTTATGGGTTCCATTTAAAAAATATATATATAACTTTGTGTTATATATCGAAAATTTACGAATATAAAAATTTATTACATACGCCACTGGTTAGGCAATAAAAATATCTAACTTCTTATTTATTTTATTAATTAATTTGCAGTAAGTATAGACCATATTATTAACTATAGCGCCTCTGCCGGCAGATTTATGAAATGAAAAAAGCGTGCCAGGGTGACAAACTATTTTTTTAATTTTTTCAATTGAGTTGGCAATACTAACTTTTTTTCTCTTTACTATTCTTAGGAAAAAAAGAAAAATATATTCCTTTTTAATTAACGGATTCAAATCCCAATCCTGGAAGCAACAATAGTAAACATTAAAAAAATATATTTCGCACTTTACAAAAGAATCACAACAACAAAACATTAGTTTGAGGTTATCTGTCAGTCAGAAGAGTAAATATGCGCTTAAATTTTTTAAATTTTAATGTTTATTTTATTGATTATTTATATATTATAAGGGCAGAATCCAGTAGGTAAACATGAAATGAAACTTGCGAGAAAAAAATGATCGTTCATTTACGTCTACATTAAATAATATTTTGCTTTAAAAATGCAATTTTTCCCATAAGATAACATTGGTTTCATTTCTGCTGTACTCCCAAGCATATTGGTGCATTCTGAGCATGCGCATTGAGATAGTAATATGGTCTATTGAAGAATTGCGAGAAAAAAATTACAGGGTTGCCAATATGGAACTAGATATCAGTTATACGTGAAACGGTAGAATGGTCGAAAGTATTCCTAAAAGTGCTGAAATCTGCCTAAGAAATTATAGCTTTTAATTTGAATATATTATTATTATTATTATTGTAAAATAAATTAATAAAATAATAAATTTATAAAAAAAAACAATTGTTTCCATGGCTTACTTGGCTAAATTAACTAAAAATAGTACACAAAATTTTCATTTTTAAACGTAAATAACTCGTTTATTTGAAAAAATTGTACATAAACATCATTACCTTATCAAAAAAAGAAAAAAAAATACTCTTTCCAATAAAAGAGTAAAAAATATATAGTTCCGTTTAAAAAATATATATTTTGTCCCATATTTTTGGAACCGCTTATACAATTTCTTTTTTGCTGATATCTTCAATTTTCTTATTCAAAATGATACAATTTTGCTCATTTAGCCAATCTCGTACCTTTTCAAATACAAAAAAATAGAGGTCAAAGTGTTCAAATTACCCGCACATGCCGTTACTATGGGGGGTACCGATGCTATTGTACTTTTTATGAATCATAGTCGCCACACTATGACTTCATGGCCATTCATTGGTGCGTTCGTCATACATGGTAATTTAAATATTAAAATTTTATTAATTTTTTCTGACCAATTAATGAAAATTTTGTTATCAACAGGAGCATAAAAAATAAAAATATATTTAAAGGATTCGTATCGAATACGTAAATTTAATTGTCAAAGTTTTAAAATAATTAATATTTTCCAAAAACATATCAAACGTTTGGGGATTTTTAGATTTCCATATTTTTTCCAAGTTGATGACGTAAATCGGTTGATATCGTGGAACAACCATAACAAAAGTTTTGGCTAAATAAAATTTAAGCTTGGCATAATTTAAGAAATAGATGTGTATCCGTGATGTGAATATTAATTTGTGTTACTAATATATTTATTAATTACCCTTTAAAATAAAAATTTCATTATATTAATTACTTTAAGAATGTAACATCGACATCACGTGACCTGCGCGAAGCTCATGACGTAGGGTCTCAATTTCAACTTACAGATACGTCCAATGGCGTATCAATTAATTTCTAGCTTCTTTTTTCATAAATTGGCTTACGTTATTAATTAATTTTTACCCTTGGCTGTGTATAGTCATACCACTGACACCAACTGTTTTGAAGACATCGCAGACATTTACTAATTCTTGAATTTTAAAAGAGATATTATCAGAACCACAGTTTCACAACAAATGAGAGAAATCCGAACGAACGGCACTGTCGTAGCACGTGTGCAACCAGCTAAGTCAAAATCGTTGCTATGGCCACAGTATAAGGAAGAGACAGTAGCGACACTTCGAGGCGGCACCTTTGATGTTGTAGTATCAAAATAAATATGGGCAGCCATATTGTATGGGGTGAGCGAAGCCGGCAATTTTGAAATACTGTCACAAGAAATGAGCAGTGCGATAGTATTTCTGTGTATTCAAAGGTAATGTAGAGTTGCTGTTAATCTGGTAGGTTTTATTTAGATGAAACATTTTACTGTTTATCATGAATTTTTATTAATTATACAATAAAATTATTTTTTTCTATTATTTTTCTCGGATTTAAAATTTCTGTTTATAAATTTTAAACAATAAAATAACCGCATCGTACAAAACAAAGTTAACAAATAATGTTTTGGAAAATATTCACATGGATTCTATTTACATTTAAAATAAAACGTTGAACAATGTTACTTTGCGTAGCAAATGTTTGAAACTTCTGAATAAAAATATTTTCTAACTTAAATACGAAACCGATAAATAAATCATTTGGCATATATTAACTTCCGAATATGTTTTCCTCAAAATACAAAATATGAGAATAAATATAATTTTGCTAACCTGTCAGAGTATTTGGGAAAAGAAAAATAACTTAATTTATCACCGGGATGTTATCTTGCTATGTGACTACAATCTTTCATAGCACATTTACTTACACCTTTTCTCCTAACTGTATTTATTTCCATTTTAAAAAGTGCAAAAGTCAAAGAGAAAATACAAAGTTTGATGGAAATTAAGCGAAACCAAAACACGCTTCAATAGCGTAAATATGAGGGATTTGCCAGGTGCCTTCATTCACCTAGCAAAATTAATTTAATACATAGGAGACATTTGAAATTTAACTTTTTGCTAATTTCATTTATTTGAGTTGAGTAAAAACTTAATTCATTGCTATTATAGATCTAAATATTATATTATTATAAATCTTAAATTTGTTACGCCACTGCTAAGCAAACTAAAAGTTTCCACTCATGTTTTCAGAGGTGAATTTCCGCACATGCGCATAGAAAATTGTGACATGAATTTTAGCAGTGTCCCTACTGCCTCTTATACTGTGTTATGGCATCGTCGAAGATGTGTCTACTGCGCATTGACGTCAGTGTTACATTCTTAAAGTAATTCCACTCTAGTATGAATATTTATAAAGAATCGTAAATAATTTATTTAAACAATTTAACGGGTGTCTCCTTCTTCCTGTTTATAATTTTAAACAGTATTGTACGTAATAAAATGTAAACTAGTTCAATAAAAGAAAGAAAAGTAAAACCCATAAATAACCCTAATAAACCCCCAATAGTAGCTAGAAAATCTATAGTTTCAAATGTTGCTCTCTTTTCCATTGCTAAAAATTCAGAGTTGCGGAAAAATATGTTCAAAATACTCTCTTCTTTTCTGCAAATAAAAACAATTTATAATAAGTTGATATTAGTATGATTGATTTTGGTTGCAGCATATGGATTTTTTTTCGGGAGGTATTGCGCTGGCCACAACATTTTTTTTATTATTTTACTTCTATTTATCTTCATATGTAAACAATTGACAATCTGTGAAAATATTAATATTTAAATTATACTATATTCCAGTTAAGAATGCACTTGGTCTTAGTGGGGATCGTAAGCCATATCTTACTCCTAAGTCCATTCTTAACTGGAATTTTGTACTATCCATCGCGGGCCCATACGAGATTCTTAGGGTCTGTTCGACATTAGGATCCGAGCGCTCATAGCACGCTCGATTGGCTCGACGACGTTTGTAATAGATATTGGCGACTAAAATTAACGTGAATCCCTCAAGCGGACGATATTTGCAATTATTGAAAATGGTATTCTGTTATTCAACTTTACAGTAAATATATATAGTGCATTGGATTCCTTGCCGGTTTCTTGTTTGTCTTTTTGTTTTAAAATACATATAAATTACTTTGCAATATGAGCAAAGAACGAAAAAATATTAACGTCAATTGCTGCGTTTATGGCTGTCATTCTCAGGGCACTAAGAAATTATCTGTCCCAAAAATTGGGAGAGGACGAGTGACATCCAAAATAAATTTGGTAAAATGGAGTCTATCGACAAAAGAGAGGGCTGGATTAGGAAAATAAAAACTGGGAAACATGTAACGAATCATAAGTGGATAACAAAAATGAAAAGTATTCTATTATTTCCTGACCGATTCATGAGTAAAATAATACACTTTTCACTTAATGTGTAGCATTCAATATATTTCTTACACTTGTAATTAAAACAATTTGAAAGATATTTGACATTAGTTCCATTTTAATTTCCTTAACTAAGGGCCAGTTTTATAAAGAAATTTAATCTTCACTTAAAATTTAGTTGTCAAGTAAATTTAATGAAATGAACAAATTCGAATCAATTTCCATGTTCTTATGACATTTAAATCATTGCTGTCAAAAAATCGTGTTGCATTTTTTCTTTTCATTAAATTTAGTATGGAAGTAAATTTTAAGTGAAGATTCAATTTCTTTATAAAACCGGTCCTAAGTGAAGTAAATACATATTTATTTAACATCCATGAATAATATATGGTAATACTTTACTATCTTGTGCAAAATATTAAGACAGCTGTAATGTGTTTGAACTGGCCACTATGCCCAGCTATACAAGAACATTTTGTAAATACTCAATGGTAAATTTAAAGTTCTTCTAATCTCATGAGGATGTGACGTTAGAGCACTTGTAAAACACAACCCATTAAAATAACAACCCACGATTCAACAATTCTCCCCCTTCTATAAAACTTGGAGAAGAATTTGTTGCCTCCAAATAAGTAAACATTTCCTTAGAAATAAGTCTAAGTTAACTTTCTTCGAATGTCATTATAATTTAAGTACGTGCACAAAATTATTACTAACACTATTTATAAAAAGTTTAATGAATTTGTTAGTATACTTCAAAACGAATGTTGGTTATACAATGTTTCTGTATGCGATCTTATAGCACAATACCATTTTCAGAGCACGTGTATGCTACAACACTAGCGCCGCCATCGGTAGTTTTAGTCGCCAATAGACCGATCGGAACTCGTGCTCCGCGTTCGGTAAGACCAGGCGCGCGCACATGCGAAGATGCAAAAATAAAATACACAGCCTTAAATACAAGTGCTCACAGGAGTTTTAGTCGCATGTGTGCGCACTTGTATTTAAGACTGTGTGTCTTATTTGCGCGACTAAACCATCACGTGACAGAGAATCGCATGTGTGCACCTAGCCTAAATGTCTCAGAGCGCGGTCTATTAGCTCGACCGTTCACTGTTAAGCGCTTCGAGCTTGTAGTGATTTGGCGTTTATTTACGCGGGATTCATATTGAGGTTAGAGGGAAACAAAATATATTTTTGACCTTTTACCTCCCGCTACCCTTGGTAAGGGAGGTATAGGGATCGTGCTAAATTTCGAGATTTTGGTAATTGACCACGTTTTAAGGTCCCTAGAATCCAATTTTAACATTTTCACGATGATGTCTGTATGTGCGTGTGTAAGTATGCGTGGATCCTCCACTCTAATTCAAATATCATTCAGAAAATTTTGAAACCTTGTATTTCGAACTTTTTCTGCAATGGAAAGAGCTCATTAGATTTTGGTGAAAATCGGATAACCGGAAATGGCACTTTACTAGAAGCTCAGAATAGTTTTTCTTCGAAAAATACCTTTAAATGTTAATTTTTCGAGATTAATGTTATTATAAAAAGTAAAGATTATTAAATTTTATATAGATTTGCATTAATACTTTTTCTTTATATTATATGGAGAAATTTATAAAATTATCTATAATTTAAATCACAGAGCCTACGCTTTAAACAAACAAAACGCAGTTATTCAAATGTACAATGTATGTAACTGACAGATAAATGTCACTGTCAAAGAACTAATCATTTCAAAATAATATTAGTAACGTTTTAAAGAGAAAAAGAACAATAGAAAAGGAATTCAATACAGTTTCCAGCATAAGTAAATATGGAGGTATGTATTTAGATTAATAAAAATAAACGATTCACAAAAATGTTTAAGCTAATCCTCATTTTTGGATTAGTGAATTAAATTCTATCCCAGTATATAAAATTTAATCTTCATTTTATTATAGCTTCGGTGGCTCAATGGTTCGAGCAACGCCTCATGTCTCTCGGGGCTCTGGGTTCGAATCCCACTAAGGCATGGATGTGTGAATGTGAACCCACTCTGTAATTGGGATTTAATCCTGTTGAGGGGTTTAAAAAAAGGTAGTTGGATTAAATTAGATTATATTTTAAGAAATAAACTGTCATAATTAGAGTAAAATTCGCTAATTCAAAAATAAGGATTAACTTAATCTTTTTTGTGACTCGGGCTGTAAATGGCGGGAGGTATTGTGTTGGCCACACCAGACTTTTTTAAAATGTTAACTTGTTTAGAACACAAAGAATAATAACTGAAAAAACAACTATACATATGCCCAATAACTCGAACACCCGAAAATAGGGATTTAACATGTAAAATCATATTTTCGTAATTTCCTGCTCCCTTAATTATTTTAGGTAAAAAAGGTTCAAATAAAATTCTGCATTTGAATCAATAAACAAAATTAAATTTGCGTGCCTTGTAACCTGAGAAATTAGGTATGAAAATGACGTAAATTTTTAGGTGCCAATGTCAAGTATCATTTACTATATATACATAGGCAGAAGACGCACGTCATCAAATAATATTACTAGATAATGACATACAAGCCGTGTTCCTTCGGGCT
Source organism: Harpalus rubripes (assembly GCA_963082715.1). Classification (NCBI taxonomy): domain Eukaryota; kingdom Metazoa; phylum Arthropoda; class Insecta; order Coleoptera; family Carabidae; genus Harpalus; species Harpalus rubripes. The sequence continues at coordinate 18,999,335 of OY720464.1, forward strand.
GTGATTCGTGATCTAAATGATAAAAGTGATAATGATTAACAAGAATAATGTTTTTACGTTTCCTATTCGTTATCCCCACTTTCTCATTTTGTGATCACAAGACAACATTCCCCCTTCCCTTCAGAATCAACCTTTTTGAGTGATTCACATGGATTCAGTTCAGAACAAATTGCAAATATACTATTTCGAGCGTAGAAATTTACGAATGTGGGGTTTGTGGCATCAAGGGAAATAAGACTTTTCTACAAAAGCGTGTAATGAACCACATAAAGATTTGTTTGAAATAAACATACTTCATATACCTTACCAAGAACATTATTTTTTACTTCAATATAACCCATTTTTAATTCTGAATATAACACTAGACAGTTGATTATTTATAAAATAAAGCAGGATAGTTTGCATTAGTCTGCATATGACATTGACATTTGACACTAGATTGTGTTGTTTTCTTGCTATAATTTTTAAATCCTGTTTCAAAAGAATCACGATTAAATTAAACAGGATTCACAAAATCACAATCACAACCCGAAGGAACACGGCTACAATACATACATATAAGTAAATAAAACTTTTAACAACAAAACTATTTTTATTATTAATGTTAAAATAAACATACATAATTTGAAAATAATAATTTTCTTTTATACAGGATGTCTCAATAAGCTTGCTCAATATTGGTAATTTTTTTGTTTGAAGAGATTCGAGTTTGGTTAAATGAAAAAAATTGTGTTATTTTGAATTACAAAACTACCGATATCAGCAAACATAGAGTGAAGAGACAGTTGTTCCCAATGGGTATACCCATTTTTTCAGCGCTTCGCTCCCATTTTCTAAGTACAATATCAATATAAATATTAAACAGCAAAGGTGAAATGCTACACCCTTGTCGTATTCCACTTGCCAATTCTCATAGTTTTATTACTTCGCAAATGTTTTCGTAGGTTATTTCCGTATGGTTTCTATGATTATAGATGTATTATAGTATAATACTTTTAAAACAAACAGGCAAGGCACAAGTCACGAATACTTAACGCAGAGAAAACTGACAATCAAGTGACAGGGACAGGATCTATATTTGATTGATGTGAAATTCAATGTAAACATGGTCATTCTCAGTAGTGCTATAACATATGGTACGAAAATCAACTACAATTATTTCAAATAATTTTATATTCCGTAAAAGGAATAAGGATTGACTTGGAAATAATTGTAAATTTCATTAATATATACGTTTCTTAATACAAGTATTTTTTATTTCTTCTTTTTTGAAAACGGAATAATATCCAATAATTTCTACAAGTTATATTTCATTGTATAAGGTTTTTCAGGTTGATGACGTGCGTCTTCTGCCTGTTCATTTGGAAAGCAGGTAGATAATACTTTATATTTCATACCTAGTGACTATAATATATAAAGTATCGATGGCATTATGATACTTTTTTAATATTTTAATAAAATGTGAGATGGCAGCAGTTGAATACCGCCATTTTTAATTGCAGCTGTTTAAACTGGCGTTGGTATGAGCGCCATTTACTGAATTGGTTAGGTGGAACATAGTATACATATATCTATACCCTGTTCCATTTGTCATTCAGCAGATGTCGCTCGCATCAGCTCCAGTTTTAAGTAGCCAAAATCAGAGAGTTCAAAACTATGCCCTATTCTCTACAATACTGAATGGCTTAAATGGAACAAGGTATATATTATACCTGCGCATTTTTAGTAGTTTCAAGGTTTCAAGACATCCGAACAAAATATACACAGAATTTTGTCAGATTAATAAAAAAGTTTTCCATATACTGCAACTATAATCAGTTATATTATTGTACAAGTGTGAATTAAATAAGAATTATAAATACATACTCATCCGGGAGAATCTGAATATTGTTAATTGTATAACGTGATTTGTGAATAAGATATTCTGCTTGCGACAGCTCAACATTATAGTCTATATAGTTGCAAGAAGGCAAACAATCGCATTTCAAGAAAGTATTGTATTGTATGCTCTCTGTTTCGTTTGCAATATATTTGTTATTCAGATTTTTATATTTAGTATATAAATCTGTAAAATAGAAATCATTTACAATTTGTTTAATGCTAGTTGGACTATATCTGTAATGTAGGTTACGAGGGCTGTCTGAAAAATTCGCGGAGCGGGAATGAAAACAACAGTTTTTATGTTTGGAAATGACTTTTTTTTCAATATAGTCTCCCTGGATCTCAATGCATTTGGACCAACGTTTTTCCAATAGTCCAATTCCGTCTTTGACGTGATTTTTCGGAAGCTCTTCAAAATACTCGTCCACAGCGGCTATGGTATATTAATTAGACGAAAAACGTTTTCCAGCGAGAAATATCTCAAGTTTTGGAAATAAGTAGAAGTCAGATGGTGTTAAATCTGAAGAATAAGGTGAATGTTCCAGCAAATCATAATTTAACTCGTTGGTTTTTGACATTGCTACAACACTTTTGTGAGCAGGAGCATTGTCCTGGTGAAAGATGATTTTCTTTTTGTTCAAACTAGGTCTCTTCTCACGAAGTTTTATATCCAATTGGCACAGAAGGTTTGAATAATATTCACCGTTGATAGTTCTACCTTTTTCTAAGTAATCTATCATTAAAATATTTCTTGCATCCCAAAAAACTGACGCCATGACCTATCCGGCCGATGAATTTTTTTGCAATTTTAATTAAATTTACGATGAATTTGTATTTAGCAAAATTTAATTATAAAATCATCCAATAGATGGCAGTAGTAGCTATGAATATGTTCAGCGTCAACTGTGTAACGATAATAAGATTGACATTGACACGAGAAGACAAGACATGTCCAGTTTTATTATACAAACAGTGGCGTATTAAGGTAGTTTGGCGCCAGAAGCCTTTGAATTTTTTGCGCCCCCCAAGCCCCCCTCCCTCGGTTTTTGTTTAACTTTAATGAAACAAAAAACATACTTGAACTTTTCTAGTAAGAAACCAATACATTATAAAAATTAAATCTAAAAACTGACATAGACCAATGATTCCAAAAATGACAATCTTGGGCGAATAAATGGGAGTTTTTTAAAAGTAAAATTCAGCAAACATTGAAACTAAACTTTTAATTTTAATTAATAGAGTATAATGGCAAATTAAAATGACATTTTTCGTGCTTTGGCACTGGCAAAAATATTCACTGTGTCGTCAAAATTAATTTCATTTAAAAGAGTTTTTTCGATGCACATAATAGCCAAAGCGTTTAATTTTGTTTGGGATAATGTGGACCTCCGGTAATCCTTCACTCTATTCAGTGCTGAAAAGGATCTCTCGCCAGTACAGTTAGTCTGCTTTGCAAGCAAACATCCGTAATAAAATGATAATGTTAGGAAAAACATCGTCAATGTTCTGCCTGCAGACAGGCGCCAGCCCCTACACATTTAATAAAAATCTAATATTTTGACTATAGGCTCAAACTCGTAGGATAGCTAAAATAAATTATTTTGCATTGCATCTTTTTTCACTATAATATCCAACTCATGCTTGCGCCTGCTAGTTTATATTTTTTTAAATATGTGATTCCTGGCATATTTTTGCGCCTCCTATTATTTTGCGCCAGAAGCCCGGGCTTCTCGGGCTTCTGGGATAATACGCCACTGTATACAAACTTTTTATAGTAATAATTTTATTAATTGAATCGTTATTTTCACTGCCATACCGTGAAAATGACATTTTCAAATTAAAACAATTAATCTTTAATTATCTGTCAAAAACTGTTTGTTACTTTTTACTTAACAACTTAGTGACATAAGTCTTAGGGTAATTATCAGCTATAATATCCCGAGGACATTGATAATTACGAAATAATTTTATCACAGTTACCGAAAGCGCGTTGCTTGGTAACCGCCCGACGCCGAAGGCGGAGGGATGTTACCTAAAAGCAACGTGCTTGAGGAAGTTGTGATAAAATTATAAGTATTTATCAATGATCGAGGGGTATTCGGTGAGAAAATTTTTTGCAATTTTGATTATTAAATTTTCGAATAGTTTGTATTTAGCAGAATTTTTATAATTATAAAATCACCCAATAGATGTCAGTAGTAGCTATGAATAAGTTCAACGTCAACTGTGTAACGTTAATAAGATTGACATTGACACGAGAAGACAAGACACGTCCAGTTTTATTATTCAAACGTTTAATAGTAATAATTTTATTAATTGAACCGTTATTATCTCTGAAATACCGTGAAAATGACATTTTCAAATTAAAACAATAATCTTTAATTATCTGTCAAAAAGTGTTTGTTACTTAGCAACTTATTGACAGAAGTGATAATTGTCCTAGGGTAATTATCAGTGTAAGTTTGCTTTGATTGGTTACTTTCGCACACGTGATCAAAAATACAGGGATTCAATTGGATAATTTTTTAACCAAAAAATTTTCAGTGTAAGTTTGTTTTGATTGGTTACTTTCGCACACGTGATCAGAAATACAGGGATTCAATTGGATAATTTTTTAACCAAAAAATTTTCAGTGTAATTTTGTTTTGATTGGTTACTTTCGCACACGTGATCAGAAATACAGGGATTCAATTGGATAATTTTTTAAACAAAAAATTTTCGTATGAATAAAATTCCAACAATAGTTGTCTGATTGCAATAATGAATTATATAAAAATAATAATAATAATAATAATAATAATAATATATTTAATTGTTGTAAAGATACAATCCCCATACAATCGGTTGGCAAAATAACACATCTAAATAACATCAGTATGCTATAAGTATAATAAATACAAATATTAGTTTTGGCACAAAAATTTAAAATTATGGAAATGTACTACTTTAGAATCTTGATTACATATAATTAACAATTTGTACTGTCCCTTAAATACTCAATTAGGTAACAGAAAAACAATAGTAAATATGAAAGTGGAATTTATGATAAAGCTTTGTTTTGACTACTCTTAAATTAAGTTAAATGTTACAGGCAAAAGTAGATACCTTAAACTAACAGACAAGAGAAAAAATTAAAATATTGATGTCTGGTTAAATTATGGACACCCAATACTAACAGAAAATAATAACATTAACCAAACTAGGCCCGGTCGCCTCAATGTTGCAGCCAGAAAGTAAACAAGTAAGATCTACGCTATCTTTAAATAACTTTAAGTAGAAGATTATGTAGCATAAATAGGCATATCTAAACCTCACCCGCCCTCCTATTGAAACATTGATGTGACCGGAGATAAATATACAAAAAACAATAGTAGGAATTTATAAAAAAATAGTTAATGCTCCCCATTAAGAAACCTTCCAATAGCGAGAGCAAGTGACTGGACTGTTTGTAGAAAAGTTATTTCAAATTTTGTTTACTCATTAAGTATAAAACTCCGCAGTTTGAAGCAATTAACAGTGTAGTTAAAAATGTTATTAATTTTTTCATGATTTAGATTTTTAAATAGTATGTATATATCGTCTATGACCTTTATTGGTCGCAAATAAGAATTTATAAACGCTTCTCGCATAGGAGAATAAATAGGACATTCAGAGTAAAAATGGAATAGATCCTCCACTTTGTGTAAGTTGCATAGTGTACAATTTTGCTCGGAGTACAGTTCGTATTTTATATTGTTGAAAATTACTCGTAAACCTCTTTTACTTGAGAGTTTAATTTGAGCAATGACCCTAGCTTTTGTAAAGTTAATGTTCGTATTTAAGTAATCATTATCCTTTATATCGAAATTTTTGTATATATTGTTGAATTTAGAGTTCTTTGAATTACTGATGTCTTTTTCTATGAGTGAATTTTTGAATATGTCGATAATTTGGAGAATTATGTTCTTATTGACGTATTGGTCCTCCCAGATTTTCTCAAAGCCTAACTCTGTAAGTATGAGTTTTAATTGAGTACACCAGTTGTATTCGCTTTTATTCCCTAACCATTTATCTAATTGCAACAAACGATCATATAGCAGTCTGGGGTACCTGTTACGATTCATTTTTAAAATTTTTTCCCACCAGTTAAGCGCGCGTTTTAAAATGTAAAACGATATGTGTATGATTCCTGCTTCAAGACGAACCATATGGTTGGGAGTGTTTTTTTGACACAGAAAAATGGATTTGAAATAGTTAAGTTGACATTTTTCCAGGGTTGTGTGTTCTCTCATCCCCCAAACCTCGGTAGAATAAAGAGTAGTTGCATTAACGGTTGTTTGCAATAATTTAATTTTTTCGGTCCAGTTACAAGACTTGCCTCTTCCTAGCAAATTTTTGACTGTAATTGTAGCTGTTTTGCCTTTTCTTAAATTTTCTTTAGCTGCTAAAATAAATTTTCCTGAGGAGGAAAAAAAAAATTATATAAAAATGTGTTTCTTAAGTTCGTATTTGAACAAAATATAATACAAGAAGCAGAAAATTGTATTAAAATTGAATAATACTTGCAGTTGTATGAAATAGAAGTCTATTTTTGACATTATTCGTCTATTTATTATAGGTTTTGTACATGTAATGTTAATGTTAAAGGTAGAAATTCACATGGTTCGTATTCGTATTTTTCATGTATTTTTTTTCGAACTAGTACAACTGATTCCACTTAGAGCTTGGTATATTTTCAATGAAGAATCTTCTTCATTATTGCGAATATAAAAGAAAGATGCTAACATCATACATTGATATTGTAATTATGTAGAAACTTTCTTCTGTCCAATCATTCAAATTTTCCAACTTTTTAATCTCAATTTCCATGTATTGCGCATCTTGTAACATTTAACTAATATTATAAATTATAATATAAATTTAAATATGATAAAATGGTTTACAGAAATCACACATATTATGAAAAAAAAAATATATATATTTTCTGCCACAGTACCTTCGCTGGTATTTTGACTTTTTTGATTGTCACATCACATAAATAGCATTTTAAATATTTTCTTTATTCATTTCAATATACTACGATGTATAATATTCATACACAATAGAAACAACTCATAATTAAATTGTAAATTGTATCACTTTCTCGAAATGTCGAAATTGATTCGGTAATCAAAAATGCCAATGTAGCCGTTAGAGGCGCTGACATATGACAGATGAAGCAGTCTTATCAACAAAATTTTTAGTTCTGCTGTTGACTTTGACATAGCGCTCCGTCAATTTATCAGACAGCCGTCGTATAATAGTCGTTTACCATTTCTACCTTTCGTCACCATAGATAAAAAAGATATAATAATCATGCCAAATATCGCATAATAACGATTTAGTGAATAAACAAGCGTATTTTTAGGTTCGTAGAATCCGACTTCAACATTTTTACGATGATGTCTGTGTGCTTACAAGTGCATATGTATGTATGTGGGTGTGTGCATGCGGAAATATGCACAAATTAGTTATTTTTGTATCAAGTGCGGGAAATCCGTCATTCTGAAACGAGTGTAAGTTTCCGAAACGAGCGTATCGAGTTTTAGATTTTGCATGAAGTTTCATAATCACGTTTTCCGCATGGGATGCAAACAATATTCTTTCCACAAAAATAAGAAAAATTAATGGCCGTATTATGTTCATACAGATCAGTAAATCTGTAAAAAAACTGACAAAACACATATTTTTTTGTTATAAATATAAAATTATACATGAGAGTGGCAGCTTTCGTTGCGATTTTTTTTTCATTATTTACAGAAATGTAACACTTACATTTTTGAACGGAATACGACCATTAAGTATGTAAACTATTATGCACGAAACATGACTATTCAAGGTCATTTGTGAGCCGTCAGATATAATTTTACTTGCAGATAACTGCATTGCATTTCGTATGCATAGGCGTGGAACATAACATTTATGGACACATATTAACAGAAAAATAAGAGTAATTTATTTGAAAATTATGTTTCTTTCTAAATAATGTGTTTCTGAAAGATTTATGTTTTTCACTCATGTTTTTTGCAAAATACAAAAAAAACATAGACAACTTATAAATCAAGGAATAATAATTTGATTTAAACGTCAACGCCACTGGGTAAATATTAGCACAGAGGGCAATGTAGTAGATAATTAGGTATCTGTAATTCTACGATATACGTCTTTATTATTTAGTGTTAGAAAGTAATGCCACTATTTACATATATCTGTCACACCACATGAATTAAATAGGCATAGGTCAAATAATCTTTCTCTTTGTAATACAAAATGTTGCTAAGCTACTGCTGTAAAGTGATGTGTATTCTTTCTTCGAACAAATGACCTTGAATAATCATCTTTTGTGAATAATAGTGTAGGGTAGGTATATGTATTTGTAATGTTGTTAGAAAATGACTAAAGAATTATACCTTTCACTTCTCGGGTACATTTTATTTTTGAATAGCCACATACTTTGTTATCTTCACGTCCTGAAATAAATTTATAAAATGTGCTTAATATTTTATTGTATCCTGTAACCCAATGGGGGGACTTATTATTTTAGAATTTTACTGTTGCCATCTATTGAGTTGTGAAGTAACCTTTTAGACAAAGACGACAAGTTCGAAGAAAGAGACAGCAAAGCACTACCATGACTTCTTACATAGAATCTAAAACAGTATAGACCACTTCAGAAATTCAAAGTGCATATGCCAAGTGTTAGACTGCGACAAAAAATTAGTGCCGTTTTCCGTATATCCATCCGTGTTTACATGACAGTTCTGTGTATTTCACAATCTTTTTTTGTTTTGTTGGTGTCGTTTTTCAAATAATTATGATGGGTACTAAACTTCTGGCCCCCAAAATATTGCTATTTGAAATGTTTTGTCTGGTTTGGAAAATAAAAAGTGGGGTTAAGTAGGGTAATACAATATTTTATATGAAAAATGGTGGACGCCCAAGTGTGAAGGATGAATTAAAGGAAGAAGGTTTTTAAATAAAACCGTAAAAGTCTAATTCACACTGTTCAAATTTATTGAATGAAATTACCGACCGGTTTCGGTCATTTAATGACCATTATCAAGGTACCGGTTGAACATTACGAAAGTATAGAAGAACGATATGAAATAAAATGTTATTTCATATCGTTCTTCTATACTTTCGTAATGTTCAACCGGTACCTTGATAATGGTCATTAAATGACCGAAACCGGTCGGTAATTTCATTCAATAAATTTGAACAGTGTGAATTAGACTTTTACGGTTTTATTTAAAAACCTTCTTCCTTCAATATTTTATAATTGATTGCTGAATATACTTCACTTTTTCACATACTAAAATAAGTTTTTATTTGTAAAATAAGAATTTAAACTATACCTTATACTCAAATTCATATTAACAACTCCTGGGTAGTTTTAAAATTTAAAACTATGTGCGCTGGTTACGTATAAATTTGAAATGCCGCTATTTAACGACACTAACTTTTTAGTTCAAAAAGTAAATGTAGTGGTCAAATTTCTGCAATTGTCTATTTAAATGTGTTGAATAATTTTGTGTTTCGGTATTATTATTTTTTTAGAATTTATCTTCAGCTAACAAATCATTATTATAACAAAACTTATAAATACGTCAAATACCACCGCAAAATAAAACAGCAAATATCAAATCGGATTAGGACAACACGTTAGGAAGAGAAGAGAGGCCATGGTAATACAAAACTATCTCTTTTTTCGAGCCTGCCGTCTTTTTCTAAAGACATGGAGTACTGGAGGGGAGAATGTGTGTTGTATGACATCAATTTCATAAATCCCCATTGTTATTTTCATCTTCCGCTACCTTTAAAAGTAAGGCAGGTACATATGTATAGTAATCGTGCTAAATCACATTTTGAAATTTTGTTAAATAAGCACGTTTTAAGGTCTCTAGAATCCAATTTTAACATTTTTACAATGATGTTATAAATTAATCAGAAAACTTTATATGAAGCTCTAAACATTTTTTCTTTTTAATTAAAGAATATTAAATTTTTTATGCACAACTGCATTAAAATTGTTTACATTTTAGTTACCATGGCGGAAACTGAAACATTACACCCAGCAGGCGGTAAAGTAGCACATGCGAGCGGTAAAATAGAGCAAAACCTCGGCGACTGTTAAACAAAACGCCAAAAATACAATTGAAAATATATTTAAAAATCAAAAACATTTCATTTGATTGCAGTTGTACGTAAAACGTTGTACTGGGTGTCTCATTTTCGATGTTTTTTTTAAGGTATCGGGTAATATTAATGATAGAGTAAAATCATTTGTACATTCCAGGGTCAACTTTTCCAGAAATGTTTAATAGTCACCACAGGAATTTTCGATCTTCTTTTGTTTCTGAGCTACAGGCAAAAACTCGTTTTTACAAAAAATTTACCGTTTTTTAAATAGAATAAAATGGCGTAAATAGATTTTTTGAAAACTTAATAATTCTCGAGATATCACAAACTTATGATTTTTTAAATGGGAACCTATGTTGAAAATAGTCTCACTTTTTGCCTATTTTATAAGCTTTTCAATGATATATAACAAGTCTACATTCTTTTGTTTTAAACATTAATAAAAGACGAATTATTAATTTATTGGGGTGAAAATATTGGAAATTATTAAGAAACAAATGAAAAAATCTATTCCAGATCATCATTTGCATATTTCTAATGGTTTTTGTTTCAGTTTTACTCATTTTTTCTATTTATTTACTTCAAAAGCATATTAAACCATTTTGATCGGATTGTGTCAAAGCCAACTGTTACGTCGATAAATAGTAATTTAACTAACCCGAAAATAATTGCTTAAGAATAATTTTGAGAACAAAATTAATTGATATTGAATCAAAACAAACAAATGATGATTTGTAATAAATTTTTTCATTTGTTTCTTGATAATTTCCTATATTTTCACCTTTATAAATTAATATTCGTCTTTTGTTAATGTTTAAAACAAAAGAATGTAGACTTGTTATATATCATTGAAAAGCTTATAAAATAAGCAAAAAGAGGAGACTATTTTCAATATAGGTTCCCATTTAAAAAATCATAAGTTTGTATTATATCTCGAGAATTATTAAGTTTTCAAAAAATCTAATTACGCCGTTTTATTCTATTTAAAAAACGGTAAAATTTTTGTAAAAACATTTTTTCTCTAACTATCATAATAAATAAGATATGATATATTATCAAAATGAGCGAAAAACGAGTTTTTGCCTGTAGCTCAGAAACAAAAGAAGATCGAAAATTCCTGTGGTGACTATTAAACTTTTTTCGAAAAGTTGATCCTGCAATGTGCAAACGGTTTCGCTCTATCATTAATATTACCCGAGATACCTTAAAATAACATCGAAAATGAGACATTCTGTACAGGTGGTAAATCGAAAAGTGGAACATAGGCTTTTAAAATGGGATATCAATTTTTTGTTGCGCAAACGTTACCTAATTATTTTATGCAAAAATACTTCAATAATAGAGATTTAAATTCTGCATCTAAATCATGTGAAACTATTATTTTAGCTCTCCATATAAGTAAATGTAAAAATTAATTATAAAGTTACAGTTTTTATGAGATTTTAGTCTAGAGACAGCCATGGATTTATGACAAGAAATAAAGAAGTGCATAATTTTTAACCGTCTATTAGGACTAATTTTAGATTACAATATTATATTAACACAAAAAAGGTAAACTGTTGTAGTTCACAGTTAAAAACAACGCAATTATTTATTTTTTGACATAAATGCATGGCTGCTTAGAATAAAAGCTTATGAAAACTGTAACTTTATAATAAATTTTATTTTCCACTTATCGTTTTACATCCTGTACATACCCCAGGCCGAAAGAAGTTTACATCCTTGGACGAATAAAAGACCTTCGCTACACGTCGGGCTTAAAATTGCATTAATACTTTTCCATATATTTTATGGATAAACATAAATAATTTAAATTTGAAGTCTAGGTCTTTGCTTTCTTGCTCATTGAATTAAAAATTGTATGTAATGTAGGTGGCAAATGTTAAAATTTAATAAAGAAAATATTGGTATTCACGATTCAAGAAAAATGCTCGCCAACTAGCGGCCAACTAATGAAGCTCTTGAAAATGACGCCACAATGCGGCCAGCATGTAGTATGGCCGATGTTACTATAACATGTAAATGTCAATTTGAGTAATTATGTTTTAAAAGTTGTTAAAAAGTGTTCACAAAGCAAAAATACTTATTTCATTTTTAACTCCTTCAACGGAATGTTTTCCACGTCTAATTATTTGTCCGGAATCACTAATTTCTTCTTCCTCACTATAATTTCGCGACTAAGCCGTTGCTTTTAAATAACACAAAACTTCCTTTATTTTCACTTTCATTGTATATAACAAAATAATAAACTTTCTTAATCATAGCTGTTCACACACACAACTATGCTCTGTTCCATTTAAGCCATTCGGTAGATGGCACTGGCAACTGCGCAGATCTGAAGTAGCCGAAATTACATTGGGTAAACTTGTTTCTTGTGTCTTATTTCAGCCAATCAGAGAGGTCAAAACTATTCCCTAAGCTCCGCAATACTGAATGGTTAAATGGAACAAGGTATAGGTTAGTTTTTAGTTCATCTGTCACTTGGATATACCGCATTGTGACGTCACAAAACATGGCGGCAAAACTAACTTGAATCGCAAATAGTATAAATATTTATGCAGAGGAGGCACGTCATCAAAGTTTGTAACTAGATGGTTAAAATAAATACAATGTGTGTTGCATAATAGACCTTTTCAATTTAAAGAGATCGAAGATATGCGCAATGGGGATCTGCGCATAGTAAGAACAACTGAGATCTATGGCGTTTGTTTCTAAAAAATTTGGACGTAAAATGTGGGAATATCTCAGATAACTTTAAAAAATCTTATCGAAATAAGTTACAAAATCTTTTATTGAAGTTAAAATGTCTAACGATGCATATTTTCACTGAGAATACAGGTATTTTAATGATTTTAATATTTTTGACGTTTCGTTTGACAGCCCAACCGGCAGTTGTTTGCGCCATTTTCTTACTATTTGCAGCGATAGAACGATATAGTCGTTAAATTGAAAAGGTCCATTGTATTTACGTGCGATGCTAATTTTTGCGATCAAGTTAATTGATGTATTAGACGAATAATAATTGTATATCATTGTAAAACTTAATATATTTCCAGTTTATGGTTGTTGTAGGGCATACCAAGTAGGATTTTTGTTCAATATAAGCATACCCTATAAAATTACTGTCATACGAGTAAAAGAACACATCGACAATGCATGTCATGTAAACGAATACATTTTAAAATCCAGTAATGCCAACCATTGGTGAAAACTGAACTATAATTATTGTAAATAAATTAAAAATGCGTTAAAAACATTATGTTCGACTTCAAAATAATTGTAAATTTAATTAAAATGTACTTTTCTTATGGTGTGCAATAAATAGTATTTGTTCTTCGTTTTCCTAAACATATACATCACTCGACCATTACTACAGCTTTTTTTTCATTTTGTAGTGCTTCCTCTGCATGCCGGCGGCGTAGAAATAAAATAAATAAATATCCATAGAAACTACATAGAATTAGCGAATAAAAAGAAAAGTAGTGCGTTTCAAAAAAAATTACTGTGTCATTCGGAATAAAAGTGCCTGTGTGCCTCGCATGCAATTGTACGATTCGCTTCGCTCGTCGTGCAAACTTCCACACAAAGTATCACTTTTACTCCTAATAACACAATATACTATTACTATAGTAATATGTGTATGTAAAAAAAAAATATTTTATTTTCCTAGCGTATGATATGATTAAGTTACGGAATACTTTAATATATTATTACTTGGGAGATAGAAAGGAATGCAATCACAGTGTACTTCTGCCAAGAGAGCTTCACATTCAGATTTACAGTTGTTGTACGTGTACATCTTAAAAAATTTAAGTTTCTTCTCATGATCGAAGAAACATCCTCTGGCGTGGGGTTCTATATTCAGTAAATGGCTGGATGTGCGCGTTACTTTTGGTTTTACAGAAATCGTCATCAGTTGTTTGGGGGGTACTAACAAATACTGTTCATTTATTCGAGGCAGTTCAGCAGGGTTGTGGAAGATCATCTAAAATAAATCTAAACTGTTATGGTGTTCTAACAAATCTTTAAATTTACTAATGTTAATTTGCTATTCAAGTAAATTTTTTCTAAAATTGGCATTCCAATGGGATGACGTCATTTAGTTTATTTATATGAACCAGATAGTGAAGCCGATGGAGCTGACATCTGTAGTCAAAATTATGGACTCTCGGGCAAGAATTTTACAAAACTTATAAAATAAAATGAAATACAATTTATTGATTATGAAAAGGGAATTAAAAAACAATTTATTTTCACTGTACATGTAAATAGTAGGTACATCGAATTGCAGACTGAGTAATGTTTCGCAATGATTTTTGACGGATCACTAATTTTTTGGCGATGAAATAGATCCACTTTTATATTAATTTTTGATATTATTTATCGTCACATAGGACCCATCCAAAGCAGTGCCAACTAGTGACGGGTCGTTCGTTCAATTTAATGAGTCGTTCAGTGTAAGTCGTTCACTTGAACGAATCTTTTCAAACACACAACCGCTTTTCATGTATGCTGTGACTGCTGTGCTGTGCGCGAGTGTCGTATGTTCTGAACGACTCGTAGTGTAGAGCGCAGAATTACCTCAGCTCTATTCCCTGCTCCGTGCTATATTTCGTGCAGCTGTGCTATTTACTGAGCGGTGAGTCATCTGTGCTAGTGTGCTGTTTAATGAACGATGAGCAATCTAAAGAACAGAGCACGTAAACGATGGCATAGAGCGAGAACGAACGCAGAAATAGTGTGAAATGGTGAGCCATGTGCTGGACTGTGCGAACTAAAGAGCCGTTCGTTCATGGCTCACTAAAGTGAGTCGTTCAAAATGAACGACACATCGCTAGTACAAACTCTCTAAAATGTAACAGTATTCAGAAATAAGTAAACTATTATTCACGAAAGATGACTATTCAAGGTCATTTGTGAGCCGTCTGATATAATATTACTTGCAGATAACTTCATTGCATTTCGTATGTATAGGCGTGCAACATGAAATATTTATGGACACATTTTACCTGAAAAAATAAGAGTAATTTATTTTAAAATTATGTTTCTTTCTAAATAATGCCTTTCTGAATGATTTATGTTCTTCATTTATGTTAGACTTAACTATTGACAACTGACACGACCGTTGGTGGCAGCACCGTCGCCAACTACACGTGCGTTTGATTTAGTACTCTTAACTGTCATTCGTATTACAT
This sequence comes from Harpalus rubripes, assembly GCA_963082715.1. Lineage (NCBI taxonomy): Eukaryota > Metazoa > Arthropoda > Insecta > Coleoptera > Carabidae > Harpalus > Harpalus rubripes. The sequence goes on from OY720464.1 coordinate 19,014,568, forward strand.
CTGCAGGCGTCTTATGAAATTTTGCCAATATTACATATTTCTGAAAAATTATTATACAAAAATCCAACCGATAAATCTTGTATAGAAGGTATTTCAATAAACTAGGTATTATTACAAAAATAAAACGTTATATTTAAGCGAAAATAAGGATAACTACTGCCGAGGTTAAATTTCTACATGCAAATCCGACCTAAAGATGTTTTGTAAAAGGTACCAAGGTACGTTAATAAATTGAACATTACTAAATATGTGTCTATTATATTTTTTAATTAGTTGAGTACGTAAATAATGCATAACATATTACTGTATAATTTGCGGGAGAAACAAGACCTATTCTTTTATATATTTTGTGCTGTTTACAAACTGGTGCACAAAAATCGGCTTCTGATGAAATTGTCATACACGAAGATAATGTATTAAAAACTTTATTTTATATATTTCATTGATATTGCGCCCGTCAAAGTTTAATTTGTACTCATTGTACTAGCGATAACTTAATATTTTCACCGAAGGTACGATAATTTTGAAAGCCGATAGTCCACTTTATGACTTACGACCGTGCAACAAACAATAAGTTTTGCTTTTACCTTTATTTACATTCATTTTTACTATACAAGTTTTAATGTCAAATCAGCCAGAGTACTAAATCACACAGTTACAAATTATGCCGCCAGATGTCATGGCGCTTGGTGTCAGTTGTGAATAAACCAAGGAATAATAATTTGATTTAAACGTCAACGCCACTGGGTAAATATTAGCACAGAGAGCAGTGTAGTATATAATTTGGTATCTGTAAATCTACGACATATGTCATTATTATTTATAGTGTGTTAGAAAGTAATGCCACTATTTACGTATATCTGTCACACCACATAAATTAAATAGACATAGATCAAATAATCTTTCTCTTTCTAATACAAAATTTTGCTAAGCTATACTGCTATTAAGTGATGTGTATTCTTTCTTCGAACAAATGACCTTGAATAGTCATCTTTCGTGAATAATTGTATACAGAGAAATACACAAGTGAGAGCTGTCATGTGATAACCTCAAAATATAATACACATTTTCTACGGATGAGAATGGAATAATTAGAGAAAATTTATACTTTCTTCCTCAGAAGCATTCAAAATAATTTCTTTGCGCAGTTTCAATCATTTTTATCGCTCAATTTTTGCTTTTCACTCATATAAGCATGAAAATTATTTATATAGCTCAAGTTATGACATACGGAAACATAAAACTTTGAAGACAATAAGACAAACACATTGCTAAAAACACTTGTGATTTCTCTCTTCATACTCTGTAATCACGTGATCATATTGGAATGCCATTCTAAGAAAAATTTGACTATACCACCCTTTTTTTAAAAATATTTATTGATAATTAAAGCATTTAAGTACAGTGTATTAAATAAAAATCCTAACTCGGAGTAGGTTATGTACAGAGAAACGTGTCTGATCATTATTCAATTCTAAAGTCAAATTGATCTTGAAATGTAATTTTAAGGATGAAAGATAATAAAGAATGATACTGTATATTACCATTCACCATTTTTACAGTTTATTTCCATTTGTAAAATAAGATTTGATAAGATTAAGAAAAAAAGCTTTGATTTCTTTAGATTTTTTAAAATATTTCGTGTCAAATTGACATTTAATTACTTTTAAATTGACATACGTTTCTGTTCATGGCCTACTCCGAGTTATATATATTTTTAACACACTGTACAAAGGCATATACAAGCTAAAATCGGGGTTAAACGTGGGTTAAGCATTTATTAAATTTTGTTTCTATTCCATGGCTATGCCATTACTCAAACTGTCTGTAAATAAACGTATGGGTTGTTTTTGTTCTATACAGTAAGTCTTACAGACATGTAAATCTGTAAAAATGTAACAAAAACACATTTATTCTAGTTGATTAATATAAAATTATACATAAGAAGGAAGCTTACGTTGCGAATTTGTTCATTATTTACAGATTTACAGAACTGTAAGTTTTACAGATGTGAACAGTGGGCTGATTCTAATACATTTCAGAGACGGGTACGTTCCACTTGGCGACCACAACGCTCTCAAATGCGTTCCGCGGTCGCCGTGGATTGTTCCTCAAAACGTCACGAATGACGTCATTAACAACGACCATGCGGCGACCGCTCTGCTCATCCCAACAGCATGGGTCGGTGCGGTCGTTTGGCATTTTGCGCGCAATTTTTAAAAATGTTTACATAAAAAGTTTCATTTTTACGTTCATGTGTGGGTGACGATCCTTTCGGATTCGATAATTCCAGTACTACAATGGGGCTTGCACCGTAACAAAAAATTAATAAAATGTACATACACTTTATACTTAAAGTATTATTCAATAAATAAGGATTAAGATGAAAAAAACATTTTTTTAATAATTACTTTACGAGATATTTGAGGTTTATTGTCAGTCTCACTGTGACGTCACATTAGTGCTATTTTTCTCTCGCTGCCTACTGTAGAGCTTGTGCGACAGAATGGTATAGCAATAGGTGTCGCTACAGCTACTAGATAATACATAGCTGACTCGTCCGCCGTATTGGTGCCAAAATCAATGCAGTAAATTATGAAATAAAAGTGCATTTCTTATAAGTTTATGTACTAACTATTTTTCATAATAAATATAACTTCCATATTTGCTAGTTTATACTTATTTAAAATAATAAAACAAAAAAAAAAAAAATACGATTCGTTAAGATTTTTGAGGTTAGAGAAAAATATATGAATTGCATAAGTACTTGTAAAAATTATAACCATTCCTCAAATGATTTGCACAGTTTGGTGCAGAACAACCCGTTATTATGGATAATTTCTATGATTAATAATACTGTAACATTGATATTAATGTTTTAAGTAACTCCACAATGATGGATGAGTCAGCTGTAATTTATTTAGTAGCTATAGGTGTCGTCGTGACGTCACGTTGACTTTAAAAATCAAATGCACTTAAACTAAAACAATTAGGACTTTTTGATACTACGAATTGCTTCAAAATATAATATGTACTATTTTAAAAACGGATGAAAACTTATATGCAAATCCTTCTTGGACATACAGGTGTTTCACACTGCCCGTGCCAGTCTTTTTTTGAGAACTACGACGTTCTAGAGGGTCAGGAAAAAAACTAGCATAACATAATCTAGGGTTGCCATGCGTCCGGGTTTTTCGGCCATGTTCTCTTTTTTTAAGGAATCGGAAAGGATCCGGGGAGATTTTTAATAGCGTCCGGGATTTTTTAGATTTTCAATTTACTCCGTAAATTCTTCCCCAGAAATTTACTATTATATAAATATCTTATTTGCGTCTCGTATAGGGCGCGAGCAGACACGTGACTCGAGGGACCTTGACGTGCTTAGAATCAGCTGATTTGTGTGCGCATGTCATTTTGACAAGAACAATGTCATGTTGACAAGACCAATGTTTTGACTTATTTTGATTTTTAACTGCTAAAATGTTATTATTTTTAATTACATGTGTTTTACTACCTAAAAATTGTAAAATATTAACATTTTATCAATTCAAAATCAAAATAAGTCAAAACATTGGTCTTGTCAAATTGACAATGTTCTTGTCAAAATGACATGCGCACACAAATCAGCTGATGCCAAGCAAGTCAAGGTCGCTCGAGTCACGTGTCTGCTCGCGCCCTATATTCTCTAATGTCAGTGTTTCATGTCAGCATTCTGCAAATGGAAAGGAGCAAAAATTCAATAATAGAAACAATGTCTATTATAAAAAAATGTGACTGATTCTTTGCAAGAATTAATAATTTCACTCCACTCAAAATAATTGCCTTTTGAAAAAAGCTGCGGAAAATGGTTTTGAAAAAGAAGTAAATATTTTCTATTCTAACGCAAATAAGCTTTACGAGAGTACAAAACAATATATGGAAATATGGTTTCTCCCTCTTTTAGAATTTAATGTTTTAACAATGCTGCAATTTAAATCTTTTTATGGAAAAGCTAGGCAATGATGACGGTCTTATACACGTCAAATGGGTAAAATATTTCGAATCATGTACTTCTGATGTGAATTATTAAAACTAGCTCAGTATTTTTTTGCCATCCCAAATCATAATACAAATGTAGAGAGAATATTTTCTTTAATTCAAGCACAGTGGACGAAGGAACGTAACAAACTGTTACCAAATTCTGTTAAAGGACTAATTTTAACAAAATATGATTTTCAAAACCTATATTGTCCCAAACAATAAATAAAAAAGTTCTTGTCAAAATTGTACAAGAAGAAAAATATAATCATTAAATTTATTTTTCCGTATTAATTAAGATTTCATGATAAATGTACCCATAATGATATAATGGGGTCCGGTACTATAAAAAAAGTTGCATATATTTTGTCATATTATAAAAATATGACTAATTTTAAATGATTTTGTACCAAAATATTTTTAAAATATAAAACTTTCCATTTATAGTTTTAATAAAAACGATTAGCACTATAACGATATGACGTCGCAACAGTATTTTTTATCAGTGTAGCAAGCGAAAAGAATATAATTTTATATTATTCACAAGTTGTGAAAATAAAATCCATATATTTATATATATGAAACATTTATCATTTTTATTAAAATAAAACATTTATTTAAAATCTATAATATAACAGATTTTTCCGTTGACAAAATACAACAATAGTTTTCTGAAACTGACAGCTCCCACTAGTTAACCCTTCTTGACATCAATTTTTGGCAGAATTAATGACATTGAGAGATATAAACAACTTTAGTCAGCAGGCGAAGTAAAATTGCAGATATGACGTCATACAAAATTAATTATATTTAAAAAAAATATATTTCAAAAACTATACACATTTGGAAAGTGTAACAAATGCTAAAATTCATCATTTTATTAAATCTTTCAGAAAAAATAAATAAATTGAAAAATGAGTACCGGACCCCATTTTGTTATATGCCCAAGATATTGGTATTTTATGTTTTATGCATTCAAATATAAATGTATGTAATTAAAATAAATAAATAAAAAAATATTTTAATTATTTATTTAAGTAAATAAAATAAATAAATATATCATCACGCCTTATTACCCATTGCTGGGTGTGCCAATCTGCTTGTACACAGATTCGGTAATGATGAAATATTTGCACCGTGAGGCCCTTACCAGGCGTCACCTCACGGGCACTCATTGCTGGCGTGGAGAGTGCACCACAGGGGTCAATTTTGTGCCATTTAAAATTGGAAATATTTGGCGTCGGTCGGGATCGAACCCGGTTCCCCAGATTCGCGACCTGACACTCAGGCACGCGGCCACGAGACTCCATTATTTAAGTAGCATTAAAAAATTACAAAATCTAATATGCGTCCTAATTTTTTTCCTCTTTTTTGGAAGGGTAAATGTCCGGGATTGTTCTAGATTTTAAGTACTAATATCTTAGATTATTATCTAACAGTATGGCAACCTTAACATAATCCTATCTGAAGAATTTAATGGGAGTAATCTCGATTTCCGGAATTTACCGGAAGTAGGCGTAACTACACTCAGGTACAAAATTTCAAATGGGACAATAGGTCATTTGTAGTATCGTTGGATGTGTATTCAAAAAACAAAGAACATTTGTCGGAAATATTTTTTGTCCAGCTTGCCCAAAAAGTGGCCTTTTGAGTGCCTATTTTGCGTATGATTCATTTCTTAACACTGCGAACAGGCCGTGTGCAAAGTAAAAAAACCGTGCGCAAAATCGCACTTTGCACATGGTTTATCGAACTGTTAAGATATAAACCACTTAGCGCACACAAAACAGGCACGAAAAAGGTCACTTTCTGGGCAAGCGGACAAAATAGTTGTGTACTAAGGGTGCAAAAGGCTACATTGTATCACGAGCATGAAGCTCGAAGCGCATAAAATTTTTGTTGTCCAACTTGCCCGAAAATTGACCTTTTGAGTACCTGTTTTGCGTGTGGTTCATTTCGTACTTCTACGAACAGGCCGTGCGTAAAGTAAAAGACCCGTGCGCAATTGGATTTGCGCACAGTCTGTCGAACAGTAAGAAATAAATTACTTTGCGCACGCAAAACAGGCACGAAAAAGGCCACTTTCTGGGCAAGCGGACAAAAATAACTATATTAGGTATTATTATTATTATTTACGAAATATATATATATATATATATATATATATATATATATATATATATATATATATATATATATATATATATATATATATATATATATATATTTAAAATTTGAAGTGCTTTCCACCTTGTTCAGTGCAATTTTTGCAGCCGAAATCTTATCCCTCGTAGCCAGCACAGTACTTCTCGTCATTTCCATTTTATGTTACATGGTATTGTATTTAATATTTCTTGTACACGCACAAAACACCATGTTGTCACATTCAAAAACTACATGCGAGTGTGAGACAATGATTGAAAGTAGCAAATGTCATAGACTACGTTTATCTCGATAATTCAAGCGGCTTTAAGTATATTATGACTTGAAAAATCCTATTGGTTTATCTCAGCGGATTGAAAATAGGATTGAGTTATTTTCAATCTTTTTAAATTCGTATCGACTAAAAAAAGATAGTTAAATACTTGATTATGCAGACAGACCGGGAGAGGTATATGATCTAATTTCACCGTGGATATATAACCTCAAAATCTAAAAATTGTCATGTTGTTATTTGTCTTGTCTTTCAAATACATTAAAAATACATTTATTTCTTCATCACTCCAAATATTTCGCTTTTCGACAATGTTACTATGTTTGATGTCGCGCCTTTTATAAAATGCAAACAACCAACAACTGATATGAATTTAGTAACCCTGCAACATATTGCGGATGTGCGCATGCGTAGTTACATTATTTGAAGCTTCACTGTTTATATTGACAGAAGTCAAGCCGCTTCGTAAGTCCAAGCCTGTTACTTTATAGGCTTGACTTGACATTTTCATGTGGCTTCAAATATTAATCTCGATCGTTTATTTCGAAGATTGAAAAGAGATTTACTTAATTCAAGCGGCTTCAAACGTCGAGATAAACGTAGTCATATTAAACAAGTGAAAAACAGGAATAAACTTGGCTCTCAGGGGGATAGTACTTCGAATATTTGTTTTAAAAAATATTAATATTTATTTCGAAAATAATACTTAATAAAAAAAAATGTTTCCAACAAAAGTTGTTTATTTTTAGAATACACATCCAACGATACCACACATGACCTAGCTTCCCATTTGAAATTATGAATCTGAGTGTAGTTACGCCCACTTTCGGTAAATTCCGGAAATCGAAACTACTACCATTAAATTCTTTAGATGGGATTATGTTATGCTAATTTTTTTCCTGAACCTCCAGGACGTCGTAGTTCTGAAAAAAGGTCTGGCACGGGTGGTATGAAACATTTTTGTGATTTACACTATACAGGTATATTGTAAATCACAAAAATTGTCTTGTACAAGTCCTTGCATGTAAACTTGTATAACGTAAAACAGGCTTTTTCTCATACTTTGTACCCCGCTGCTAGCGACCCACAAAAGTCACTAGTCGTTGCTCGTCGAGCAAATAACTTGAACTGTAAACCATGCATGATTCCAGCTGTAGAAGTTCGGTCTGGGTAACAGGAATTTACGTCATCTGGGTATCCTTTATCTATAGACCATCCACAGTTTTTTTTATTAAAACTGCCTATATTTATTTCATCCGTTCTACAACATAACATCCACAAATGTTTAACAAATACATATTGTACTTTAATAAGGCTGGGTTACTAATTATTGTACTTACACTGCATCGGTGTACATGTCTTTGTGAGATAGTGCATTAAAAGTAAAACATAGTCCTTCTGTAGTTATTCGCTCGAAAAACCATGCCCCAACATCAAAGTTTATAAAATTTTTCCATTTTACTTTACAAATACTCTCTTCTTTGCTTGTACTTAATTCCGCTATTAGTGTGTTTATATTTTTAGATGCAAATGATTTACTTAAATTTACATTTTCATAGTCACATATCAAAGCTATGTCTGAAAATATATTTTGCCTGCAAAAAATATTCTCTGTTTTTATATACGAAATCGGTTAATTAAACAAAAGTTGCAGTATTAGGAAGATATTTTAGAGATTAAAAAAAAAACGGTTCACTAGATATACAAGTTCTGTATTGTTGAAAAGCAGAACAATCCTTTTTTCTAAGTGTTACTGTTTAATATTAAGTCCATATAAAAACTATAACAAACTGAAAACTACAAGGAAAAAAATAGATGTCACTTTATTATCAAAATTTAATTTTGCTTATCATTGAATGAGGTCTTGTAGAAAATGTAACATGCATCTGTTTTCTTCTGAAATTCGAATTAGTAATTTCTATAGTATTATAATAATATATTATGTGGCAAGTGTGTGAGGCTGAAATTTTTAGTAAAATAGGTTTCACACACGTGTTACATACTATACTTTTTCTACAACCTTGCAATAAAATATAATTTTTTCTTCACATTGTTCTTTTTACTTAAAGCCTCTGTATTATCGACTTGTGTAACTATGGTTACCAACATTACGGGGGTTTAACAGCTTTAAATAAATAAATTAAATAATATAAACAAAATAGTATTAAAATATTAAAAGGATATATAATTTTATATTTTGTAAGTGATATACCTGTAACATCATAAAATTTGTATTAGATTGCTTAGAAAATTTTTATTTATAGCTTTTGAATACTTACTGGACATTGACACAAAGCTGTAAATTTAGAATTACTATTTTTTTTTTTTATAAATTAACACATTTCTCATGAAGTTGTTATTAGAGGTGGGCGCGGGCCGTGATTTTGTCGGGTCACGATGGGTCACGACGTGACCCGCGTGATCGTGAATACAATTTAAATTTTGCGTCGTGAGTGGACGTGAGCATGAGGTACTAAAAAATTATCGTGCGTGATCAGGCGTGATTGAAATTTAGTCGGACGTGAGTACAAGTTTTCTTCTATTTTTTATTTAAAAAATTGTCAATTTTCATCTTTTACTTTATATTCTTGTTATTATTATGTCCAAATATGTCATCAACAGTATTTTTGCATAAAAATAGTGTTATTGTTGTACCCAAAATTGTATACACAGTTGCTCCGATTTTACTAAAGATATACAAATATTTAAGTTCGTTTGACACGATCATAATTTTGTTAACAAATTTGTTACTAAATTTATAATGATATTTGTGATGGAATAGAACAACCTATTTGTCCATAAACATTCGTTTCCAATGAAACCAATCTGTTACCTAACTTATTACCAATTTGTTAACAACTTATGACTGTGTTAAACAGGCTTAAATGTACATAGAAACAATTACGTGACACGAACGTGACCCGCCGGGCGTGATCGGGCGTGAGTGCCAAAATAAAATCGTGAGCGTGAGTGATCGTGAATCAAACATAAAAAGTCGTGCGTGATTGGTCGTGATTACATTTTTAGTTTCGTGAGCGTGCGTGATCGTGAACAAAAAGTTACTCACGCGTCCACCTCTAGTTGTTATATCTCCGGACCATTTACCAACACATGATTTACGTATATATTTATAAAGATATTCATTCTGCGTCTTAAAACTGAACTGTTTACTTTACGCACAGTGTACAAAAAATCAAACTTCACACATAAAAATTGATACGTGAAGTACTCACTTCACGCATGGGAGTAGAAATTTTTTTTTTATTATACCTGCATCATAATCACTGTATTCGCAATCGAAATTAACGATAGAGGCGCTGATTTTCGAAACAAGATGGCCGCCATACGATGTGTTTGACATATGACACTTCACATTATTCACTGTATTTCGTTGACTGTGTATACAAACCGAGTTCAAAAACTTATTTATGTGAAGGCGACAAGTTAAAATATTTAATTACTAATTACTACACTACTAACTCAGTTGTCATTTGTCCAATATGGCGCTTGTACGATTGCTTTTCGTAGTACTGATTACCGCCATTAGAGGGAAAATTTTATCTACGATTGCGAATTAAGAAGAGTTCATAATTTCAAATCGCCAAGCAACAACAAATGTAATCAATTTGTTTATTTATAATTGTCAATGAAAATAGCAAACAATATCTACTGATTTAGTTCAGTTATTCATATAAATATGTATGATTAATTTTAAATCATTGTAACGTTTGTATTTGTTTTTTATTTGAGTTTGAGTATAAAAATGAATACAACGTATTTTTATGTATAATTTTATATTAATCAATAAAAATAGATGCGTTCTTGTCAGTGTTATTTACAGATCTGTGAAACTTACAGATGTGAACAGAATTGACCCATAAATGTGTTTTAATATTCTTTCCTTTAAAGTGTATCTTTGCGGAGACAATATCAATTTTAGTGATGAAAATAATCGTTCAACACTTGCTTGTGTTGACGGTATACAATGGATCTTTTACATCAAAAGAGAGAGATAGACAAAAATGACATATATGTAGTGCGCAGTAAGTTGTTTGCGCATTGAGGAGGCCAGTTACATTTCAAATAAAATTACAAATGGCGGAAAGTAAAAACTGGCAAAAACTTAACTTTATTAAATAAATTCACACAAAGCGTTTGTAATGAATATTTTAAAACAAGAGGAAGAGGAGATGGGAATCAGAAAAAGTGGTTTTTTGTTCTGATATGCGAAATAAACACCACATAAAGTGACAAATTGCGTAGTTGCAGATTGATATTAGGAAAGTACGAGTAATAAACAAGAATAAAATTGTTGTTTTTTCTTTTAAATATATATTTTTTCATATATACGGCCTAATTCTCTAAGCAAAATTGTTAAAATTAACAACCATTTTCAGTTGTTAATTTCAATGTCAGTTGCTAAGTTCAAAATCCCAATTCACTATTACGTCAAGTTGCTAAAATTTAACTAGTCGTTACGTCGAGTTGTTAATCTAGCAACTGCATTTCTCTCCTTGTTAGTATCGAACAATCGTTGTTAAATGGTTTTTCTTGAAAATTTTGCGATAGGAAATAAACTTTTTACTGGAAATAGAGGGACGACAGCAAAGGTAAAATATTTATGAACTAATATATACATGCCCAATAATTATAAACATTTTTAAACAAGATTTTCGATTTATGCAAAGAAATTTGTGAGATGTTAGTAATCCATTCCCGATACTGATATCGGGAAAAAAATATTTACAGAAATATTCAATCTGAGCAAGTGTTGTTTAATTCGTAAATTGGATGGTCTCATGCTTCAAGCATACTGTGTCAGTATATGCCCGAAGGTCTCATATTAAAAGATGAAGGGTTTTAAATTTATTCCAAACTTATATATCTTAATTCTTAATATTGAACAAATTTTCTGATTCTCTTCCGAAAAGATCTAAATTCAATTTTTTGAAATTTATTTTCATTTACCTTACACATTTAAATTTAAAAAGCCATTTCAACAATGTCAAATTTCTATTATTTTTACTGCTACAACTTCTAGACGATGGTCATGTGTCATTCCCGATAATGAGATTCTTGAAATTTCGAAATCGGTCGCATCGAATGAATAAACATGTATACTAAACTGGAGAACTTCATCAGATTCTCCCAACATTTAATTTCTACGCCTAGCTAAGGGTCTTATAAAGAGATTACAGGGCAAAATTTTAATTTTTCAAGTCAATCAACCATTTGCAAATTTCCAACTAGCAGTTATCAGAACTGAAATACAAAAGTAGCTTTGTTATTTAATTAGTCCAAAATTATCATGAAATCTACCATTAGAGAATATTGTTCCGCGAAACGTCTTGCACCACAAATTTTCTTATCACTCATTATTAAAAACTCAAATGTCAAACGAATCAAAATCTGTCACTTTAGGTTGTGAATAGAGTAGAAATATGTACAAATATTGAGAATCGACATGACTTTTAACTCACTTGTTAATAAGTTCACTGCTATATTTAACAACGATTGTTCAGAACGACTGTTTTTAACAATGTCGTTAATTATGTATTTACTGAATACAAGTTGAATGACAGTTGTTACAAGAGTTGCTAAAAATCGTTGTTACATCTCAGTTGTTACCTAACGACTATGTTAACAACAGTTAACAACTATGTTAGTGAATTAGGTCGATAATATCATAAGTGGTAAATTTTTGCCGGAAAAATTTTCAGATTGTTACGAGAGCCGGTTGCCTAGCAATTTATTGAGTGACATTGACAAAAAAATTACGAGTTGTCAAACGAGTAATTTTTGATCAGTGTCACGAAATAAATTGGCAACAGGCTCGAGTAAAGCAATCGGAAAATTTTTCCAGGTTAAAATTTAACCACGAATGGTATTCGGATGATTATTTCCAAAATAAAAATCAGGTAATTATTTATATAATTTTTTTCTTGACAAAAATCTTGTAAATATTTATTGTGTTTAGAGGTATTAGGTTTCAGTTTGCTATTTCAACGTTTTAAATAGATTCATGTCCAAATCGACTCGTTTTTAATAAAAACTGATAACACTGAAAATATACAGACTGACAGGTATGTAAACAATATGTTTCTAAAACGTAAAAAAATTTTCGCTTATCAAAACTCACTTACTTGTAAAAATACATCTTATTGGCTTAAAGGCTGCGAAAAAACTTTTTTGACGCTGTTTTGTCGAAATGAAATTTGGTAACTATACCTTGTTCCATTTAAGCCATTCAGTATTGAAGAGCATAGGGAATAGTTTTGACCTCTCTGATTGGCTGAAATTAGAGACAAAACGCATGTTTACCCAATGTAATTTCAGCTACTTCAGACTTGCGCTGTTGCCAGTGCCATCTACTGAATGGCTTAAATGGAACAGAGCATAGGTAGAATCCTGCATTTGGATTGGTTTATATATTTATGAGTGAAATAGTCATTATTAAATATTTATTTATAATTAAAGACAAAATTAATTAAGTTTTTGTGCTATTTAAATAATTTTTTATCGAAAATAAATGGTTATCCTTTGAATCATTTTACTTGCCATCATGGTGCCTCCTCATCTCTAGTTCTTAAGAATTTCACTACGTAACGTATTGAAAAATGACATCAGATGTAAAAGGTCCATGTAATTTGTGCTAAGTTATACAGATAGATCAAAAATGACTGAGGCGTACCGCTCCATACGAATTTAACATTTTCCGCTTACTTAATATGACAGCATTACTATTTCCATGGGCGTACCTTTCGAATTCTGCTAGCTGTCATAAGAATAATTCTAACCGTCTTCTTTACTTTCACTTTAACGAAAATATGCTTCATGAAGAATTTTATCACGCTCTTCATTAAAAGCCATAATGAAAAGAAATGATTTAAAGATTTTTTACGAAGGTATGCAAAACAAATATCAAATGAATCAACGTACGGCAATGATATTAATCAAATGTTATGGACCTGTCATCATCTGTAATAATACGGAATATAGTTTTCATGAATAATGGAAAATTTAAATATGAGCTTGATATTATGTTGGAACAAAAGTTATCACGTGACCTTCAGCCATTTTTGATCACTTTGTACAATTCGGGTGCAGTATTAGGTTTTTTCTTTTCCCAATTCTTGAATATATTATAGATATTAAGGATACAAGTTTGAGATAGCGTTCATAATGAAACGCGTGTGATGTTAAATCACGAGGCGATGAACCGAGTGTTTTAATCACACAAGTTTCATTATGAGGCTATATTAAATGTGTATCCTTCAATATTTTATCTTAGATAGTTTAAATTGATCTTAAATATATTTTTTTCTATTTTGCGCTCTAACAAAAGTGTTACAGCACCCAAAAGAGTTCGTTTATAGCTCATTCGAGTGCTGTAATATACTAATTCAATTTATTTTTTTAAGATTGGTGGTTATCCATATCAAAAAATATCAAATTTCACTAAATAAACGAACACAAACGATTTTTAAGAATATTATTTGTATATAATTATGAATGTAAAAGTAGTAATAAGAAGAGAAGAAGAAATAGAGTAGTAAAGTCAGAAAGAAATAGAATATATCGTAGATAATTGATGTTTCAAAAATAAGGTTACGTTATTGAATGTCAAACTTCAAATTAGTATCACCAACTGACACAAAGTTCCCTGAAGTTTGACACTACGATATTTTAAAATTAAAAAGTGAATAAACTTCCTTCTCACAACATAAAATGACAATTATGACATTCGTTCTTTAATATACTATTTCTATTTTGTAACAAAGCTATTATAGGACCCAAAAGAGTTCGTTAATAGCTCATTCGAGTTTTGTAATAGATTAGTACAATTCATATTATTTAATTAAGGATGATGAGACAATATTGGAGCTGCAGTCTTGCTAAATAGTGTTTATTAACTAGTCATTTAATTAACTTTCCTAAGTTGCGATTCCAAATGAATCATCATCAGGGATAGTTAATGTACAGTTGGAAAAAAAGATCATTACATTACAAAATCAAAAATGTTGTCAAAAAGTATCAAGAGATAACAAAATACTTCCGTACATCAGAAACAATTAGTTAACTGTTAGTTCTAACTATTCAAGGTCATTTATGAACCGTCTGATATAATATTACTTGCAAATAACTTCACTGCATTTCGTATCCATAAGCCTGCAACGCGAAATATTTATGGATACATTTTAACTAAAAAAATAAATGTATATTTGAAAATTATGTTTCTTTTAAAATACTATTTTTCTCGGAGTTTTATCTTCTTCTCCTACGTTTTTGCATAAATCAGAAATATAGACTTGACTTAAAATATAAAAAAATAATTTGATTTAAATGTCAACGTCACAGGATACAGATGACAGTCTAGTAGATTATTACATGTCTGTAACTCTACGACATACGTCGCTGCTATTTTTAGTGTGTTACAAAGTACCATTTACGTATATTTGTCACACAACAATTAAATACACATGCGTCAACTAATCTTTCTCTTTCTAATATAAAATGTTGCTAAGCTACTGCTAAAAAGTGTTTTGTATTCTTTCTTCGAACAAATGACCTTCAATAGTCATTTGTGAATAATAGTATACCAAGACTGCATCTCCAATTATTTTCTCATCACCAACATCATACTAACAGTCAAGTAATACCAATAAATTTATATTTTTAAGATTGGTAGCTATGAATGTCAAAAAACACAAACGATTGTTAAGAATTTTATATTTCTATAATTTTGAATTTAAAATAGAATAAGAAGAAAAAAAGAAATATAGTAATAAAGGAAGAAATAGAAAATATCGTAGATAGTTGATCACCAACTCCGCTTTGCGTCGTGACCTAAACTTCCTTCTCACAAAAAAATGACAGTCTCATTGTTCTTCTCGTATTTGTTTAAAAAGCCGAATCCACCAAGTGGATACTAAATAAAGATGGGTGTATATATCTATATCAGTTCAGACTCGTTCTCATTGGTGAAGTTTGTGACGTCAAACTACATCATAAACCTAAAGTTTGGACCTTGCAATGTTTAGATTTATGATTTGGATTTAAAGACCCTAAATTCTGAAGTGTGAATAGAGTCATTACATAATATGCGGCCAAAGTCTTTAAATCTAAAGTATAAACCATAAATCTAAACCTAATTTTCATTTGTGAAACCTTTAGAGACCCTAAATTCTGAAGTGTGAATGGAGTCATTACAACAACCATCAACTATCAAGGCCCATTTACACGGCGATAGTTTACTGTCACGATAGTTCTCTCACGAAAGTGTGATAGTGCGATAGTGTGCTGACGGACGATGTATTAACTGCAGCAGTAGCGCAAAACGTGATGATAACTATCGTGATAGTTGTGTTTACACGTGATAGCACGAGAGAACGGTCGCTTTCGCGATAGTAACTATCAAATCAAGCGAGATAGTGCGATAGTTCTTTCATGACAGTGTGACAGCAACTATCATGCAGTTTACAAGGCGATAGTGCTTGCGAAAGTTACTTTCATGACAGCAACTATCACGACAACTATCGCCGTGTAAATGGGCCTTAACCTGTTATGAAATTTCTGATTTAGGTCAGGTCTTTTAAAATTTAAAATAAAGATTCGGATTAGGGTTAAGATTTTCGGTTTATTTGGGTTTTAATGTTCAGATTTGATTCGGTTTTTGTCTTCCTGATAAAAATGTACAATACTTCAATATATAAAATTACAATTGTGAATTATACTTCATATCACGGAAGAAAATAGTAGATGGCGCTTGAGAGCCGACCGTTTTTACATGCATTAAATAAATAATTTAAATTTTTGAAACCAAACTTTGTCAATAATAAATATTTTTATCTGTAAAAAAGACCTGTACCCATAGGCGCCGACTACGTGGGGGCTTCGGGGCTCGACCCCCCACACGGAAAAGTCTGAAGGGGTCTACCCCCTCACACAAATTATTTTTAATACCAATAAAAATTACACTCATTTTGAAATATTTTTAATGCATCAATTACTTATACAAAGTAACAATGTATTCTATTATTTATTTTATAAGATTTCTAATTTGTCATATTGTAAAGTACTGTGTAAGTAACGCGTGCGAACTAGTAAATAGTATTGCCACTTGCCACTAGTGTTGCCAGATTTAAAATGCAGTATTGACGGAAATTAATAATAAAATCAGATTTTAGTGAAAATTACGGTAGATTTTGTAGACTCCTGTGAAATAAATTTTATATACCTACATATTACATATATTTTCAACATACATACAATTGAAATTTATGTTCTATCTGTCTTATGTTGAGTTTTGCGGTAAATTTAAAAAAAAAACAAAAGATTTTTTTTAAAATTAGGTAGATATTTTAAGTCATTCGATAAATTCGCATCTTTTGTAAAATTTTACTTATTTATGTACCAATTTTAAGAAATAAAGTTTTCGTTAGGTAAATTTTCTGTTACCTCTTTTTAGCCCCCACACGAAAATCCAAAAGTCGGCGCCTATGCCTGTACCTGAATATTTAAAATTTATACAAAACATGGTTAAACATTACTTAATTCTGTAGATTTTTGTTTGATAACTGGCAATAGAGGGTTATGATTTTGACGTCACACGCAAAAAAGAATGCGACGATGTAGAACTTGAGATGGAAGATCGGATTACAAACAAACCACGCCATTTTTAAAGTTCTGTCTTCCGTCACTTGTGTTTTGACATTTGAGTTTTACATGTGATTCAATGTCTTTGGAAGGCTGTGGAAACTTAAAGAATTTCACATTTGTCATGTATTCTTTATAATTATAGCGGGAGTCACTGTTGCAAAGACCATACACTCGCTTGATACTTGGCACCATCTTGCAACTGTCACACAGAACACTACACTATAACTGTCACCATGACAGCGATTTGTTTGTAATCTAGCAACGGAGTGAAATGAGTCACAAGTGTAAGTAGTACAAGGAAAATACCAATAGATGGCAGCCCGAAAATATACTTCTGTATAACCCTCTATTGATAGAGGATATTTTTTTCGTTTTTGCAAACTAGGTTTGCATTATGACCAATCAGATGGTAGAATAATTTATATCCCTATCTAAACTAACGCTATTTTCTTACGTGAAACGAAATATCGGAAACTTATTTTTTTGAGTTTCACTGAAAATTTTATTGAAAGTTTCACATAATGTTTCACTATGAATTTCAATTAAAGTTTCATATAAAAATTTCATAGAAACTTTCAATGAAAGGTACATTTAAATTTCTAGAAAGATTTGTTCGATGAATTGGAAATATTTGGATCTCAAATTAACCAATTTGAAAATAAATACGAAAAAAGAAAAACTTCAAAGCAAAATAAAAATGTATTATTCAAAATATAGATAATACAAAAATGTAAAAAAAATAATTTCATTGAAATGTCGCCGAATTCTACCTTTAATTTTCACCATATTTAAACTGTACTGAATCCTGAATTGAGAAATATACAAGTTCCAGCATGTAGATTAACCAAACATAACTTCCACGTAGATAAGTGCAGGTGCATGCCAGAGATATAGTGGTGGGGAGAAAGCGATTCGACGACTGCGCATCCAATTTTCGATGTACAAACTGGAGGTAGCCATTTTGCAGATACAACTGTCAACTTGCTTTGTAAACACGCGGTCAGCACTATCTTTTTATTACTATTTTATTTGTTTGTGTTGTTTGAAACGTTAAATTTTTTAATATGTCGTCGTGTTCAATGCCAAGATGTTCTAATAATAGAAGATTTAAGCCAGAAGGAATTTATTTTTACATGTGTAGTAAACCAAATTGAGTTGTAAACAATTATTTTAATAGATAGTTAATTTCTTTATTTTTTTAAAGACACAGATAGAGCAAAATCGTGGTTTTATTTTAGTAAAAGATATTATTTATTGTTATACTAGAATTAAGTTTTTTAATCTCTCAAAAAGATATACAGAGGTTATACAAGGGAAATCAGTAAGGAGAGAATTAAATAAATTAATATTATTTCACCACCAGTAGTTGTTAGGTATTATTTAATAAGTATGTATGTATGTAGAGGTCATCTGACTTACCGTTAGAAAATGATTTTTTATATACATGTTAAAGTTTTAAACTATGTATCCATAATGTAAAAAAGACAAGAATATTATTACCATATTGAAAATAATTTTATAGCTGATGATGGAGAAAATGTTATCTCCGAAACGTTCGATTCATGACAAATAAAAATAAAAAATATTTGTTTAAATAATCGTCAACTTTAAATTCATATTTTGGATTCCCAAGGCTGTTCCAATTCCCGTTTCTTATGTATGTATGTCTGTTAAAATATCAATAAATTTATCAACATTATTTCATAATTATATTGTTCTGAAACCCTAAATTTAAAATTACCGCCTGTGTATTCCTGCAAACGTATGTTAAAATGCAAATAATTTAATTTCATAATTATTTTGTTAATTCTTCATTTAAAATTGCCGCCTCTATATCTGCAAAATGGCGTCCTTCTATTCTTGTATTCTCGCGCAGGTTACATGATCATTCTCCCCACCTCTATATCTCTGGTGCATGCATGTCATCTGCGCAAGTCTATTGCATTTGCAAGTCAGGCGGCATGCGCAGTGTACCTAAGAAAGTTTCATGAAATTTAAGGTTTGAAACTTTCAATGTGTAACTTTCAAATGGTACATCACTAAGTGTGCATTCTGACTAATCAGAGGGTAGAATTTTATTTTCCTGTCTAAACCAACGCTATTTTCTTAAGTGAAATGAAGTATAGAACCGTGAATAATATGTAAAACTTTCTCACCTGTATATATAATTTTTTGGTATATAATCATTCTGACCCAGAACAAATATTTTATAATTATCATCAAAGTCATATATTTGGTATTCGCGTATTTTGGCTATTTTTCTTAAGGGACAGATAGTAACTGCTGGAAAAGGAATTTCCCAAACAGGAGTGAACTGTTCTGAAAATGACACCACAACGGGAGTTTCTCTCCACTTCACATATTGAATGGAGATCAAGTATAAGCTTATGATTGCGATCACAACAAAGCCAATAGCCCACCATATTCTAAAATGAAGAATTTATCTTAAATATGACAAGATATTTAAAGGAGCAAAGGATGTGGACGATATTTTAATATTTAAGATTCCGACTATAGTTTTTTATAATCAAATTTAGATTTAATTCCGGATTTGAAAGGCCACTCTCGGAAGCTATAAGAGATTCATATTCGGCTAAATGGGACATCTGGGCCCTGTTTCATAAAAATTATTAGTCGATAAGTTACAAGTCACAAGTTCTAGTTCTTCCTGTTTCAAGAATAATTTTTGACTAGTTAGTTTTCCAATATTACTATACTCTGTTCCATTTAAGCCATTCAGCAGATGTGGCTCGCATCAGCGCTAGTTTTAAGTAGCCGAAATTACATTGGATAAACTTGTCTCTTGTGTCCAATTTCAGCCAATCAGATAGGTCAAAACTATTCCCTATGCTCTGCAATACTGAATGGCTTAAATGGAACAAGGTATAGTGTATTTTTACAAGTTGACAAGTTTGAAACCATGGTTTCATAGTAAATGTAATATGCAGCCACCTTTGCATTAAATATACCGGGTGTCTTAGGCCGACCGACACATGGGCGATTAACATGTAAAATTAGTTAATTGTGAATAGTATCTCCCCAGTGCAAGATATTAAGATGAAATTTTGCATGCTTATCCGGGGGGATACTATTTCTATGGATTTCAATTCAAATCAGTCAATTTACAAGTGTAATATTAGAATAAATTAAGAAAAATTGTAGAAGTACCATGAATGTTATTCATATCTTGAAAATAATAGTATCTAAGCAACAGCTCTGATAGAGTAGGGGTAACGTGCGCGCTTCACAATTTAGAGAGTCGGGTTCGAAACCAACCGACAGCAATATTTATTTTTTAATTTTTTCTTTTCAAAATAATTTTTATTATTAATATGTTTTTAATCTTTTATTAATATTTAATTTAATAAAGTGGATACATTGTACGTAACAAGATTTATTTATTTAAAAAATATTTTATTATTTGCTTTATTGGTTTATTATAAATTAAATTTCTTGAAATTATAGTTAGCCCTGACGAAAACAAAAAAACGAGAACATTTGATTTGAATAATCAAACGTCAAATGCAGATTTGTATTGTACTATCTTTATTTGTTACTAGTGTTATTTAAATAATATGGATTTAATTACAAAAGATAAAATTCGTATTGTGAAATTATTTCACATTGGTAATAGCCTACAGCAAACTGCTGATGTATTTTCTGCCGAAAATCCAGAAAAAGTAGTTAATAAAGCCCGTGTAAGGCGTATTATTAACAGATTTGAAGAAACTGGGTGTGTTGCTAATCACACAAAGCAGGAAATACAACCAATTGAAAATGAATTTGAAGAAATAATAATTGCGCGGGTTGAAGTGGAGCCTACTATTAGTTTAAGAAGTTTACAAATGGAATGTGGAATAAGTAGAACAAAAATTGCTAGAATACTTAAGAAAAATGGATTTAGAAGTTACAAAGTAGGTAACCATCAAGAATTGCGAGACGGCGACGAAGAAAGAAGAGCAACTTATTGTGAAACAATTATGGATAAAGCCAATGAAAACAGAAACTTTTTGTATTCCCTCTGTTATACCGATGAATGCACATTTACTCTTCATAACGAACCGAATGTGCAAAACTTTCGCCACAGGTCAAAAGATAAACCAACTCTTCAAAATTTATCAAGAACACAATATCCCCAGAAGGTTAATGTTTGGGCGGGAATTTTGGGATCACACAATATTGGACCATATTTTATTGAAGGGACATTGAACGGTCCAAAATATTTAGATTTATTGGAAACAGTAGTTGAGCCTAGACTTACAGAATTAAATATGGAGAGGATATGGTTTCAACAGGATGGGTGTCCAGCGCATAACGTGCAAATTGTCAAAGAATATTTGGACAATTCATTTCCAGATTCTTGGATTGGTTTAAATGGACCAATTAATTGGCCGGCAAGGTCTCCTGATCTAAGCCCCTTAGTTTTTTTCTTTGGGGTCATTTAAAATCAAAAATTTACAGCCATTATGAATTGACCACTTTAGAAGACCCGAAAGCGGCAATAAGGAATGAATGTAGGCTTATTTCTAATCGACAGCTAAGCAACGTGAGACAGCAATGTTACGATCGTCTCGGATTTTGCTTAGCGCAAAACGGCGGCCATTTTGAATATTTATTATAATTTTTAAATTTTAATGTTGTAATTAGTAGGTACGATTTAATATTTTTTAAATAAATAAATCTTGTTACGTACAATGTATCCACTTTATTAAATTAAATATTAATAAAAGATTAAAAACATACTAATAATAAAAATTATTTTGAAAAGAAAAAATTAAAAAATAAATATTGCTGTCGGTTGGTTTCGAACCCGACTCTCTAAATTGTGAAGCGCGCACGTTACCCCTACTCTATCAGAGCTGTTGCTTAGATACTATTATTTTCAAGATATGAATAACATTCATGGTACTTCTACAATTTTTCTTAATTTATTCTAATATTACACTTGTAAATTGACTGATTTGAATTGAAATCCATAGAAATAGTATCCCCGGATAAGCATGCAAAATTTCATCTTAATATCTTGCACTGGGGAGATACTATTCACAATTAACTAATTTTACATGTTAATCGCCCATGTGTCGGTCGGCCTAAGACACCCGGTATATTTTTAATCACATTAAAAAGTAAGCGTTTTATAGCTATTAACATACCTAGGAATGTTATGCACATCATAACTGCCGCAGATGTAAGTTTGAAATCCGAGCTCTTAGAGCGAGGATTTTAAGACATCTATGGTTTGTTATGATTAATAACATCCATGGTTTGTTCAATAGTTTATCGGTTTCAGAAAATTAAGACATTATTGATAAATATCATTTTTTGAAATTCTCTCGTAAGTGCTACTTTCAGATTGCTATGGTTAACAGAACAGTTATTTTGACATATGTCAATATGACAAATATTCAAATTCTGTGCTTTATTCCTCATGTTTATTACTTTAGTATAAAGTAGACTGTATTTAGAACGATAGGCTAATGTTATCTGTTCTGTATGTATTAATGAAGAGCATTATATTTTCATTGGGTCGAATTCAGCACTCTTCTTTAACTAAAGAAGCTTATCTAAAAATAACAAAATAAAGAGCGACATATGCATCGATGCATTAATAAGAAAAAGATGTAAGTTGTTTCCATGGTTATTAGAGACGATCACAACACTAATGAATAGTGCTGAATTCAGCCCATTGTATTTAATTTTCATTTTGTAGACCGTTGTTGACAAGTCAGTATGGTAATAATATTACCATACAGATACAGTTATTACTTAGTTACCAGCCTACATTTGTACATGTAAACAATGGCATAATATCCTGAAACCGGTAAATAGTAATTTACATTGCAAGAGCGTTACTCAGAACTTTACGGGCGTGCACGATACCTAACGAGCGAGCGAAGCGAGCACGTAAACTTCGGGTAACGGCTGAGCATTGTACAATGTTTTATGATATACTGAATCGTAAATAATTTGAAAAAAAAATATTGGAACCTACAACACAATACATTAAATTGTTTGATCGAAATAGTCTGTGCAAACATAAGGCGAAGCGAAATAATGAATAAATAAATTTGTATACATGTTGCTATGGTTTTAACAGCCCGTAAATCATTCTTTACCACTAGCAACAGAGCTCTGTAATAAGACGTTTACGATTTAGTATAACGTAAAATAATTGAATTTTATTTTGTCCACATTTTGTAATTCAACCCTTGCATCAATGAAAGTAAAGCAGGTGAAATTATAATTAATCGTAATTATATTTAATATGGCAAAAAATGATTGTTTTCCTATAATTGTGGTTCATAATCTAGTTTTAATGTTAATAAAATGGATTTATACAGTACAGAAGATATTATATAGTAAGCAGTGATACTTTGGTAAACTGTCACGCTGATTTTGTGTTTAATGTTATTGGCCATCTGATTCTTGACGAAATTGTAACATTTTATTTTTTAAATATCTGGTGTTGCCGATCTGCTGTTACATAGATTTTATTTTTTTTTTTAAATGTAAAATTTAATTTATAG
Organism: Harpalus rubripes; assembly: GCA_963082715.1. NCBI lineage: Eukaryota > Metazoa > Arthropoda > Insecta > Coleoptera > Carabidae > Harpalus > Harpalus rubripes. The sequence continues at coordinate 19,038,205 of OY720464.1, forward strand.
TCTTTTTTTATTGTTGTAGTTTCCTTCTAAAAGTTTCAAGACAGTCAAATTCCACATTTATTTAAAATCCTATGTTAAATCCCCATGTTTCAGTTTTTTGTGCTGTATAATATTTGTTACATTTTTATTATAACAAAAGAAAATGACATATATTCAAACACGTTCTAACTACGCACATCTTAATAATCGTAGTTAATAATCAATGATTACGATTAACCGTGAAATGTTCATAATTGGCCATTACGATTTATCTTAATCGTTACTAATTATAAAAAAAAAAATAAGAAATTTCCAGAAAAATTGTGAAAAATCTATACCTTTTCAACTTCAATTTCAGCAAACGTAACTTCATATTGAAATTAGAGTTGAAAAGGTATAGATTTTAAGGGCAAAACAAATGTAAAATACAATAGCCCTTTTATCAAAAAATTTCGAACAAAATCAGTTTCTTTTTTGTTTCATTTAATATGGCCTCCCGAAGTCGTATCTCTATAGTTACCGAAATTCCAATGCTGGCAAACGAAATCCTGACCTGTAACCCTGTACGACTATACTTACCGTTCTGTACAAGTTTTTTTTACGTCTGTAATATATGCAATGCCGTGTATTGTAGTTTCATAACTTTTATGCTTTGATTTGGTGTCAGTATTTAATTTATAACTCACAATTTTGTTAAACCATTGTAGAAATTTATCCATTTTGTTGTAAGTATGAACGTAAGTTTACTGCTCAATATTTCTAAATCATATTCATTATATATCAGCTAAATGCACTTCATGGATTATTGAAATCATTTTACAAAGTACCTAATACTAAGAAAAATTACATTTTCGTATAAAATATTTATGTTTTATTATATAGGAGTACAATTTTAATATTATACAATATATTGTACATTTAATATTGTGAAAATTTCATTATATGGGGTTAATCATAACTTTTAACAAAAGTGTTAATGAAAGTGCGTTTAACATAACTACGAGAAAATTATTTTTTTATGGAGTATAGCAATTGAAGAACGACACGAAACGTATTGAAAATGATGATCATTAAAATCATATTAATTTTATCTATGACTGAATATTAAAAGTACAGAGTGTCTCATTTTCGATCTTTTTTTTAAGGTATCTCGGGTAATATTAATGATAGAACAAAACTGTTTGCACATTCCAGGGTCAACTTTTCGAGTAAAGTTTGAGAGTCACCATAGGAATTTTTGATCTACTTTTATTTCTGAGTTACAGGCAAAAACTCGTTTTTCGTTCATTTTGAAAATATCTCATATGTTATTTATTATGATAGTTTGAGAAAAAATGTTTTAACAAATTTTTTAACGTTTTTTAGATAGAATAAAATGGCGTAATTAGATTTTTTGAAAACTTAATATATCTTGAGATGTAACACAAACTTATGATTTATTTTTAGTTAATTGACAATTCATTTTAATAATATAATGTCGAAATTATTTTTTTTTTTTTTTATTTAGGGAGAATTATTTACATGAAAATGTACAAATGGTTATAAATATAATCACAAATTGAGTAAGTAATTGTTATTGTAGAAGGCGCAAAATATAAAATATAGTACAAAGAACTCATTTTATAAGACTTTCTTTCGCGTGCGAAAAAAACATGTCTTATAAAACACGTTCTTTAATATACTATAATATGCTTTTGGAGTAAATAAATTGAAAAAATGAGTAAAACTGAAACAAATATTATTAAAAATTTATAATAATTTTAAATTTTTTCTCCCCAGCAAATTAATAATTCATCTTTTATTCATGTTTAAAACAAAAGAATGTAGACTTGTTATATATCATTGAAAAGCTTATAAAATAAGCAAAAAGATGAGACTATTTTCTACATAGGTTCGCATTTAAAAAATCGTAAGTTTGTGTTATATATCGAGAATGATTAAATTTTCAAAAAACCTAATTACGCCATTTTGTTCTATCTAAAAAACGGTACAAATTTTGTAAATACAATTTTTCTCTAACTATAATAATACAAAGATATCATATATTTTCAAAATGAGCCAAAAAAAGAGATTTTGCCTGTAGCTCATAAATAAAAGAAGATCGAAAATTCCTGTGGTGACTATTAAACTTTTTTCGAAAAGTTGACCCTGCAATGTGCAAACGGTTTTGATCTATCGTTAATATTACCCAAGATACCTTAAAAAAGCATCGAAAATGAGACACCTGTACAGTATTGTTTATTAAAGTTATGGATACCAGGTACATTATGTAGTGTATAACACACACGGGCATTTTGAGTTATTGATATGGTAATGTTAGAGTCCGTTCGCTGTAAGAATACGCCAAGCACGTTATGAATACGCCATTACATTGTGGCTGCACACTATATAGTCAAAATTAGCGTCTCACCTTAGCAACGAGCAACTTTGTATGGCAACGAGACGCTAGTCTGTTATATTACCCACGCTACTGTTTGTTGATGGGCGTGTCTAAAATATTTTCGCGTTCATAAACGATGACGTGGGCATATTCTTAGCGAACGGACTATAGCTTACCTACTTTGTAAATTTTATAAACTTTCTGATTCGTCATCCGTGTAGAATATTAAATAAATTGTAGTTAAGACAAGACATAAAATATTGTATGTACCACGGATATTACTTGATTCTTATATTTATAGTCCTCGGACGATTTTTAAGCAATCGGACCAGAGGCCCTCGGCCTACTAATAAACTGTCACCATTGGCGGGCATCTTCGTACCCTTGGTTCATAAAATACTATTATTCCACAGAGTAGAATAGTATATTCTATAACTAGTATGAAATAGATAATTTCCTCGCGAGCGAAAAGTTTGTAGGCCGAGCCGTACGCGAGGTTTACAGTTTACGGTTTCGCGAGTGGCGGAAATACTATTTCATACGAGTTTTAGACTATACTTTCTCTAACACTATCAATTGACATTTTTGCTAAAAAAAATATTATTGGTATATTACAAAAGCAATATTTTTTATTTATCTTACCATGTAAAAACTTTAAAACGCGTAAAACAAGGCGTATAATTAGATTTTGTAATCATATCTTTTATAATTTGACAGTTAAGGCAGTTGAGGTGTCAAAATTAAAAAAAAACAACGCTCCAAGCAAAGCCGCCTTGATTTTGAAAACAATTGCGTTTTCCCATGTATTTTAAATGGGTGAATTGAAAAACTAGTAGGCTTTGATAACATGTAACAGTTTTCAGTTACAGAATGTGAATTCCATAGTAGTGTTAGAGAAATACTATTCCATACGAGTTTTAGACTATACTTTCTCTAACACTATTTAAAAAATATATTTTGCTCATTACTTGCCATTTGCTACAAATAATAAAATATTATTGGTATGTTACAAAAGCAATAATTTTTTGTTTAACTTACCATGTAATCATTTCTTTTACAATTTGACAATTAAGGCAGTTGAGGTGATAAAATCAAAGAAATTAAAGCGTCAAACTTTGCTTGATTTTGAAAACAATTGCGTTTCTCCATGTATTTTAAACGAGTGAATTGGAAAATTAGTGAGCTTTGATATTCTATAACAGTGTTACGGAATGTGCTCATTCTGTAACAATTTTTAGCTACAGAATGGGTTAATTCCATAGTAGTGTTAGAGAAAAAAGAATACATGTCATTTTTTTACCTACAATTAGAGTGCTCTGACGCCCTGACAGAAATCTTTTTAATTTACCATAAATGTCAACGCAATAAAATATTCACGTATTTCTTTCATGGTATTCTAATTCTGTGTAAAAAATAATAATATTATATCACTGAATTCAGAATAAAATTCTCTATCAAATAAGCAAAAAAGTGTATAGTTTCATTGGAAATAACAAAGTTTGTTTCCACAGTTTGTGACCACTGGTTGAAAAAATTATGCTTATTAAAATAATCTTGTAAAATAGAAATTGTTTGCTCATTTAACCGACCTCGTAACTCTTACAGTTCTCGAGATGGCAGTAGTAAACAAAATAAAATGAACACCCTACTACATAATATAAAGATTTTTGTTACTTCTTACCTACACACAATGCAAAAATACACAAAAAGGAACGCTTGCTAAAACTTGTTAAACGTAGTAGTTTTTGAGAAATTTTAAGTTTTAGAAAAAAATCAATTAGTATCAACTCTGTATCGAAACGTTTCCAGGAATACCTTCATATAACATTTTTTACTCAAAATGACTTCCCCAATACATAGTTTAATTTTGGCAGACCCGTTATGAATTCCCTGTACCGTTATTTTGGTTAAATGAAAAAAAAATTGTTGTTTTCTTTAATAACGGAAATATTTGTTGGTTCATTCTCCGGTGACCAGCCTGATTGCAGTATAACAAATAATTAATTTTAACGGTGTCTTATATATATATTTTTGAAATTAGGTAAATTTTTAATACATTGTTTGTTTTCAGGCCATAAATGATGCAGCCGGACCAGTACTGAATGCCCGCCAAGAAGCTTTTGATATTCAGGGGCTGGAATGCACACAGCGTCTAATCCTAGGAGTGGTTTGGAAGCTATGATGGTCCCAGAATCATCCCAGCAAGATTCTAGAAATAGCAACGCTGGTTCTAGGCCGGCTCAATCAGGTAATGCAGAAGATGAACAGAAATTCCGCGGCATTAAACGAATGTTGGAAGACCCAGAAAGCGACGATGATCAAGCCCATGATGAAGTTAGATTATGGGAAGATGGATTCAAAGATCGGTATTATTTATGAGTCGAAGTTTGATGTTCCAGCAGATCATCTTGAATTTAGGTAAATAATATTTGCGTGCTGTATGTGGGAATGTTAGAAAATTTTGTGTCAAAAATGATTTGGTATATGAGGATGGTTTGATGATTAAGTTAATTCGCATACTAATAGAGGGCGATAGCGACTTCTGTGCTCATAAAGTTTTCTTTCAATGGATGATTATTGTACGGTCACAAGTCATTCTGACACTAATTTGTTGTTTGGTAGTCGCTAAAAAACAAGCGTTTCGACTGATGGATAAAATTGAAATTCTTCGTGTAATGGGAGATGCTGGCAGCGGACTAGTGCAACTGTGGCGCCACATTACTGTTATTTTACAAAATTATGTAATAAAACAAGTGCACATAACGGAACTTGCGCTAGCCCAAACTGCTGGAATATTTATTTAAGCTAAGCAGTAGATGGCGCTCGCATCAGCGCCAGTTGTAAGTAGCCGAAATTACATTGGGTAAACTTGTCTCTTGTCTCCAATTTCAGCCAATCAGAGAAGTCAAAACTATGCCATATGTTTTACAATACTGAATGGCTTAAATGGAACAAGATAAAAAAATCCATATTTGTTCTCGTCAATTTTGCTTAGGTAATGTTTGAGTTTCTTTGTTTGATATACCAACATGATCATTTTGTATTCCATAAATATTTGCAATATTAGGGATGATAAGAAAATAATTGGAGATGCAGTATTGGTAAACAGTGTTTATTAAATAGTCATTTAATTAATTTTCCTACGTTTCGATTTCAAATGAATCATCATCAGCGATAGCTAATGTACAGTTGGAAAAAGATCATTACATTACAAAATTAATAACTGTAAGGATGAAAATGATTTAACTTAAGTTGTTTCTGATGTTTGCACGTATTTTATTACCTCTAATACTTTTTGACGACATTTTCATCCTTACAATTTTTGATTTTGTCGTGTAATTATCTTTTTTTCAAACTGTACATTAACACATACACACACACACACACACATATATATATATATATATATATATATATATATATATATATATATATATATATATATATATATATATATATACCTGACAGGCACAGGCACAGGAATCAAATCCCTTTCTAAGGAATAATATACCTTATTTGTAATGTATATGTAATCGTATTCTGTAAATTAAGCCATACGATAAATAAATAAATATATATATATATATATATATATATATATATATATATATATATATATATATATATATATATAATAGGGGACTACAGCGCAATTGATTTAAGGGAAATTAGGAAAAAATATTGAAAGTATATGCTTAATAATAAATATTAATAAAGAAATAAAATAATTGAAATACTTCGGAAATAAGGGTATTTTTGTTATAGCAGCTCCGTCACTCATATGAAATCCATATATATTATTTTGATTGGCGACTCAAAGACAGCCTATAAATATATAACGAATACCCAGTTAGGGGCGGAGCCTATTACCAATGGAAGTAGAGAAATTCAAATAGCGGAGGCGTGGCTATCAGTCCAGTAGTGCAATTCTCAAACAGTTTTTATTTGAATATAAATCTTTTGCATTAAACTTAATAATTTAAATATATTTCCAATATACCAGAAAAGTGTGTCTATTGTGCTGTCCTTGCTTGCACCAAGCATTTTAATTTCTAATAATTTTCTTACTTTACCTTTTCTACAGGTTTAAATTGTTGCAATCTATTACTGAATAAACAAACTATCGAATTCTTAGCAAGAGCTGTTTAATTTCTTTTACAATTTTTTTTTGTCTGTAAAATTAAACTCCTATATGAAACCTATACTAGGGAATTCAAACTATGAACTCGCGCCAAAGGCAAATTCTAACCTAACTTTTCTGGTCTATTATAAATCATGTAGACTTGTACAGTATAATAATATTCATTTATTTTTATAAATATAATTTAGAAATAGCATATATTTCAAGAACATTTAGGTCCACGAAATAGTTTGATATACAAACTTCGTGACATTTTCAAATTTCGGAGGAAACTCGCTTATTAATAGGAATTTTTTCACCGGATTTTCACCGACAGTCTTAGTTTTACTTATACGTTCAGATGAAATTATATTTTAATAATGGTAGAATCCCCTATTATCATTAAACATACATGTTAATATATATCATTATTTACCGATGAAATAACTTCTAACGAAATCTTTGGAATGAAAATGTTGTTAACAGATAATTGGTCTTTAGGTTTTTTAAAAATTTGTTTGGCCTATCACATTCTCTTCATCTTTTCTAGAGAAGTTATTAAGGCGATTTCGGGCGACATACCCGTTCACTTCTTCGGATTACTTGCGGTTTGTTACGGTATGATATGGTTAATGGTGGCGCCAAAAATCGTTGGTTCACTTGTTGACACCGTGCTTGGTGGTTATGTATATTCTGCGACATTTAAAACTGTCAAAAATAGTGTCTGACATTTAAAATGCATTAACGGAGAAAGATAGTTTTTTCCATATTTGTCCAAAAAAGAGTCAACGAAAATAATGTCACCCTGTTTGACATAAGACCACGACTCCGACTGTTTTGACTTTTGACATTTCAAAAAAAGACATGATAAAAAGAGATAGAAATAGTGAACAGAGAGCTGACCCGACTCGCAAACCCGTTCAGCTGTGAGCACTGATCCAAGCATACCGGGCTTGATACCGGGTATGTTGTTCCTAGCGCCCGAATGTGTGAACGTACCTGAACGCAACATACTGCAGGTGAACGGTTGTCGCCCGAAATCGCCTTTAGTTTGTAGTTTAAACATTGGCGCGCGCACACAGCCATGCGCTCACAACAAGAAAATAGACCATATTACTATCTCAATGCGCATGCTCAGAATGCACCAATCATATGCTTGGGAGTACAGCAGAAATGAAACCAATGTTATTTTGTGGGAAAAATTGTATTTTTAAAGCAAAATATTATTTGATGTGGACATAAATGAACGATAATTTTTTTTTCTTGCAAGTTTCATTTCATCTTTAACTACTGGATTCTGCCTTTATAATATGTAAATCCATAAAATAAAGAATAAATTATTTATTCTTTTGTCACTGATAGATAACCTAACTAATGATTTGTTGTTGTGATTCTTTTTTAAAGCGCGACATATTTTTTTTAATTATGCCGGTTTACTATTTTTGCTTCCCGGATTGTGATTTGAATCCATTCATTAAAAAGGAATATTTTTCCGTTTTTTCCTAAGAATAGTAAAGAGAAAAAAGTTAGTATTGCCAACTTAATTGGAAAAATTAAAGAATAATTTTTCACCCTGACACGCTTTTTTTATTTCATAAATCTGCCGGCAGAGGCGCTATAATAAATAATAATATGGTATATTACGTGGAGGGAGTAAAAGTGCGAGGAACAACAGCGCATTCGGGTCTATTCTGTAAAAAAAGTGTTAAAGTTTATTGCGTTAAAATTTGGAGTTAAAAAGTAAATTTTAACTTATGCGCTGACACTGAAATCAAATGTTGCTATTCTACAAAACATGTTTTAACTCCAGCGTTATAAAACTAATTCTTAGCGCAGTTGTTAAAAACGTGATGTGAAGTGATGTGAAGTTACTTGCATATGATATAGTCGTTCTGAAAACATTTGGTGAATGTGCACTACATGTGACAGATCTATTGTTGATTATAGGTTTTGTTAGGTTAATTTCAAGTTTCACACATTGACATATTACATTTATATAATACGTCAATGGTTTCACATATCAATATTTTAATTCTTGTTAGATTTAGACTACTGGAGCCATATAACAGATATATGCCACAATAGGACCTCACTCGTGACATTAAATTTCGGGGAGCAATTTGGCGCGAAATTCAAATGGATTAAATATGAGAGACGCATATGTCTGCGAACAATTTGGATATAATTATATGATGTGTTATATGACTATCCATCATTTTTGATCATTCGTTACATCTTTATAATTTAATGAAGCAATGTCGATGGGAAATTGTATTAAATTGGGTAATAATATCTTATTTATTATTCTGGTAAGTTAAAACTGCACTTTTGACTTAATGATGATTGGCTCATTGGCAATAAGTAATTACTACCAGCGGCAGTTTGATAGCAATCGAATGAGAAAAAATGTAATATTCCAAAAATCTTATAAATAATTTAGAATAATTTATTACTTCATTATAGTAGAGAAATCTTTTAGTTTTTGTTCCACTGAATCTTTGCGAATGCCTCATGTGTGGCATCATTTCGGCGAACAAGTATCTCACAGTCTCTTTCGACTATCTAAATTGTTTTACAAACGTATTATTCGACAAATTGAAAGGAACACATTCATAGCGTAAGTTTCGTTGCAAAATTCTGTCTTCATATTTAAAATTATAACATCAAAAATTAAAACATTGTAAATAGTTACTAATTTGTAAACATCAATAGATACTATCAAATTATTTAAAATACATACGTTTGTACTGCATTTTCTATTTCGATTTCGCCATTTTCAAATTTAACATTGGTAGTTAAATTTTGACACTAGGTACTGTACATAGTGTTAAATTATAACATTTAACGTTGAAACTTAAAGCACATCTTTAATTATTTTAACGCATTTAACATTACAGAATAGCAAATGTCCAGCTAACACTTGTGTTAAATTTTTTAACTCTGACCTTCAATTTAAAGCATGCGTTAATATTTACAGAATAGACCCGATTATGTTTCGACTAAACGCTCGTATTGCGTTGAACTTTGGCGGGACTTGTTATTATTATCTTTAATGTTGATTATCAAACCTCCCTCGTTCTGGGCGAATTGGCGTGTATTTACAAAATGTATGTTTAAGATATATATATATATATATATATATATATATATATATATATATATATATATATATATATATATATATATATATATATATATATATATATATATATATATATATATATATATATATATATATTTTATATACAGGTATTCAATAGCTTTGCAGTACGTACGCGGACTATGTTGGGTACTGCGTTACTACTACCAAGGTTGTGCTTCTTGGAAATGGTATTTCCCGTACCATTATGCACCATTCACTTCAGATTTTATTAACATATCTGGTTTGAGCACAGAATTTGAAACTGACACTAAACCTGTAAGTTTTTATTCTTTAATTTCTATTATATTAACACGTTCACTGCGTATACATCCTTATCATTGAGCGTATATCGCACATGAGCGACATCCGTCTCTCACATTACATACTTACATACATTACTGCATATGTGAACCATTAAGTTAAAAATCATTGAACTAACTAGGTACTGAGTTGTCCTTCGTTTATCGTTCTGACTCATTTCATATTGAAGTTAATTAATAGAAAACATTAGGTGTGTTTGTTTCGCGCGCCTTCACATTTGAAATGAATACTGCAACAGACCTATTACAACTAGTATATTCAGCGCCTAGCGTTAGTACAAAAAATCACAGACGCAACGAACGTGTTAACAAAATAGATATTCAGTGTTTAATTTTTAGTAAGTGGTTTAAAATATTCGCCAATTAACTACGTTATTTTCATTTGTCATATCGATACCATACGACACGCCAATTTCATTTTGTTACAAATGTTTAAATTTATTAGATTACATACCGGGTGTTATGTGAGTAATTTGCCACATGTTACAAGGTTGAAATGTATCGTAATCTGCAATAATGTGCTTGTAGCAATAGTAAAAGCACTTCACGAAGGACCAATAACAATCACAGTAGTTTGAGTGACAACAACAACAACAACAACAACAACAACGCGGAACATGGATAAAACACTTTTTATTAATAGTTCAGGAAATCTACTGAAAAGCTTTTTAAACTGAATACTGCGGAATACACTGGACAACATATCAAAAGTCTCCGGAAATTGGGCCATGGGAACCTCCCGCAAATTTGTAAAAATGACATTTTGACGTATTTGACCATTTTCTCGAAAAAAATTGCGCGTATCAAAATTTTACAAGAGTACAAAATTAAAGCTCAAAATTTTTTACACAAAAAAGGATTCTTGCACTTTTTATCTAGGATGTACTCTCAAAGAGTTAGATTAAAAAATGTTTAACCAAAATTACAATTTATAAAAGAAAGTTATTTAAGCTCCCTGCGTTCATATAAAGAGTTGGTGAAATTTTGGGTAAAATTGGACAACCGGAAATGGTACTTTACTTGAAGCCCATAACAATTTTTAATGAAAACATAATCTAAATCCTTTGAAATGTGGTATTTAAGATTTTTATATTAATGAGAACGACATATTAGATTTTTGGTAAAATAGATAAACCGGAAGTGATTCTTTACTAGATTTTCTTGAAATAATATATTAAAATATCGGTATTTAAAACTCGCATATGATTGGATAAACAACATATTACTTTACTCACTTACGTACTTGGAGCTCTTAACAGATCACGATAAAACGGAAGTCATACTTCACTTAAAACTCATTGCTATTTTAAACATGGAATTAGCGGGAGATCATGTGCTGGCAACATCAGATTTTTAAAAAAACTTTTGAAAGCTTTTCTTCCCCACTTATTAATATTGATCAGAATGTTACGCATGCGTCCGTAATTTCTGACGTAATGCAAAAATACCATTACAGCACACAAGCACAGCATTTCTTCCATTCTTCGCATTCTCATCATTCTATTGGGCGGTTCCTTCCACAGCTGTGCTGTGTTACTAATGAGCATATAAGTAATATGGCCTTAAGTGATTTGATTAAGGCTCAATAAGAATAGGAGAGTAGCTATTCTTAGCAATGGAAGGGAATAAGCTTGAAATATCGGGTCGCACGACAGCAGATCCACCACCTGCTTCTTACAAGATGATCCCTGAGACAGACGAACAAGGAGCTGACGAACAAATGTTACCAAACGATGAGAAGAATGCTAGTAGTAAAGTAGCTATTGGAGATGTTAAATTCGTTTCAAATAACGAAAAACAAAATGGAGAAGCCAAATTAGATATTGGTAGGCATAAATTAAGTAAAAACAATGTTATAAACTAATGAATTCCATTTTAGGGGACTTAAAAACAGTTTGTTGGCATGACCAAAGAAGAACTGATGAAATACGCAAACGACCCATTCTGGATTCGATTGCGATGGATTCTTTTTATTTCATTCTGGCTTCTTTGGTTAGCAATGTTGGCTGGTGCGATCATCATTATTATTGCTGCACCAAAATGTGCTGCTCGTACCCCACGCACTTGGTACGAAGAAGGACCGTTGGCTGAATTATCCAATGCACAAAATGCAGATATAAAATTAATGAAGGATAACAAAATCAAAGCTGTAATTATATCTAACGTTAAGGACAGTTATAAGCCTTCAAGTGAAGAAAGTGAAATTCTGGACTTGTTAAAAATAGCAAAACAACAAGATATGAAGGTGATAGTTGAACTAACTCCAGGAGCTACAGATTTGTGGTTTAATCAATCTGAACACAATAACGCAAACTTTTCTGATTATTATATTTGGACAAGCTCTACCAAGAAAAATTTATCAGGAAGTTCTGAACCACCAAACAATTGGGTAAATATCTTTCCTTGTAGATAATTCATTGTCTTATCAATGTTTTTATAGCTTTCTCCTCGTGGCGGTGCAGCATGGAGATTCTCTCAAATCCGAAATCAATTCTATTATACGCCTACTTACAAACCACATTTAAATTTCCGTAATCCGCGAGTTGTTGATGAATTTTCCAAAATTATTCGACAGTGGATAGATGCCGGTGCAAGTGGTATTCGTTTGAGGGGCGCTAATTCTCTTCTAGTTCATGAACAACTATCTGACGAACCTGATAGTAATATTCCTGGATATGTTCATACGGATTATTACTACTACAAACATCGAGGATTTACACTTGATGTTCAAGGTCTCGGAGATATTTTAAAAGAATGGAGGACTGTTGTACGCGAATACAAGGACAATAACGGTAAGAAAATAAATATTTATTTTATGTAACTATTAACGAGTTAATGTTCAGTCAAGCATGAATTTGTTGGAGAGATTGAGGGTGTTTGCTTGTGTTTTTTTATTGGATGATATATACTATATTTCAAATGAAGGCGAAAAACGTTAAGCCCATGTTTGGAAACGTTTCGTTACACAGTTACAGCCCTTTGCAGGTGCACCTCAAACCTCAACAGACATATTTTTGTTAAGTTTCGATACTATACTTCGTTTCACGTAAGAAAATAGCGTTGGTTTAGATAGGGATATAAATTCCGCCCTTTGATTGGTCAGAATGCAAACCTAATTCACAAAAACGAAAAAAATATCACCTGCCAGTTGTCAGTTATAAAATAAAATCTGCAGAATTAAATTATGTCTAACCATGTTTTGTTGTAATTTTCAATATTGCAGACCTTGTACATTTTTACATTTAAAAATATATTTTATTGACAAAGTCTGGTTTCATGAATTTAAATTTATTTAATGCATGTAAAAACGGCCGGCTCTTAAGCGCCATCTACTATTTTCTTACGTGAAATGAAGAATAGTTGAACTAAAATTTCGAAACTTGGTATGAGGATACTATAGGGCGCGAGCAGACACATGACTCGGGCATCCTTGACGTACTTGGAATCAGCTGATTTGTGTGCGCATGTCGTTTTGACAAGAACAGTGTCATTTTGAAAAAAACCAACGTTTTGACTTATTTTGATTTTGAACTGCTAAAATGTTATTAATGTACAATTTTCAGGCATTAAAACACATGAAATTAAAAATATTAACTTCTCAACTGTAGGGCGCGAGCAGACACGTGACTCGAGTGACCTTGACGTGCTTAGAATCAGCTGATTTGTGTGCGTATGTCATTTTGACAAAAACAATGTCACGTTGACAAGACCAGTGTTTTTATTTATTTTGATTTTGAATTGCTAAAATGTTATTATTTTCAATTTCACAAGTTTTACTGCTTAAAAATTGTAAAATAACATTAAAGCAGTTCAAAATCAAAATAAGTCAAAATATTGGTATTGTCAACGTGACATTGTTCTTGTCAAAATGACATGCGCACACAAATCAGCGGATTCCAAGCACATCAAGGTCGCTCGAGTCACGTGTCTGTTCGCGCCCTATACTGTATTTTAGATAAGAATAGACATGGTGGCGCTGCTGCTGACCTGCTTTATATATTGCTATTGTAAACTTGGTTTGCGTTTAGACCAATCAGAAAGCTGGAATCGTAAGCTCTATCTTACTTCTAAGTCTATAGGGCGCGAGCAGACACGTGACTCGAGGGACCTTGACGTGCTTAGAATCAGCTGATTTGTGTGCGCATGTCATTTTGACAAGAACAATGTCATGTTGACAAGATCAATGTTTTGACTTATTTTGATTTTTAACTGCTAAAATGTTATTATTTTTAATTTCATGTGTTTTACTGACTAAAAATTATAAAATATTAACATTTTAGCAATTCAAAATCAAAATAAGTCAAACATTGGTCTTGTCAAATTGACAATGTTCTTGTCAAAATGACATGCGCACACAAATCAGCTGATTCTAAGCACGTCAAGGTCCCTCGAGTCACGTGTCTGCTCGCGCCCTATTCTTATCTGAAATACAGTATAGTTATTTAGATGCATGTTTATACTTTCTTTTGTTTCTGTATTTCAACCAGAGGCGTATCGTATGGGGAAGCCTTGAACGTTTTTAATTGTTATTTTTTACCTTTTCATTTTTACTAATAAAATATTACAAAAATGCAAACATATACAAAAAGGTACTTTTGCTTTAACGCAGCAGGTTTGGATATATTTTAATTTTTAGAAAAAAATCAAGGCTAAAGAATTTTATTTGAATAGTTTTTCACGATCTAAAAAAAATATATGTTAATCTAGAGATAAAAAATATTAGACCCATATTTTTTATTTTGCATTAAAATTTATAGAACGGGAGAAAAGTGCAAAAGAATTTTGCAATTTGCCATGACGTCACAATCCCAGCTAGACCTTGGCTAGCTCCAGCAAGAGAGAAAGCTTGATGAACTATGAGTTATATTGTATTTCAGATAAGAATAGACTGAGTAGGTTATGGCTTACGATTCCACCTTTTTGATTGGTCTGAACGCAAATATTTAACCACAGTTTTCTTGTTACTGGACGTGTATTAACCTCCTAACGTCAATAAAAATAATTCGCGGTAAAAGCCAGGCATGCGCACAAACACTATCAAATAAAACTACTCGTTGTGTGACCTCGATAGGGTTGTGACGTCACTTGGTGACTTACAGCTACTACATAGCTGACTCGTTCGCCATATTGGTACCAAAATTAACGCAGTACATTATGAAATAAAAGTGCATTTCTTATAAGTTTATGTAGTAACTATTTTTGATAATTAAATATAACTTCCATATTTGCCATATTATATTTATTTAAAATAATAAAACAAAAAATACGGTTCGTTAATATTTTTGAGGTTAGAGAAAAATATATGTATTGCAAAAGTAATAAAACATATTAAAATATTTACCTGTAAAAATTATAACCATTTCTCAAATGATATGCACAATTTGGAGCAGAACAACCCGTCATTATGGATAATTTATATGCCTAATAATACTGTAAGACTGATATTGAATGACTCAAGTGGCTCCAAAATGGTGGACGAGTCAGCTGTAATTTATCTAGTAGCTATATGGCGACCGTTTTAAACATGTTTATTTTTCAATTTTAAAATTAATTTAATATAATTAATATATAATTTATCATTATTTTTATTTCACATTAATATACTTTATATTGAAATTTATATGCAATACTTATTTCTTCCAAAGCCGGTGCTTTGGAAAATCCTATTGGAATGTGTGGCGTAGGATGATTGTTGTATGATTTCGGGCTTATATCAGCCCTCAGTGTGGGAAATGGCATGAAGATATCTTTGTATATAATTATTCTATTTTTTTTTCAACAATTAGGACCTCTACTAATCGACGAAGATTTGAATTCCCTAGACGCATACTTAGTAAATGAAACAACTCTGTCTATCGATTTACCAAAACACTCCATGCTATTTTTCGCAAAGGATAAACTTAAAAACGCATCTTTTATTCACAAAGAATTGGACTATGCGTTCATAATTCTTGGAGATAACTGGCCTTTGTGGCAAGTTGATGAGAAATCTGAACATCTTCCACCTGACGTGTTGAACATTCTGGTTAGTTTGTTGCCTGGAAGTGTTCTAGTATCTCAAGAAACAGAAATTCGGGAGGATGTACAGAAATTGAGAAGTTCGCCTACTTTCATGTATGGCAAGACACATAGGGAGCTTTTAGCAAACAATACTGTGTTTGCTTATACGAGGTAAGTTATTTTTATTTTGAATCTACTAACAAATGTTGCTTATTAACACACTATTTTTTTTTTTTGCTTGGCTTATGGAAGATATGGGTAAGAATTTTTTATATTATATTAAATATTGAGAAAGAGTGTTAGATGAACGTTTGTTGAACCGTTGAACGTAAATTTGTGGACGAAGGTGAAAATTTAGGGATCGACGTACGAGAATAAGGTCCGGCAAAAAATTTAACGAATTTTTTTTTCTGGAAATCGAATAAATACTTTTCTATAGTATTATTAAATATGATTTTATATTTAAAAGGGATCATACCACATTTTCCGATTTTATTTTTTTCTAAAAGTACATTTAAAACTACATATTCTGCATTTGGTATAAGATTACAGTGGTGGACGGAGCTTGACGAGAGCGGTTTACTCAGCAACATTTTAAGGTTAAATACAAATCTGAGTTTTATTTTGATAAAATAATAATAATAATAATAATAATAATAATAATAATTATATAATAATTGAAACATTCAGACACATCATTTGGAAGGGGAACATCTTCAATATCATCCATTTGAGGACCAGTTTGATCAGATAAGGGAAATTGCATAAATAATATAATATTTTTGACAGTCATTGACAGGTGATGTGTTTTGTATTTGCGAACTTTTTACGCTATATTATTAATTTATAATTTTATATATTAAATTAAAGCCGCGAAATGTCCCAGCGCCGCCAACGGATTCTGTGGGTCCAATTTTACACATTTATATATTTTCTACAAATCTTTTAAAATAAAAGTAAGCTTTTTAACGCTTGTTTTCTGGGTTAAAAATGTCATTTTATGACACCAGTGTTAAAAAGTGACAAATCACTATTACTTTTAACACTAGTGTTTAAAGCGAAATAGTTACCTTGGTAAATGACGAATGGAACAACAAATCGACATTTTTGACATGCAAAAAAAATTATTAGAAATACAAATTTAAATGAAAAAATTGTGTCTGTAGAAAAAATAGTGTATGATATACGTGTTAAAAGAAGTGATTTTATTTTGTTTGAAGGTTTGGTTCACTCTGCTTCGCGTCGTGTTCTAAACTACTTTTTCACAAAATAAAATGCACTTTTAACACTTATATCATAAATAATTATTTCATGTCACATAAGTTTCTAGTTTTACAGAAATAATTTTAAATGACAACAAAATTTTGCGAATATATATATATATATATATATATATATATATATATATATATATATATATATATATATATATATACATATATATATATATATATATATATATATATATATATATATATATATATATATATATATATATATATATATATATATATATATATACAGGATATCTCACAACTCGCGTCCCAGACGAAACTGACACTTAACGACGACAGTAGGTTCCCAACAAATGGAAGAAAATATTTTGCGGCTGCTTGCATAACGGAGTTACAAGACTTTTTAATTCACCAATCCCGGAAGGATATGGAAAATATTATTGTCATTTGATCTGGCATAACTTGACCGGTCTCATGCGTCCTTGCAATGGCTCTCAATATCACTTTATGATCCACAAGATTTCTATCCTGAAAGCGTTCCGAATAGACTCGTGCTGCCTCTCTCGCGTTACGTCCACATTCTCCGAAAATTATAATCATTTCTAAGTAATCAGCGGCTGAATACATGGTAAGAATTTGCCTTTTTTATTCATCTTGTCAAATTTAATTTAACACTGACATTTTTCGAAAACTACAGTCGCCCACACATTTTAAAGAAGATTTGATTTGTATAAAACCATAGTAACATAAAAGTTGTGAGACACCTATATATACAGCCTGTCTCACAACTCGCGCCCCAGAGCGAATGAGGAAACACGAGACTGCACTCGGAAGTGTAATTTCGAAGAAAAAAATCTAGCTTAAAAGATATTCGAGAAAAGACGTCTTAAAAATGACCAATCAGAGACCTACACCTTTAACGTGTGTTTGCCGTAATTTTACGTTACTAGTGTTTTATACAAATCAAATCTTCTTTAAAATGTGTGGGCGACTGTAGTTTTCGAAAAATGTTAGTGTCAAATTAAATTTGACAAGGTGAATAAAAAAAGGCAAATTCTTACCATGTATTCAGCCGCTGATTACTTAGAAATGATTATAATTTTCGGAGAATGTGGACATAACGCCAGGGAGGCAGCACGTGTCTATTCGGAACGTTATTACCATTGTATAAATTGCATTACAATAAAAACGGTTCGTTTTAGAACCACCATTTGTTGTTTTAATCTCAAAGAATTCAAATGACAATAATATTTTCGTTTAACACATTTTACACAGCTGCTAAAACACTTTGCACTGTACGATATAAATGATGATCTCGCATGACACCTTCGCTAACCTAAATTTGTTGACAGTGAAAAGTCAACTCTAAAGTGTCAAAATTACAGTAAGCCAAACAAATTTTGTAACTCACTAGAAGTATTTTTAAAACAACTTCCGGGATTGGTGGATTAAAAAGTCTTGTAACTCCGTTATGCAAGCAGCCGCAAATTATTTTCTTCTATTTGTTGGCAACCTATTGTCGTCGGCAAGTGTCAGTTTCGTCTGGGGCGCGAGTTGTAAGACATGTGATCGAGAACTCGGAACGATTTCTAGCATCGTGGACATAGGCCTTTAGGTTATTATTATTTAAATATCAAATATTTTTTATTTCAGATTGTGAATAAAATAGTATACAAACCTCGGTGAAAAGTTTCATAGTCTCGGGCTATAGTTAACCTCGGCGCTTCGCGCCTTGGTTAACTATCTTCGCCCTCAACAATAAAAACTTTCCACCTCGGTTAGTAATATACTATTGTGTTTATATAATGTGCGTATATATTTTCCTTTTTTTCCTAAAAATAGTAAAGAGAAAAATATATTCCTTCTTAATTAAAGCAACAATAATAAAAAGGCATAATTAAAAAAAATATTTCGCACTTAGAAAAGAATCACAAAACATTTTCATAAAACCATACTGTTAAATGTGCTTTAACAGTACTGTATGCTCAACCAATATATGCGTCAAAACAGCCAAGGCCGTTATTTTTTATAACAGTACAATTATTAAAAACTATGCCTCTAAAAAATTCGCAGCATCATGAAATTGTCATGAAGAGCTGTCACCTGTGAATATGCAATAGAAAATATAATTTTCAGAAGATATTTTATGTTATTATGAAAAATACTGAACGTCACACGGCTGATATGCAAATAACTGACTCGGTTGATTGTAAAATCTCGGCTATGGCCTCGATTTTACAATATTCAACCGCGTCGGTTATTTGCTTCATATCAGCCTTATGACGTTAATAACTATAGTTCCATTCGGTTCCATTGGTTTGAGGTTATCTGTACGGTTATGTCAGTGACAGAAGAGTAAATAGGCGTTTAAAATTTTTAAATCTTAATGTTTATTTTATTGATTATTTATATATTATAAGGGCAGAATCCAGTAGTTAACATTAAATGAAACTTGCAAGAAAAAAAAAATATCTTTCATTTACGTCCACAGAATTTTTCCCATAAGATAACATTGGTTTCATTTCCGTTGTACTCCCAAGCATATGATTGTTGCTTTCTGAGCATGCGTATTGAGATAGTAATATGGTCTATTTAAATCTCTACAAATTTTATTTGAAGCTTTTTTATTTAAAATAATCAGGGAAGTAGGAAATTACCAGAGTCTGATTTTACATGTTAAAGTCGTATGTTCGGCTGTGCCGGTTACCAGCCTGTATGTTCTGTTAACAATGGAATCAAAATATACATTCAATAATAATTACAATAAAAAAAAAAACTACGGATTACAATTTTTTGGGTTTTCTAGTCATACGTATTTATTATTTTTATACACATGTCAATTTTCTCCTGACATCCTGAAGAAAGAAACATGTTTAGAAAGGAATGTGTGACGAAGAATGATTGTTGCTTGAACTTGAACGAATTATGGGTTTATAGTCTAATTTTAAGTATGTACATTATATATTTTTTTAATGTTAACAAATTCATTATTTACACATTTATATTTCCTTTTGCTTCCAAATGGAAGAGAAAAGTTGTCTGATTAAAATTCTTTTTGTACATTTATTAATTATTTGTTTTTTTTGCTAGATTGGAACCAGGGAATCCAGGGTATTTAGTAGCATGCAATCCATCGGATAATCTTGTACAAGTTGATTTTACAACTATGAAGGACGGTCCAGAAGATATTACAATTCAAGTCCTGAGTGCCAACTTTAATGCCACATCCATAAAACCAAAGTAAGATAAATGAAGGTAAATGGAAAATTAAATTCCTAATATCATATATTTGTAGCTTGAAGATATCGGCGAAGACGATAGATATATCGCCGAAATCCGCACTTATAGCAACATATGTGCCAAAATCATCCGATTAACTGAGTAATTAACGACGTTGATATGATGACGATAATTTGAATCAGCAGGTATAATCGAATTTGAATCAGCAGATCAGTGTTTTATTATTAAGATTTATGTGACATTTTTTTATTAGATGTGACTGTATTTATCTTAAATGTTTATGAATAAACTTAAGCTGCAGACTAAATAAAATTTTTATTGTGAATTTTTAATTTCTCGAACACAGATATTTATTACTTGATGTTTCTGAGTGAAGGATCCCACATACATATTTTGTTCACCACGTAAATGATGATCATTGAGCCACCCATTGCAAATATTTGTTTTTTCCAGTAAGAAATATTAACTTAAAAACTGAAGATTAACATTAATTCCAGTCATTTTAATTTATATAATATATACAGGCTGGTACATCGCAAGACGCACCATAGCGATTTCAATGTTAATTGTGAAATGTTCAAATATTGCCGCTTAATTATATTTCAGGATAGTTTGCAACGCGCACATATAAGTATGACGCATGACTAGCGAATGAAAGTTGACGTTTAGATTATTTAATAGACGTGGTTTCTTTTGAAAACATTTCTCTATATTTGAATTGAAAGGAAACTGAGCCTTATGGATTCCGTTACAGAATATTAGAATTGTACTCAATGCCAGGAGGCATTTAAAATGACCTTAGCAACAGGATTCAGGGATGTATTTAAAAAAATTAATACCGCAAATTCTAGTTCGTTCGTCTCAGGTGTAAGCAACCCTCGAGTCGGAATTATTGTTCGTCGAAATTAAAAATAATCCTATTTAATAGAATAGAATAGTTTAAAGATAGTTTGTTATAATCAACATAAACGAAAAATGTTTAAAATATTTGAAACGCACTCCTGTTTTGATATTCAGTTACCCTAGTCGGCCATCGATTTTCAGCCGGACATAGTAATGTATTTCTGTGCTTTCCTAGTCCAGTATTTAAATGGGTTCATGCAAAAATTTCATACCTGAATATTTCGTACAATTCTATTCTTCTCTAGGGTTTCAAAGGAATCTACATCTATAAAATAATTTAAACTTCAACTTTCATTCGCTAGTCATATCATACGTATATACACATAAAAATGTTAAAATCGGATTCTAAGGACCTTAAATCGTTCTTATTCACTAAAATCTGAGTATGTGTTTTCGTTTTGAAAATACAGTTATTGTAAAATTTAAAAAACCACCTCTGTGAAAAATTATGAAATTTAACAACGAGCATTTTCGACCTAAAATTTTCTTTAATATCAAGCAAGAATTAAGTCGCCAAGAATTCGTATGACTCCGATAAAAAAGCTCGAACAGTAGCGCATTTAAACGAGTAAAAAAATAGAATGGGTCATCCATCCTATAGTCCCGATTTATCACCCAACGACATTTTATTTTATTTACGCAGGTAAAAGACAAATTGCTGGGAATACGTTTTACTTCGGCCCGACCAATGAAGGTGTCGATACTTTTAAAAGAAAGATAAGTGATATACTTCATGGAAAATATGTTTTGAAAATAGACCATTTCAGAAATTCAAAACGCATGCGCCAAGTGTTAGACTGCGACAAAAAGTTAGTGCCGATTTCCGTATACCCGTCCTTGTTTATATCACAGTTCTGTCAATTTAAAAGTTTTGTTTTGTTTGTTTCGTTTTTAAAATAATTATGACGGGTACTAAACTTCTGGTCCACAAAATATTGCCATTTGAAATGTTTTGTCTGGTTTAGAAAATAAAAAGTTAGGTTAGGTATAGTAATACAATTTTTATAATTGATTGATGAATGGACTTCAACTTTTCACATAGTAAAATAAGTTTTTATTTGTAAAATAAGAATTGAAATCATATCTTGTACTCAAATTCATATTAACAACTTCTGTGTAGTACAAAAATTTAAAACAATACCGGGATCGCGTAAAAATTTGAAATGCCGCCATTTAACGGCACTAACTTTTTAGTTGAAAAAGTAAATGTAGTGGTCGCTCAAATTTCTGAAATGGTCTATTGGTTCCTTTTAATGCAAAAATATATTAACTACTGAGGATCATTATGAGAAAATGTAATATTTTTTTAGAATGAAATTTAAGGCTATTACGCATTTATTTCCATTAAAATTTAGGTCACGAACTTCGAAATTGAACAGGACTTGCGGGTGAAAATAGGAATGGAATTACTAAAGATACATCTACAGATATTATTGAGAAAATGTTAAAATTGGATGCTATTTAGTCCTTAAAACGCGCTTAATCATCAAAATTTCGAAGCAAGCTCACCGGTAAAACAGTTCTCTGCTTATCACATCACCCCAAACATGTGGCGCATCAATTAAGTCATTCGATCTTTTTTTAAATTTGTTAACTTATTACTGTTTAGATAAGTAAAAGTTTTAATAATTAAGTGACAATGGGAGTTCCAGCATTTTTCCGTTGGTTGAGCAGAAAATATCCATCTGTAATCGTTCATTGCATAGAACAAAAGGTTAGTTAGGTTATGTTGTATTTATAACTATGTTTTACAGTTAAATATTTGTATACTTTTATTCTTGTTTGTTCAGACTACCGATTTTAATGGCACTCACATTCCCGTGGACACATCCCTACCAAATCCAAATGGAATAGAATTTGACAACTTGTACTTGGATATGAACGGCATAATACATCCTTGTACACATCCTGAAGATAAGCCGGCTCCGAAAAATGAAGATGAAATGATGATTGCCATTTTCGAATGTATTGACCGTTTATTTCGAATTGTACGTCCTAGAAAGGTCTTATATATGGCCATCGATGGAGTCGCGCCAAGAGCTAAGATGAATCAGCAAAGATCTCGTAGATTCCGTGCTTCGAAAGAAACGGCAGAAAAAATCAGAGAAATTAGTAGAATTCGATCAGAATTATTACTGAAAGGAGCTTATTTGCCGCCCGAAAAGCCAAAAGAAGATCATTTCGACTCTAATTGTATTACTCCCGGTACACCTTTTATGGCGAGGTTGTCCGCTTGTTTACATTATTACATTCACGAAAGGTTGAACAATGATCCAGGATGGAGGGGCATTAAAGTTATTCTGTCAGATGCTAACGTACCAGGAGAAGGCGAGCACAAAATCATGGATTTCATTCGTAAACAAAGAGGCAAGTTTATTTATAGGAATATGTTTAACTTGGGGATCTTGATAACTGTGAGAGATAATGAGGTGTTGCACGGTTATTTTTTCTTTGCTTTAATCGAAAGATTAAGAAAAAAATATTGTACCCCTATTTTTTTTATTTTTAAATTGCTTCTGTGCTTAATATATACAGTAATTTGAACAGAAAATCATATTTAATAATACTGTAGAACATACTTATTCGAATTTCAGAAGAAAAAAGATATGTTAATTTTTTTTGCAACACCTCATTGGAGAAAAAAATCAAAGTAGCTGACACCTGGGGAGAGATTTGTGAACGTAGAAAATGGGGAAAACGTCACTTGTTGGTCTTTTGTTGGTGTAGTATAATAATATTTTGAATATAAATGATATTTTGCACTAAATCGATATGATGTTTACACTTTATAATAAAAACAAATTATTGGGTCGATTCTGTTCACATCTGTAAGTCTTACAGATCTGTAAATTTGTAAATAATGAACAAAATCGAAACGAAATCTGCACTCTTATGTATAATTTTATATTAATCAATAAAAATAGATGCGTTTTTGTCAGGTTTTTACAGATCTGTAAGACTTACAGATGTGAACAGAATCGACCCATTATATAACTATTTTATTAGACAAAATGGCGGCCAAATGGGGGGCTTTGTCGTAGGGTACCTTTATATCCAGGGCACGGTGTAGTATCTATAGGTGAGTGCACGACGTATTCCAATGCATTACGAAGAATGGCTAACTAATTGGGCTAGTTTATACAGTGTGCCGCTAGATGTCAGGTTTTGTTGCGACCCGGTTTTTACACAAACATTTAAAATATTAAATTATTCATATATAACGCATAATATTCTATATCTTCAATCATTACCTTTTATCTTTTGTCAGTTCTATGTATGTATTTTGTACAAATTACATACAAAAATGTTTCTATACTTACAGTAAAATTATAAAACAACATATGTCAAATGCACTTGACATTAACACCTTTCAATCAGAAATTTATTTTTGTACCTGTTTCTTTGATTATAGTGTAGCTGGCTGCCGCTAAATTGCACATTTTGGCACCTTAAAAAGACTAAATTTCTCTTTATTTAATCCATACCCTGTTGTGCATCTTGTAGCAAAACATTTTTTGTCAAATGGTAACGGGTCGCGTTAGCGCCATTTTGTTTCCCAGTTATTTAGCGTTTTCAGCTTACACAGTGCAAGTGCGCACTGAGTGCAACATATCACGTGACCACACTGAACCAGTTCTGCCCTCATTCGCCATATTTGCACTGACACTATTGCACTTGCCTAGGGAGTCAGTGCACAAAAGTCGCACTGATCCAGTGCACGGTGCAACTTTTTCTTAAGCTGAAAACGCATCAGCTGATTAATTTTTGCACTCAATGATAAGCTGAAAACGCTCAGTGCAAAAAAGTGCGCACCAGTGCGCACTCGACTTGTAAGCTGAAAACGCTATTAGCCATGTCAACGCATTTCGTGCTCTCACCTATAGATACTACACTGTGATCCAGGGTATGGCCATGGTCCAAGATCACCGCCATTGTCGGTAATTCATTTCCCTATTTATTTGTAATAAACGTGATATTATATTATAAAAGACTATGAAATTATCACACTGTGAATTTACAAAGGTAATAAAAATTAATTTATTTAAGAGATAGGTTATGTAGAATATATGATATGGGTTGTTATTATCACATCTAATTTAATATCTGTAGTTCTTATTTACATAATAATTGTATATTCTAAACTTACCTTTTAAATATTTAAATGATTGTGCTTAATATTGGTAATTTATAGTTGTTTTCAATATGTCAGTAATCATCGTGGGTATCTTAACAAACTACACAAGTAAACAAAATAAAAATATTACTTACACTTTAAATACAAATTAAAATGATAATTAAATGTGTTTTTCATTAAAATAAAACAAATAGCAACGAAAATACATAGGCCCGTATTCTTACCTCTTGAAGTAGCTCTACTTCGGAAGTAGCGATTTTTCAAGTTTTTAAATTTTATTTTATGAATAGACAAGAATAGGTTAAATACATATTTTTATAAATTGAATCCATAATATTTGAAATAAGTGGTATTTACAATTTTATTTATTTTTATTTCTTGAATTTGTAAGATTAAAGTTGACATTTGACACTTCAAATATCGATTTTTCGGAAGTAGCGCTACTTCAAGAGGTGAGAATACGGGCCATAATAATTTGCGCAAGAACAACACGTACAACAGATGGGCCGGTAATGGCGGACGAAACGTGAGCCACGCCATGGCCATACCCTGGTTATAAAGGTACCCTATTTTGTCGTTGTCCGACCTGCCATCTACAGTTAATTTTTTCCTCCTATAGATTTTTTCAATTTAACGGCTATCTCTATCGCTGTCCAATACAATGTTGAGAAATGCTACTTGTCTACATTCCTAATGAAAACGTTTAGTCAGGAACTAATGGCACTGTAGTTACACATTTACATCCTTCACAAGTCAATCTGACATATAACTGCTCTGTCGGTATATTACATAACAAAACAAAATGCCGCACTGCTGTGAAAATAAAATATGGTTTTCATTTACAAAAACGAAAGTATAAAATGCTTAGATTAGGTTGAAACAATAGCTCAAGAAGAATGGAAAATAACGATAAATTAATATTAAATATAAAATAAATTGTGTGAACAGTTTTCTGCCACCTGCAAAAGTTTGGCGTGAACGCTCCCAATGGACATCCACTTTTTCACTGCACTAGTTTAATGTACTTGTAACAAAAAAAAAATTGTTATGATGGAGGACCCCATGGTGGCGACTGTAGGAAAAATCTTGTGTTTCGAGCGCAAATGGACATTGTCGATTTCGAGAGAGTGCCTCTCAATCGACAATGTCCCATTTTGTGCGCTTAATAAAGAAATAGCTATTGCAATTTCTTTCAAAAAATTTTTTACGTCTACATTTTTTAGAAACAAACGCCATGGATCTCGTGACAAGCACTTATCCTTGACTCCCACCATTTGTTTTTACTATGCGCAAATACTCATTGCGTATATATCTTCTATCTCTTTAAATTGAAAAGGTCTTATATTTACTTCCATTCTTTAGACATTTTTTTAAATAAAAAATAATACTTTACCTGAGTAAGTGTGCTGACAACGTGTATAATACTTTTATAAACGTAGTACATTCGAAGCATCAAGCCAGTGCACATCTGGACACAGAACACGTTATTTTTGTTCAACGACACAATAAAAGCAGATAGTAGAGACGTATGTGATTGTTGAAAATTTGTTACAAATAATTCATAGCTTTGGCATCCTCTTTGTTTAAAAATCCGAGTATACTGTATTCCAGTTAAGAATGGAGTTAGGAGTAAGATAGGGCCTATGATTCCAACTTTTTGATTGGCCTAAACGCGAATAGGAATGGCAAAAGTAATATCATTATATCGATATATCGTATCATTTGATATATTTTGAAGCTCGAGTATCGATATATCGATGATGTACAAAAAAAAAAAATCATAAGAATTGAAGTCATTTGAAACTGACTGTAAAAATAATAATTTGTTCAATCTTTTACCGCTCATTCGATACGAATTTCCTAATGATATATCGCACCTGCATATATCGATAAATTATTCGATGTCAAGTATAATCTTTATCCGATTTGGAAAACAGGTAGATAATATTTTATATTTCATACCTACTGACTAGAACAGGGGTCTCCAAACTACGGCCCGCGGGCCAAATCCGGCCCGCCAGTGTCATCAACCCGGCCCACGACAGCTAATGACCAGTGTCATCAATCCGGCCCGCGAAAGCTAATGGCTTATTGTTGTTATTGTTGCGGTGATAAGTTGGTTAAAAAAAACACAGAATGATAATAACTCGGCTTTATTTACTTCTTAGGTAAAGATTAATGACAAGTATAATAAGCAGAAAATTTAACTTAAGCATAATAATTAACAAATAAGTGAAATGAATCCTACTAATATTATTATAAACTAGTGAACATTCCGCGGTTTCAACCTCGGAGTTATGTTGGTGTAAAGAGTATCGTATATGTGTGTCTATCGATGTTTGGAATGTACATATCTTGAATCACACATATGATTTTTATTCTGAAAATCCCTCAGGAACGGAAAAGCTAAATTAACGCGAATGAAACCGCGGGGTGTTCACTTGTAAAAAATACTAATGAGATGTAATTGTGATTTTTTACTGACAATAGTTTGTAGTTGTGGACCAATTTTACTTGTACCAATTATTAAAAGAGATTTAAGATGCTCTTCGGTTAACTTAGATCTGTAAATATTCTTCGTGTACTTCATTTTGGAAAATGTTTTCTCACACAAGTAAATAGTACCATGAACATGTTCTAAGTTTGCTTTTTTTAACTGTATTGAAATTTTATTTTGCGGCAAATAATTAGTGTTATTTTTACGTATTAATATTATTAAATTATTTATAACTTTTTTCAGATGCGTATTTTTATTTATTCTGTCAAATGAAAGGGGGTTAAAAAGTGCAGTTACGCGTTACGCATTCCAGAATAAATATTCAATTTAAAGATATTTGACCTTGAACTAAAAAAAAAAAATCGCCTGCGGCGCATTTTTCTTTACATTTTTAATTTTATTCAAATTTAGCACTGGTTTTGGCCCTCGGAATTTACTGGAGTAATAAGTATGGCCCTAAGGCTAGAAAGTTTGGCGACCCCTGGATTAGAATATACAAAGTTTTGATGGCATTATTTTATACATCTAAAATTTTAATAAAATGGCGGATGGCAGCAGTTGGATACCGTCATTTTTTAATTTCGACTGTGTAAAACTGGTGCTGATGTGAGCGCCATCTACTGAATTGGTTAGGTGGAACAGAGTACTTTGTTCCACTTTACCAATTCAGTATTGTATAGAATAGGGCATAGTGGAACAGATATAAGCAATTTGATAGATTACCTGATTTTAAAAGCGAGACTCGCTCGTCTTGTTCGACCGCCCGCCGCGAAACCATAAATGGATAAATACTTAGCGCCACCCGCCGCCGTAGTTTGTCTCAGAATATTGTCAAACAATGGTCAAGCTGTTTCAATGTTCTATAATTTATTAGGAAAAAATACATTTTATTTACATATGTTATTTATGCTTAATAATAATTTCTTCATGAATATAACGTATAAGTTTATAGGTACCGTGTGTCTGTTGTAAAGGTGTACATAGGAGATTAACATGGGAAATCAGTTTTTTGAAATTTCCTGCTCGCCTAATTATTTTAAGCAAAAATGCGTCAAATAAAAGTTTTAGAGCATACAATTCTGCATCTAAATCAATAACCAGAATTAGCTTTCCATGCATTGTAACGACAAAAATTAAATATGAAAATATCGAAAATTACGTTGAAAATATCGACAGCCATGGAATTGAATAAAAAATAAATAAATGCTTGACGTTTTATCTGTCACAACGTAAATTAGCTTATTTGACGTTTCTCACAATTTGATTTTATCTCTATACTCTATCCGTTTTAACTATAGAGCGTTGGGTGAGATAGGGCCTACGATTCTAGCTCTCTGATTGGTTCAAACGTGAACCGAGTTTACACAGTAAAATAATTGACGCGAAATTTAAATTTGCTTGACAACTGTAACAATTATTTTGACGTTTGACTTAAAATAAATAAAAGTCAGCAAAATCAATAGTACACGATTTATTACATATTATTAATTTCTGTTCAGTTCTGTTTGTTAAGTATATTATTGTTCTTTTCGTTTATATAATTTTCATAGTGTTTTGGCGTTATATTTCATATTACATAGTTTTCATTGTGCGCGTTTTCTTAGTTTTTAGTTAGTAGTTCGCTAGTTTTGTTATTGTTCTCTTCGTTAATATTATGGATAAAAATAGATAGATATGTACAAGACAAAATTACTGAAAAAATGTCAGAAAGATTTTTTTTAAATCCAGGAATGGCGCCAAAATTTGATTTTTTTATTTAATACATGTAAAAACGGCCGCGCTCGAAACGCCATCTAGTCTATAGTTAAAACGGATAGAGTATAGTTTTATTGTCTGAAATGATTAAAAAATGTACATTTATATGAATTAAGAGCTAAATTCGTGACAAAATTTGAAAAGAAGGCTAATGTGTCTTCAAAAAATACACGTGAACCGCGTAATCAGAATATAGGACGAGCAGAACATGTGTTACTCTAAGAAAAACTGTTAGGAATGATAACTGTAGGCCCCTTCTGTAGTACTAAGGTAGATGTATTGGAAATGAGTTGAGAGTACATAACAGCATCATACATAATTTTGCTACAAAATGTTGAATTTTTGATATATTCATATTATTTAAACAAAACTGTATTTTCTTAACTTTATTTATTAAATTTATATTTCTATTATTGCCATAATTAGCGATATTTGTTAAATCAACTTGTTAGAAACGTCAAATAAGTTAACTTACGTTGTGACAGATAAAACGTCAAGCATTTATTTATTTATTTATTTTTTGTTCAATGGACCTTTTCAATTTAACGGCTAATGCCCAGTTGCACAACTTATAGTTAAATTTTAACTGGTGGTTAAGTTGACAATATCGTATCGAAACGAAATGTCAAATGAGTTATTAAATATTACTGTCAAAATTTCGATATGCACTTTTTTCGTTAACCTGTAGTTAGGACTTTAACTATAGGTGGTGCAAATGGCCATATCTCTTTCTATCGCTACAAATAGTAAGAAAATGGTGCGAACAACTGCCAGTTGGGCTGTTAAATGAAACGTCAAAAATATTGCAGTCATTAAAATACATGTATTCTCGGTGAAAATTTACATCGTTAGACAATAAAAGCTTTTGTAACTTCTTTCGGGATGTTTTTTAAAGTTGTCAAAGATTTTTCTTACATTTTACGTGTAAATTTTTTAGAAACAAACGTCATACATTTCAATATTTCTTACTATGCGCAGATCCCCATTGCGCATATCTTCTATTTCTTTAAATTGAAAAGGTCCATTCCATGGCTGTCGATATTTTAACGTAATTATCAACATTTTCATATTTAATTTCTGTCGTTATAAAGCATGTAAAGGTAATTCTGTTTATTGTTTTAAATGTAGAATTTTATACCATAAAACTTTTATTTGGCGCATTTTTGCTTAAAATCATTAGGCGAGCAGGAAATTGCAAAGAACTGATTTCCCATGTTAATCTCCTATGTACACCTTATAGACACACGGTATATAATAGTATATTACTAACCAAGGTGGAAAGTGTTTCATTGTCGAAGGCGAAGATAGTTAACCAAGGCGCGAAGTGCCGAGGTTAACTATAGCCCGAGACAATGAAACTTTTCACCGAGGTTTGTATACTATTTTATTCACAATCTGAAATAAAAAATTAATATTTGATATTTAAATAATAATAACCTAACATAAATAAATGAATGGTCTGAGATTGTTCATTTGTCACATGAACTGTCAGTTTAATTTCTAACCTTAAATATTGATTTCATTCATTACTTGTATTATTTACAAGTTTATTTAATATTTTTATCATATAAATTGTAAAGATACTTTGTTTATATGTAAATACCCATCATTGATTCGCATTGATCTCTCAAAGCGGGGGGCAGCTATTTTCCGCCTCGAGGTTGGAAAGTATAGCGTGAGTATAGCTGAGGTTGGAAAGTGTCAACTTTCCAACCCCAGCTATCTTCAGGTTATACTTTCCAACCTCATGGAATATGAGGTTAACAATAACTAGCTTCCCAACTTTTAAAAGTCAGAAATCGTCATATTACTAACCGATTGTGAATAAAAATATTTCAGCTATGCGAACATGAAAAATTTGTACCCTCTCAAACAAACGTTTGTCGACCACTGGGAGGTGAGGATATTCTACATTACACGCCAAATTTGGAATTTAAAAATTCATATCTCGCTTATTACGTAAAATTTTTAAGTCGCGTTTGCATTCAAATTCTGAGTTCATCTCTTTTCATGCGAATATCTCTGAAACGATGCATTTGTGAGATTTTGTTTACATGAACTTCCACTTGTGTTTAGTTTCTTTATCTAAATTTTGAGTTGTTTAATCTTGGAACATTCTGTATATTTAAAATTATTTTGACTTGTTACATTTTTCTTCCAAACTTAATTTATAAAATTGTTTTCTTATTAAATGTTTCTAGCTCAACCAGATCATGATCCGAATACTCAGCATTGTTTGTGCGGAGCAGATGCAGATTTAATAATGTTGGGTCTTGCTACTCATGAACCAAACTTCACAATAATTAGAGAGGAATTCAAACCTAACAAACCTCGTCCGTGCGATATTTGTGGCCGAGTGGGCCATGAAATGAAAGACTGTATAGGAGCTGAAAGAGAAGAGAAAGAGGAAGAACAACAGTTCGGTTCCGAAGTTGATTTTATATTCGTACGTTTGTGTGTTTTACGCGAATATTTGGAAAAAGAATTAGAAATGCGCAACCTGCCGTTTAAATATGATTTCGAACGAGCAATTGATGATTGGGTGTTTATGTGTTTCTTCGTGGGAAATGATTTCTTACCGCATTTACCAAGTCTGGAAATTCGAGAAGGCGCAATAGATAGATTGGTTAGTTTGTACAAAGACTGCGTTTATAAAACTGGGGTAAGATATAGAAAATGTGTTTGTAAATTTGTGATTGTAAACAAAAATTATTACAGGGTTGGATAACAGACAGTGGAGATGTAAATTTAGACAGGGTACAACTAATTATGAACGAATTAGGAAAAGCCGAAGATGAAATTTTTAAAAGGAGACAACAAAACGAACTTAATTTTAAAGCAAGAGAAAAGGCAAAGCGGAGAAGAACTGACGGATATAATGACAGACGCCCAAATTTTAATCTTTTGAAAAATACTCAGTTTGCTCCAAAGGTAAGTTACCTACTTTCATTTTCTTAATCTATACTTCGTGTAGATTTTACTTTTGTAATTGAAGCAATTAATATAAATAAAATATAAATGGCGGAAAGTAAAAACTTTGGCAAAAACTTAACTTTATTAAATAAATTCACACAAAGCGTTTGTGAAGAATATTTTAAAACAAGAGGAAGACGAGATGGGAATTAGAAAAAGTGGTTTTTTGTTCTACAAGATGCGAAATAAATACCACAAAGTGACAGATAATTGCGTAGTTGCCAGATTGATATTAGGAAAGTAATAAACAAGAATAAAATTGTTGTTTTTTCTTTTAAATATATATCATTTCATTATTAAATATTTCTTTATAATTAAAGACAAAATTATTTAAGTTTTTTTTGTTTATATAATTTTTTATCGAAAATAAATTTTTCCTTTCATCATTTTACTTGACAACATGGTGCCTCCTCAACTCTAGTTCTTAAGAATTTCACTACATGACGTCAGGGTACAATAAAAGTGTAAAAGGCCCATTTCGCGTACACAAAGTGAATTTTGTACAACTGTGTTTCTCAAAAACATAGTTACGATGAACAATTTTATATAAATGTTTTTGGCGATTTTTTAAATTGTGAAGTTGGTAACTAGTCTAAGTGCCAAATAAATATCTTTCATTTAAGTTGTCATTATTCATGAAAAATTACTGAAATTAGATTTTTTATGGTAACATATTTACATCAAACAGTAAAGCACTCTTTTAAATTAAAATTCAAGGTATTTATTTGTAGGTTCATAACATAATAAATATATAACTCTAACCTTGTAAATAACTGTTGTCAAAATGTTAAAATAAATTAAATTTACTCGTATTTTTCGTAACTCGTGTACGGCTCGATTATGCAAACTGTACTCGTATTACAATAAGGATCATTGTAATAATTATCTTTGTAAGAATCACCAAGAATATAAAATGATTACATGGTTGAATTCAGAAAAAAATACTCTATCGAATGCGCCTAAAAAAATATAGGCCCGTATTGTCGCCTCTTGAAGTAGCGATACTTCCGAAGTTACGCTATTTCGGTTTTTTAAATTTTATTTTATGAATAGATAAGAATGGGTTTCATATCTTTGTAAATGAAACCTATAATATTTGAAATAAGTGGTATTTATAATTTAATTTACTTTCGAGTCTCTAATTTTTAATATTAAAGTTGACATTTGACAGTTGAAGTAGCGATTTTTCGGAAGTAGCGCTACTTCAAGAGGTGAGAATACGGACCATAGTATCCCATTTAAAAAAATATCTTTATGTTATAGTTTGACAACCACTGGTTAAACATTTTTTTCTTCAATAAATAATGTCCCCCTATATCTAGTACAACTTTTATTTGAATAATTTTCTTCTATTTCCAATAATAAAGAAAATAATCGAGGTGTCCCGTATCCGAGAAACAGCCTGTATATTTCTTGAATGTCATCAGCTTCTCTTACGTCACATCTGGTAAAATAGGGCACAGAAGATCACGTGACCTATCATATGTTTTGTCCCTTTCTCACTTCAGACTCGATCTTCAGCTCTGTCCCATGCTAATTTCAGACTGTACTTTCGACGCAGTGCGCATGCGTCAGTTTGAATAGCTGTCACATTTCTAGTAAGATATCAAATGAGAATAAAATGGAGACAATAAGAATCAAATAGTTTTATTGAATTCTTCAATAATATAATATAATGGAAGATAACAATGTGATCATATGTATATTCAAAAGTGTTACGATCAGGATGCTCTTCGTCTTCATTCTTGCTTAAATAGCAAATATTACCAACAGTAATTGTCAATTTATAAATTTAGGGCTTCATCAACGACCTACTATCAAATCTGAGTAATCGATAATATGTCAGCAAGTGATATTCTCATAAACATAAACGGCCACGAGCCACAGACGACGTCTCTCTTGTTTTTCTCATGTAACGTACCTACCACACTTACCCTACCTATACAAATTGTCACTTGTTACTTATGTTCAAATATGATTAGGTTTTAAATATTACCTCGATAATCGGAGCTTGATGGGATAGCAAACAGTTTTATATTATAATCCGACTACAAACTTACACCCAACAACGCACTGGTATCGTTTGACAGAATGACAACACTCACAAAAACAAAAAATAACAATAAAAGAAATAACAACAAACAAGATAACAAAAAGAAACAAATATTAAAAGACTACAATTAATAACAATAACATAATCAATCGCTGTATGCACAAGAACCGCCAAATAACAAAATAGCAACAAATTCCACGCTTGCGCAAACTCATTCTTAAAATTTACCGGTAGAAAAATATAACAGCTATTCAAACTGACGCATGCGCACTGGATCGAAAGTACAGGTGTCTCATTTTCGATGTTTTTTTAAGGTATCTCGGGTAATATTAATGATAGAGTAAAACCATTTGCATATTCCAGGGTCAACTTTTCGAGAAAAGTTTAATAGTCACCACAGGAATTTTCGATCTTTTGTTTTTGAGATACAGGCAAAAACTCGTTTTTCGCACATTTTGAAAATATCTCATATCTTATTTATTATGATAGTTAGAGGAAAAATGTTTTTACAAAAAATTTACCGTTTTTTAAATAAAATAAAATGGCGTAATTAGATTTTTTGAAAACTTAATAATTCTCGAGATATAACACAAACTTATGATTTTTTAAATGGGACCCTATGTTGAAAATAGCCTCGTCTTTTTGCTTATTTTATAAGCTTTTCAATGATATATAACAAGCCTACTTTCTTTTGTATTAAACAATAAAAGACGAATTATTAATTTATTGAGGTGAAAATATTGGAAATTATTAAAAGACAAATGAAAAAAATTATTACAAATCATTATTTGTTCATTTTGATTTAATATCTATTAATTATGTTCCCAAAATTATTCTTAACCAATTATTTTCGGGAAAGTTAAATTACTATTTACCGACGTTACAGTTGGCTTTGACACAATCCGAAAAAGATGGTTTAATACACTTTTGAAGTAAATAAATTGAAAAAATGAGTAAAACTGAAACAAATATTATTAGAAATATGCAAATGATGATCTGTAATAGATTTTTTCATTTGTTTCTTAATAATTTTAAATTTTTTCACCCCAATAAATTAATAATTCGTCTTTTATTAATGTTTAAAACAAAAGAATGTAGACTTGTTGTATATCATTGAAAAGCTTATAAAATAAGCAAAAAGACGAGACTATTTTCAACATAGGTTCCCATTTAAAAAATTATAAGTTTGTGTTATATCTCGAGAATCATTAAGTTTTCAAAAAATCTGATTACGCCATTTTATTCTATTTAAAAAACGGTAAATTTTTTGTAAAAAAACATTTTTTCTCTAACTTTTATAATAAATAAGATATGAGATATTTTCAAAATGAGCGAAAAACGAGTTTTTGCCTGTAGCTCAGAAACAAAAGAAGATCGAAATGTCCTGTCGTGACTATTAAACATTTCTGGAAAAGTTGACCCTGGAATGTGCAAACGGTTTTGCTCTATCATTAGTATTACCCGAAATACCTTAAAAAAACATCGAAAATGAGACACCTTTACAGTCTGAAGTTAGCATGGGACAGAGTTGAAGATCGAGTCTGAAGTGAGAAAGGGACAAAACATATGATGGGTCACGTGATCTTCCGTGCCCTATTCAATTTTTTAATTACTATTTAAAAATTCATATCACGCTCAATTTAAATAAAAAAGATCTCAAAATTTTAGATTTATAATACAAATATTTCAGAAAATAAAATAAAAAAATAGAATACCCTATTCTAGTAAATATAGGCAAAAATACAAATGATGTAAAAGTAACAATAAATTAAACATATGTAGTACAATAGAACAATTGACGCTAAAGTGCAAACATAGGGATTTAACATGGGATTTTAGCTTTTTGCAATTTCCTACTCTCCTATTCATTTTACGGCAAAAACTGTAAAGTGCGAAGTTGTTCAGAATTAAAAGTTTTATACAAAACTGTTTTAACATTTTTTATTATGTTTCTAGTTTCCTCACAATTTTAGAAAGAAATTTTAATATTCCGGTTCATCAGTAGCTATAGCCATGACACTTGTTTTCTTTTTTTCTGATTTTCATAAATTATTTATAAACGTCAAACATCAACTTCACTTATGAAAAAGAAATAAATTAAATAATGAATATTTATTCGAATGAGGAACCTATCTAAAAGAATATTATGATGGAAATAGTTACATAAGAATACGGAATTTATTTTCCATATGTCAAATAGACGTTTGACGTTTATAAATAATTTATGAAAACCACAAAAAGGAAAAAAGTGTCATGACTAATGCTACTAATAAACCGAAATTTTGAAATTTCTTTTTAAAATTGTGAAGAAACTAGGGACAATATAAAAAATACTAAAACAGTTTTGTACACAACTTTTAATTCTGGACAACTTCGCTTTCTACAGTTTTTACCGTAAAATGAACAGGAGAGCAGGAAATTGCAAAAAACTAAAATCCCTATGTTCGCACCTTAGCGCCAACACCTTATAATAATAATAATAATAATAATAATAATAATAATAATAATAATAATAATAATAATAATAATAATAATAATAATAATAATAATAATAATAATAATAATAATAATAATAATAATAATAATAATAATAATAATAATAATAATACATTTATTTGTTTCAAGGTACAAAGCCTTATACAAAATATAAAGAGAGGATATACAACTGCATTACGTAATGACGATACTAAAATAATTTGTACAAAATAAAATTTCAGTTAATGCAAAAAATTAAGGATAACAGTAAACGAACTAATTTGGCATCATTCATTAATACAAAAACTTCTTAAGGATAGACATTTAATTGTATAATAGAATATGTTGTTTATTTTTTCAGTATTAAGATTTAGTTCATCGATTAGAATATTAATCTTTGGATTATCACAATTAGGTGGAATGTATTTTGAAATAAATTCTTTTCTATATGGGGTATAAATTGGACAATGAGAAAAGAAATGCTCTATAGTTTCTTCTGTTTTACAGTTACATATAGAACAAATAAGATTTGTCTCCCAGGAGTATTTTATACTATTGTATGGTATGGAGAATATTGCCTTATTTTGCAAACGTAGATTTGCTAGTAAACGTACTTTTGCAATGGAAATATTGAAGAGTAAATAATTTGCTGTACAAAATTCTTTTTTCACTACTTTATAATACTCGTTATAATTGCTGTTATCTAGTCGTTCCAGATCTTTACTGACAGAGTAATCATTGAATAATGCTACTATATTTTTGATTTGAGATTTAATAATATGAGTTCTCCAATGATCCGAAAGGTTATATTGTGTAAAAAGAGCTTTTAATTGGGAATACCAGTTAAATTCAACTTTATTTGCGATACCTTCATTTAAATAAATTAACCTATTAAGGATTATTTTGGGATACCTAGTGGGTTCCATATTGTTTACCTTTGCGTACCAATTTAAACTTCTATTAATTATTTGGCCGATACTATGGTGCATTCCAGTTTCTATCCGCAACATATAGTCTGGGGTAGTGCGGAGACATTTTAACATTATTTTTATGTACCTAGTTTGACACTTCTCGAGATTGTTTATGTAACGAAGTCCCCAAATTTCAGCACCGTAAAGTAAAGTACCCTTAACTACTGATTGAAGTAATACCTTTTTTTCTTTCCATGTTTGAGATTTACCCCTCGATAAAACACTATTGACCTTTGAAGTAGCTAACGTAGCTTTTTTATCTGCATGTACAGTGTTTTCATAAAATTTACCTGAGGATGAGAAAATGATACCTAAATAACAAAAATTCTGCACTACTTCAATTTCAATATTGTTATATTTGAATGTAGGTAACGTTGGTTTTCTGCCACGAAAAAAGGGTAAAATTTTTGTTTTTGATATATTTACATTTAAGTCATTTGTGTTGCAATATTCTGCCAAGAGATTTAGTTTATGTTGTAATGAAATAGGGGTGTCACTTAACAAAACGATATCATCGGCATACGCCAACATTAAAATATCGTGATATCCGTCTACATTTACTCCTTGTTCATTGTTTTTTCTTAAAAATTCTTCGAGATCGTTGATGTAAATAGCAAACAGAATGGGACTCAAAATTTCACCTTGTAACACCCCTTCTTTAAGGGGGATAGGGGCATTTTCATTTTGACTATCTTTGCATTTTATGTAAATATTTGTGTTATTATATAAATTTTGAAGAATTCTTATAAACTTAGAACTAATGCCAATATTATACATTTTATCCCACAATTTGGTGCGATTAATTGTATCAAAAGCTCTTGTAAAGTCAATAAACGCGGCGTACATTTTTCCCTTTTTGAGTCTTAATTTTAAATGAGCCAGTGAAATTAAACAAAATACATTATCTATTGTTCCTCTACCTGATCTAAACCCGGACTGATTATCGGATAGCAAATTATTATTTTGTAACCATAAGCTCAATCTATTATATAAAATCTGTGTATATACTTTACATACGTTATTAATTAAAGCGATACCGCGATAGTTTTCCGGCATATTTGAGTCACCCTTTTTAAATAGCATGCACATTTGTATTTTGGACCAGTCCTCAGGAATTGCTTCAGTTCTCAAAATGATATTAAAAAAGTTTTGAATGTAATGCATCCAATTTTCAGGCAAATTTTTGTAAAAATCATAATTGATTTCATAACTACCTGGTGATTTATTGTTTTTAAAATTTTGTATACTTGCCTGTAATTCTTCCAAGCTTATATCACAATCGAACAGGGGGTGAAGGCAATCAAAATATATATTGTTGTCAGCAAATACTTTGTTCGCACTCAACGAGCAGTAGAACTGCCGCCATTCTTGAATTGGAATATCGTGGTACACGAATTTTTTAGAAGTTAATCTGTGAACTGTTTGCCAAAATTCGCTATTGTTTTTTGTGTTAGCTAATGAATGTTTAATATCGCTTTCGTAACATTTTTTAAAATATTCAATTTTGTTTTTGTATTCTTTCTTAGTTTTACGGTAAGATTCTAAATTTTCTCTACAAGGGTTATGTTTGTAACGTCTTAGACATCTTGCGGCCTGTGCTTTATATGACTTGCACTCCGAGTTAAACCAAGGTTTAAACTCTGTACTACTTTTAGTTTCAAAATTGAAGGGTTGAAGGTTTTGAATTTTTGTCATACTTGAGTTACAGGCACATTCCTTATATAATTATTTATTTATGAATCATCATCGGTGTTCGTCTACTTTTAAACGATTTTATCGGCTGATCAGTTAAACCTCTTATAAAATTATACATAGTAGGGAAAGAATTACATTATCTTATTAAATATTAATCATTTTATTCCACGCATTTTTGTGTTGTACAATATATTGTTCACCTGGTGTTATAGAAAAACTACACACAATACAATTTTATTAAATGGGTATCCACAAAATTACTATTCTAATTATAACACAGTATTAGATTGCATATTGCATTAATAATAAAATTGTGCTTCTTAATGGTGAAAATATAAAAGACCCTTAAAATCTAGGCGTCCTTAGCCGTTGTTGTTGCCAAATTACGAATACGGCCGCCAAAAATTGCTTTGCGATTATCCTAAAACTGCTTTGCAATCAACCTTTTGGCCACACAGGACCTATAATATAGTGTTAAAAAAACAAACTCGGAATAGGCTCTGAATTGAGAAAGGTAGGCGATTTCGGGCGACAATCGTTCACTTGAGGTATGTTGCGTTCAGGGGGTCTATTCTAATTCATATAGCGTGAGACTATCATAGCCCAATCCCGCTATTCGACTTGAATCTAACTGTTGGCTATAACTGGAACTTAAATTAATATAGCCAGATGTGGCTATCCGTAGCGAGAGCTCTAGTGCTACCGCTAAGAGCAAAGTTGACAGTGATTGACAAGTTGACAAGCAGTTTGCATTTCACTAAAAAAATATATAGAACTAAACAAAATTATAAAA
Organism: Harpalus rubripes; assembly: GCA_963082715.1. NCBI lineage: Eukaryota > Metazoa > Arthropoda > Insecta > Coleoptera > Carabidae > Harpalus > Harpalus rubripes. The sequence goes on from OY720464.1 coordinate 19,078,871, forward strand.
TTAATCTAAACAAACCTAACTAAAAAGTAAAACTATAAAGTAACCCAAATACTATAAGAATAAGGCATGATCATCTATAGGCGGTGAGCACAAAAGTAGTCAGCGCCGACAGCGGACAAAAATGACAAAAGTGGTTACTCATTGAAACATAACAAGGTTATGTTTTATGTCAGAATAATTTTAAAATATCTATTTTATAAAATGTTTGCTATGAATGCGAATGATAGGACGTCAAATATTATGTGATGCAGTGGAAGATGTAATAATTCTGACAAAATTATCGATTGAAGTATGAAATTTTATAAATTCACGTCAAATATTGAGGAATATATACGTAAGAAAATAACTTTTCAACAGATATCCAGCCCTATTTTGTAAGAAAGTTGTTATTTCTAAGCAACGTTGTTATTGCAAATAACCAATAATAATCGCGAACACTGAATAAAACATGAAAATGACAGGCTTTACATTTGTTTCTATTGGTTAAAATTTATAGCAACGTTGCTAAGACTTAGCGACTTCTTTACAAAATAGGGGTGATCTTCTACTTACATGAATAATTCTTTTAGGTTTACATATTTTCTCCTTGTAAAAGATACTTATCGTATGAATAAAATTCAAACAATGGTCGTATGATTGAAACATTAAATTATATAAAAATTTGTCTTATAAGTTAAAATTTGATCGAAATATAATAAAAGAAGCAGAAAATTATCTTCAAATTGTATAATACTTGCAGTTGTATCATATAGAAGGTCTATTTTTGATATAATTAGTCTATTTATTATATATTTTGTACATGTAATGTTAATGTTAAAAGTAAAAATGCACATGGTTCGTATTTTTCGTGTATTCTCCTTTCCGAGCTTGTGCAACTGATTCCACTTAGAGCCTGGTATATTTTCATTGAAGAATATTCATCAATTATTGCGAATAGAATAGAAAAATGCTAACATCATCCACTGATATCGTGATATGCAGAAACTTTCTTCTTTCCAATCATCCAAGTTTTCCAACTCTTTAATCGCAATTTCCATGTATTCTGCATTTTATAATATTTAACTAATATTATAAATTATAATATAAAACTTATGATAAAATGGTTTACAGAAATCACATATATGATGACAAAAATTATATTTTCTGTCACTGTACCTTCGCTGGTATTTTGATTTTTTTGATTCACATATAACATTTTAAATAATTTCTTTATTCATTTCAATATACTATGACGTATAATATTCATATACAACAGCAAAAACTCAAAATAAAATTGTAAATTGTATCACTTTCTCGAAATGTCAAAATTTATTAGGAACCCAAAAACGCCAAAGTAGCCGTTAGAGGCGCTGACGCTCAAAATGTGCACATCGCCTATAGTCAAAGTGAAAGCTGTCAGATTCAAATTGAATGTTCCATGTACTGCCACGCAACGCGCTTGTCCATATAATACCAGCATATAAAAATACATTTCCTGTAACTATAGCCATCTCGCTAACTTCAGAATAACATATATCGAATACGTCTGATGTCTGTCATTATAGCGGATAGCACATGTGACTCCGAATTAGAATAGACCCCCCAGGTGCGTTCACTTATTCGGCCGCTAGTAACAGCTTACCCAGAATGCTTGGATCAGTATTCGCAACTGAACGGGTTTGCCGGGTCCTTCGGTTCACAATTTCTATCTCTCTTTATTGTATGTTATTTTCTTTTAAAATGTCAAAGTCAGAATACTGTTTTTTACCTTCCGTTACCTTTAGGTAAGGAAGGTATTGTCTGGTCAAAAAAATCGATGATGAGTTTTTAATGAATAAGCACGTTTTAGGTTCCCTAGAATGCGAATTTACTATTTTTACGATGATGTCTGTCTGTCTGTATGTATGTATGGATGGATGGGTGTATGTATGTATGTGTGTGTGTCTGACGATTTTTTCGGATCGCATAACTTCAAGACCACCTTTCCAAAAATTATAATTTTTGCGTATTCCTTTTTTTTACATCTATATGAAGAGCTGATTAGATTTTGGTTACAATTGGTCGACCGGAAGTACCCTAATTTGAAGATTTTAACAGTTTTTCTTGAAAAAACGGTGTTAAATATCATTTTTTCACATTTAATGTTATTATAAATATTAAAGAATATTTTATTCTCTATAAGATTTGATTACCTACATTTTATACGTCATATTCAGTGGAATAAATTTATAAAGTAATTAAATTTCATAAAGCAGCAAGCTGTGCTGTAACCATGGAAACATCTACTATATTAAGAAAATTCTGATTGACAAGTGTCAGTGTCAAGTGCATTTGACAGTATGTTTGTGTCATAATTTTACTGGAAGTATATAATCTATTACAAAAAACTTTCTGTATGAAATTTGTACAAAATACATAGAACTGAAGCTAATGTACTGGAAATATGGAATCTTTTACAAGAAAATCTCTGTGTGAAATTTTTACAATATACACAGATCTGACCACGATCTGACGCAGGCACCGGACAGCTAAATGAATGTGCCAAAACACTATCATAGTTCCAGGAAGCAAACTGTAGAGGCGCGACAGTGCTTAAATTTTAAGAAAATGGATTGTCACCTTTGAGTTCAAAACATTTTGCTATATTTTCAATTATAAAGTCACCAAGTCATCACACATGTCATTGAACATACGCTTTATGATCTTTAATTATTTGGTAATTCAATTTGTTATAGTTTCAGTTACAGTGCCTCAGTGCCAGTAGTGATTTATTTCGTGATTTCTCCAGTTTTAAAGTCTATTAACTGTGTTTATTTTTTGACGTAATATGAAATTGAAATTCAATAAGCTGCTGAACATTCGTTGTGCTGTTTGATATAAAGTGCAGTGCAAAGAAGCAAATAGACGTTTACTTTTATATTTAATGATGAAATGTACCATTTCCAATATCCTTTTATCTTACATACTCGTATAAACAAATATTAAAATAGAAGTGTATGTCTATCTGACAAGTAATTTTAAATTTATTTAGAAATGAATTTATAGTTATTGTATTGTGATTATTTAATATATACACTATTATTCACGAAAGATGACTATTCAAGGTCATTTGTTCGAGGAAAGAATACACATCACTTCATAGCAGTAGCTTAGCAAGATTTTGTATTAGAAAGAGAAAGATTATTTGACCTATGTCTATTTAATTTATGTGGTGTGACAGATATACGTAAATAGTGGCATTACTTTCTAACACACTGTAAATAATAATGACATATGTCGTAAAATTATAGATACCTAATTATCTACTACACTGCCCTCTGTGCTAATATTTACCCAGTGGCGTTGACGTGTAAATCAAATTATTATTCCTTGGTTTACAAGTTAAGTCAATGTTTTTGTATTTTGCAAACACATAAGTGAAGAACATAAATCTTTCAGAAAGGCATTATTTAGGAAGAAACATAATTTCTCAGTTAAAATGTGTCCATAAATAATTCATCTTGCACGCCTATGCACACGAAATGCAATGAAGTTATCTGCAAGTAATATTATATCAGGCGGTTCACAAATGACCTTGAATAGTCATCTTTCGTGAATAATAGTTTATATATATATATATATATATATATATATATATATATATATATATATATATATATATATATATATATTTATATTTACTTATATTCTATTTTCTTATTGTATTTCATTTTAAAAATTAAAAATTTCAATTTATCTGTACATGACATGTCTCCTATGTCACAAACTACTAAGCCGACCAAGCCATCACAGTGTGCATTAGTTTATGGAAGCAATCTGTAGATGTCACTATTTTGTATTTCGAAAAATACATTAACTGTCCTATCTGTAGTTGAGGTGATCAGTGCGGACAGCTAAATGAATGTGCCAAAACACTATCATAGTTCCAGGAAGCAAACTGTAGAGGCGCAACAGTGCTTAAATTTTAAGAAAATGAATTAAGTCACCTTTGAATTCAAAACATTTTGCATTATTTTGAATTGTAAAGTCACATAAGTCATCACACATGTCATTTAACATACTCTTTAACATGTTTAATTAGTTGGTAATTCAATTTGTAATAGTTTATAGTTTTAGTTATAGTACCAGTAGTGATTTATTTCGTGATTTCTCCAGTTTTGAAGTGTATAAACTGTGTTTATTTTTTGTAATATGGAATTAACTGTGTTTATTTTTTGACGTAATATGGAATTGAAATTCAATAAGTTGATGAACATTCGTTGTGCTGTTTGATATAAAGTGCAGTGCAAAGAAGCAAATAGACGTTTACTTTTATATTTAATGATGAAATGTACCATTTCCAATATCCTTTTATCTTACATATAAACAAATATTAAAATAGAAGTGTATGTCTATCTGACAAGTAATTTTAAATTTATTTAGAAATGAATTTATAGTTATTGTTTTGTGATTATTTAAAATATATGTATGTTCTTATATTCAATTTTATTTTTTATTTTAAAAATTCAAAATTTCAATTTATCTATACATGACAAGTCTCATATGTCACAAACTATCAAGCCGACCAAGCCATCACAGTGTGCGTTAGTTCATGGAAGCAATCTGTAGATGACACTATTTTGTATTTCGAAAAATACATTAACTGTCCTATCTGTAGTTGAGGTGATCCGTGATCTGACGGAATGTAATGTGCTGGCCACATCAGATTTTTTTAAATAAAATGTAACACTGGAGTATTTAATTCATCATCCAGTGCTAAAAATATAAACACCGGCGCTTTCGTTCGGATTGTGATTTTCTAATTCGTGATTCGTTTAAGAATGATTCCTTCCAATCATTAAATTTATTTCCAAACAAACAATAAAATCGACGCGAAACCTACACAAAGTTGAACGAACTAGCGTCAAATGTCAAATGACATATTCACAGACCGACAAGTCAGCTGTTCCCGAATAACAAAAATTATTGTGGTGGTTATTAGAAAATTCGAAACCAATAGTGATGAATGTTGATTCTGATGTAAACTATTATTCACGAAAGATGACGATTCAAGGTCATTTATGAGCCGTCTGATATAATATTACTTGCAGATAACTTCACTGCATTTCGTATGCATAGGCGTGCAACATGAAATATTTTTTATGGTCACATTTTAACTGAAAAAATAAGAGTAATTTATTTGAAAATTATGTTTCTTTTTAAATAATGCCTTCCTCAAAGATTTATGTTCTTCACTTATGTTTTTGCAAAGCACAAAAACATAGACTTGACTTGTAAATCTTGGAATAATAATTTGATTCAAACGTCAATGTCACTGGGTAAGCATTAGCACAGAGGGAAGTGTAGTAGATAATTAGGTATCTGTAACTCTACGACATATGTCATTATTATTTATAGTGTGTCTGAAAGTAATGCCGCTATTTACGTATATCTGTCACACCACATAAGTTAAATAGACATACGTCAAATAATCTTTCTGTTTCTAATACAAAATGTTGCTACACTATTATTCACGAAAGATGACTATTCAAGGTCAATTGTTCGAAGAACGAATACACATCACTTTACAGCAGTAGCTTAGCAACATTTTGTACTAGAAAGAGAAAGATTATTTAACCTATGTCTATTTAATTTATGTGGTGTGAAAAATATACGTAAATAGTGGCATTACTTTCTAACACACTATAAATAATAATGACGAATGTCGTAGAATTACAGATACCTAATTATCTGCTACACTGCCCTCTGTGCTAATATTTACCCAGTGGCGTTGCTGTTTAAATCAAATTATTATTCCTTAGTTTATAGTTAAGTCTATGTTTTTGAATTTTGCAAAAACATAAGTGAAGAACATAAATCTTTCAAAAAAGCATTATTTAGAAAGAAGCATAATTTTCAAATAAATTACTCTTATTTTTTCAGTTAAAATGTGTGCATAAATACTTCATGTTGCACGCCTATGCATACAAAATGCAATGAAGTTATCTACAAGTAATATTATATCAGACGGATCACAAATGACCTTGAATAGTCATCTTTCGTGAATAATAGTTTAAGCTACTGCTGTAAAGTGATGTGTATTCTTTCTTCGTACAAATGACATCGATAGTCATCTTTCGTGAATAATAGTATAGACATGAATTTGCGGAACAGAAGAACTTGTATAAATAATTATGTTGAAACTGTTATACCTAACTATTCGAAAGAAGAATTTAAATGTCACTTTCGAGTGAATAGAAATATTACACATTACACAACGAATTATTGGTATTGGTACATCTCATAATTCATCTGAAATATAAACATTCTTATAACTGTTTGTTTCGCCATTTTTCAATCTTTTGTGATTTGAATAACAGTAATCATGAGAAAAGACTGAAGGGGTGTGTTGTGATCACAAAATGAAAGAGGGGATAACGAATAACGAACGAAGAAACATAATTCTTTTTGAATCTTGATCATGTTCACTTTGTTCAATTTTATCACGAATCACAGTCAGAACGAAAGCGGCTACTATTTGATTTTCTTATTTACGAGCATTTTGATTGTCAAAGAGACTGCTTGTGACAGTCGTGACAGTTTTAAATTACGCATAATCTGTCATAACCAACAAGTGAACCAGACGATTTTTAGCGATACTACTGACCATATCATACCGCAACTAATCCTACCCTTCCTACCAAGTTGAAGGATATGTCGCTTGAAATCGCCTTTTCATAATTATTTTATTAAACGACACGAGATATTGTCAAAATGTTATATAAGAAATCTAAAGCTTTTCTTCTTGAAACTTATTTTAGAAAAAAGGCAATATCCTTTGCCTGTTACTATAAATTTCAAGAAAATTACATTTCATGATCAATTTTTACAACTTGATTTTTGAATTGAATAATGATCTCTGTTTATAGGCTACCCTGAGTTAAGATAAGAAACAATTGCATATAACTCTCAAAACAACATATGTATGGTCGTTCCACGATATCAACCGATTTAAGTCATCAGTAGAAAGTTACTAAAATTTTAGCTAATTTATACGAGACTAGGTCGTTTTATGCTGTGATTGTTGCATATAATGCGAGTCAAATTTAAATAATATGTTTGATTACAAAAAAAGAAAATTTGAGTACAATAATGTAAATGTCTAATTAATCAAAAGAGAGATTATAATGGGCTACTTGCGTGGTATTGAAAATTCAATATCTACCACTATATAGTATGTCCTAGGGTACCTTTATAACCAGGGTATGGCCATGGGCCAAGATCGCCGCCATTATCGGGAATTGATTTTCCTATTTATTTGTAATAAATGTGATATTATATTATAAAATAATATTAAATTATCACATTGTGAATTTAAAAAGGTAATAAAAATGAATTTATTTAACATGTATACAATTATTATTAATGCATACATTTATAGGTTATGTAGAATATATGACATGTGTTGTTATTATCACATCTAATTTAATATCTGTAGTTCTTATCTACATAATAATTATATATTCTAAACTTACCTTTTAAAAATTTAAATGATTGCGCTTAATATTGGTAATTTTTAGTTGTTTTCAGTGACAGTAATCGTGGTGGGTATCTTAACAAACTACACAAGTAAATAAGATAAAATATATTACTTACACTTTAAATACATATTAAAATGATAATTAAATGTGTTTTTCATTAAAATAAAACAAATAGCCACGAAAATACATAATACTTTGCGCAAGAACAACACATATAACAGATGTCCCGGTAATGGCGGACGAAACGTGAGCCACGCCATGGCCATACCCTGGTTATAAAGGTACCCTAGTATGTCCTAGGGTACCTTTATCACCAGGGTATGGCCATGGGCCAAGATCGCCGCCATTGTCGGTAATTGATTTTCCTATTTATTTGTAATAAATATGATATTATATTATAAAATAATATTAAATTATCACACTGTGAATTTATAAAAGTAAGAAAAATTTATTTATTTAAGAGATACACAATTATTATTAAGATATACATTTAGAGGTTATGTAGAATATATGACATGGGTTGTTATTATCACATCTAATTTAATATCTGTAGTTCTTATTTACATAATAATTGTATATTCAAAACTTACCTTTTAAAAATTTAAATGATTGTGCTTAATATTGGTAATTTTTAGTTGTTTTCATTGACAGTAATCGTGAAGGGTATCTTAACAAACTACACAAGTAAATAAGATAAAATATATTACTTACACTTTAAATACATATTAAAATGATAATTAAATGTGTTTTTCATTAAAATAATACAAATAGCCACGAAAATACATAATACTTTGCGCAAGAACAACACATATAACAGATGTCCCGGTAATGGCGGACGAAACGTGAGCCACGCCATGGCCATACCCTGGTTATAAAGGTACCCTAGTATGTCCTAGGGTACCTTTATCACCAGGGTATGGCCATGGGCCAAGATCGCCGCCATTGTCGGTAATTGATTTTCCTATTTATTTGTAATAAATATGATATTATATTATAAAATAATATTAAATTATCACACTGTGAATTTATAAAAGTAAGAAAAATTTATTTATTTAAGAGATACACAATTATTATTAAGATATACATTTAGAGGTTATGTAGAATATATGACATGGGTTGTTATTATCACATCTAATTTAATATCTGTAGTTCTTATTTACATAATAATTGTATATTCAAAACTTACCTTTTAAAAATTTAAATGATTGTGCTTAATATTGGTAATTTTTAGTTGTTTTCATTGACAGTAATCGTGAAGGGTATCTTAACAAACTACACAAGTAAATAAGATAAAATATATTACTTACACTTTAAATACATATTAAAATGATAATTAAATGTGTTTTTCATTAAAATAATACAAATAGCCACGAAAATACATAATACTTTGCGCAAGAACAACACATATAACAGATGTCCCGGTAATGGCGGACGAAACGTGAGCCACGCCATGGCCATACCCTGGTTATAAAGGTACCCTAGTATGTCCTAGGGTACCTTTATCACCAGGGTATGGCCATGGGCCAAGATCGCCGCCATTGTCGGTAATTGATTTTCCTATTTATTTGTAATAAATATGATATTATATTATAAAATAATATTAAATTATCACACTGTGAATTTATAAAAGTAAGAAAAATTTATTTATTTAAGAGATACACAATTATTATTAAGATATACATTTAGAGGTTATGTAGAATATATGACATGGGTTGTTATTATCACATCTAATTTAATATCTGTAGTTCTTATTTACATAATAATTGTATATTCAAAACTTACCTTTTAAAAATTTAAATGATTGTGCTTAATATTGGTAATTTTTAGTTGTTTTCATTGACAGTAATCGTGAAGGGTATCTTAACAAACTACACAAGTAAATAAGATAAAATATATTACTTACACTTTAAATACATATTAAAATGATAATTAAATGTGTTTTTCATTAAAATAATACAAATAGCCACGAAAATACATAATACTTTGCGCAAGAACAACACATATAACAGATGTCCCGGTAATGGCGGACGAAACGTGAGCCACGCCATGGCCATACCCTGGTTATAAAGGTACCCTAGTATGTCCCATTTAGAGCTGCCACCATTGGGATCTCGGGAACTATAAGAGAGATACATTTTCGGTTAAATGGAACTTTTTTGTGCACCTATAGGTGGCCATCTCAGATATGCTTTTGTTTTTCCAAAAATTCTCATAGAGCATTAGATAATGACGAAAAGATGAATTTTGTTAATTTTTTCTTTTTCATATAACTTCTAAACTATTAGTAATCGAGAAAAATGTTCCAAATAAAGCAATTAGATATTTTTATTGCCTAGCATAAATAAATTTTTATATTCGTAAATTTTCGAGATATAGCACAAGTTGTATATTTTTAAATGGAACCAATATTTGATTTTAGTCTCGAAAAATACTTATTTTTTTTCTCTTTTTAATGATGTAAGAATTATTGTGTTTCGTATTTGTTTTACCCCCAAAATTTAATTTTTCACGTTATTTTTCCCGAATTTTGTAATTATTTCACAAGAAAACATCATTATTTACAATTTACACTGTAACATGTCAAGGGCGACCTGAAAAATATTTTTTGGTTTTAATTTGATTTTTAGGCATAATTTCTAATGAAATAAATTATTTAAATAAAATGAATAATTCTTACTAATATTTCCAAAATAACACTAAATTTACTAAAATAAGGAAAAAAAATTAAGTAAAACAAATACAAAACACAATAACATTTACATCATTGAAAAGAGAAAAAAATGAGTATTTTTTTGAAACTAAAATCAGTTATGGGTTCCATTTAAAAAAATATATAACTTTGTGTTATATCTCGAAAATTTACGAATATAAAAATTTATTACATACGCCACTGGTTAGGCAATAAAAATATCTAACTTCTTATTTATTTTATTAATTAATTTGCAATAAATGTTGAAGAATTGTGAGAAAAAAATTACAGGGTTGCCAATATGTAACTAGATATCAGTTATACGTGAAACGGTAGAATGGTCGGAAGTATTCCTAAAAGTGCTGAAATCTGCATAAGAAATCATAGCTTTTAATTTGAATATTTTCTTATTATTGTAAAATAAGTTAATAAAATAATAAGTTTATAAAAAAACAATCGTTTCCATGGCTTACTTGGCTAAATTAACTAAAGCCGGTATCCCACTGTATTTTTTTTTTTATAAAAACGGACGTAAATATTTTTATAAAAACCGTTTTGACAGAATTTTTAAGCCGGTATCCCACTGTAATTAAATAAAAATATTAACGTCCATTTTTATCAAAACCGTTTTGACAGAATTTAGCCGGTATCCCACTGCAAAAAATTTTATAAAAATTTTTATATTTTTTTTTTGTAAAAACGTTCTATTAAAAATACTGCATCCCACTGTAAAAATTCTTTACGCGTTTTTATGGAGTGTTGCATAACTCATGAAAGAGAATTGGCGCCAAAGATACTACTAAACTTTATTTTGTGGACGTTGTTCTGCAGAGATAGTTGCGTTTTGTAATTTCATTATGAATAAAGTCAATTCAAATAAAAAATTGTTAGCTGCAATAATTGTTGGAGTAAAGGGTTACACAGTTATACAAAAAAATAAAAAAAATCAGAATATCGCTGTTGGACTAGTCTATGGCTGGAAAAAGAAATAAAAATCGCAGTGTTTTAGTTATCGCGCACAACGAATTACGAATAAAAGATAAAATAAATTACAGAACCTTTCTTCGAATGAAAGACCATTTCTTAAAAATCATGGACATAGTTCGAAATTAAAGTGAGAAACGTGACATTCATCTAAGGCAGTGTATTTCGGCACATGAAAGATGGGCATTATTCTATTTAGTGTACACATAAATTTTGAATAATTAATCTTTTTATCGTCACTACTTAAGGGCCCGGCAAAGTGCGATTTTCAACTGCTAAATGTTATTATCTTATAACAATCAGGCAATACAACATCAAAAAATAAGTATTAAAGTTAATTAATATTTACATGCGTTATTCTTTGCATTTCTTCTTTCTCCTTTTAAATCTCCGTCCGAATCCTATTAGAATACTCATTAATCGTAACCAACAAAGTATTTCAACCAATAATTTTACGTAGTATTAGTATATCTTGATCTATAATTTATAGAAAGTGTATTACCTATATAAATTTGCAAAAATAAAATATGAAGTAAATGAGAAGCCCATACAAATCCGCCTCGTTCAAGCATTTTAAGATGGACTTTATTCACCTATATACTCGTGTCGTACCATTTAAGTAGTGATGATAAAAGGATTAATTTATAAATTTTTTTTCAGTGGGATACCGGCTTAGAAATAGTATACAAAATTTTCATTTTTAATCATAAATAACTCGTTTATTTGAAAAAATTGTACATAAACACCATTACCTTATCAAAAAGAGAAAAAAAACACTCCAATAAAAGACTAAAAAATATATGGTTCCGTGTAAAAAATATATATTTTGTCCCATATTTTTGGAACCGCTAATACAATTTTTTTTGCTGATATCTTCAATATTCTTATTCAAAATGATACAATTTTGCTCATTTAGCCAATCTCGTACCTCTTCAAATACAAAAAAATAGAGGTCAAATTACCCGCACATGCCGTAACTATGGGGCGTACCGATGCTGTAGTACTTTTTATGAATCATAGTCGCCACACTATGACTTCATGGCCATTCATTGGTGCGGCGTAATTCATCGTCATTCATGGTAATTTAAATATTCAAATTTTTTAATTTTTTTCTGGCCACTTAATGAAAATTTTGTCTAATCAACAGGAGCATAAAAAATAAAAATATATTTAAAGGATTCGTATCGAATACGTAAATTTAATTGTCAAAGTTTTAAAATAAATAATTAATTTTTTCCAAAAACATATCAAACGTTTAGGGATTTTTAGATGTTCATATTTTTCCCAAGTTGATGACGTAAATCGGTTGATATCGTGGAACAACCATAGCAAAAGTTTTGGCTAAATAAAATTTAAGCTTGGCTTAATTTAAGAAATGGATCTGTATCCGTGATGTGAATATTAATTTGTTACTAACATATTTATTAACTACCCTTTAAAAGAAAATTTTCGTTACATTAAAAGTATAATTTATACCAAATCTTTTGTTATAGCTGCCGCGCATTAAGTTGAGACTGATCTTGAATGCGCAGAACCTAAAATTCGTACTTGGACAGGTCGAAAGTTAATTCTAATTATTATATGGTATTATAACGAGGAAAACACACCGTCAACATCAAAAATGAATATGAAGGGGAGGGTATACATTCATAAGCCAAAGCATGCGCAGATCCACTCTCAATTTAACGCGCGCCAGCTATACATATTTTTTTTTGTACCGACTTCGTAAGCGAGCTTTTAGTAGTGAAGTAGAGTGGAATTACTTTAAGAATGTAACATCTATATCACGTGACCTGCTCGAAGCTCATGACGTAGGGTCTCAATTTCAACTTATAGGTACGTCCAGTAGCGTATCAATTAATTTCTATACTATTATTCACGATAGATGACTATTCAAGGTCATTTGTTCGAAGAAAGAATAGATATCATTTTATAGCAGTACCTTAGCAACATTTTGTATTAGAAAGAGAAAGATTATTTGATCTATGTCTATTTAATTTATGTGGTGTGACAGATATACGTAAATAGTGGCATTACTTTCTAACACACTATAAATAATAATGACATATGTCGTAGAATTGCAGATACCTAATTATCTACTACACTGCCCTCTGTGCTAATATTTACCCAGTGGCGTTGACGTTTAAATCAAATTATTATTCCTTGTATTACAAGTTAAGTCAATGTTTTTGTATTTTGCAAAAACATAAGTGAAGAACATAAATCTTTCAGAAAGGTATTATTTCAAAAGAAACATAATTTTCAAATAAATTATTCTTTTTTTTCAGTTAAGATGTGACCATAAATATTTCATGTTGCACGCCTAAGCATACGAAATGCAATGAAGTTATCTGCAAGTAATATTATATCAGACGGCTCTTAAATGACCTTGAATAGTCATCTTTCGTGAATAATAGTTTAGCTTCTTTTTTCATAAACTGGCTTACGTTATTAATTAATTCTCGCCCTTGGCTCTGTATGGTCATACGACTGTTTTTGAAGACATCGCAGACATTTACTAATTCTTGAATTTTAAAAGAGATATTATCAGCACCACAGTGTCACAACAAATGAGAGAAATCCGAACGAACGGCACTGTTTTGTCACGTGTGCAATCAGCGAAGTCAAAACCGTTGCTATGGCAACGTCGAAAATGTGTCTACTGCGCAATGACGTCAGTGTTATATTCTTAAAGTAATTCCACTCTAGTATGAATATTTATAAAATTAATCGTAAATAATTTCTTTAAACAATTTAACGGGTGTCTCCTTCTTCCTGTTTATAATTTTAAACAGTATTGTACGTAATAAAATGTAAACTAGTTCAATAAAAGAAAGAAAAGTAAAACCCATAAATAACCCTAATAAACCCCCAATAGTAGCTAGAAAATCTATAGTCTCAAATGTTGCTCTCTTTTCCATTGCTAAAAATTCAGAGTTGCGGAAAAATATGTTCAAAATACTCTGTTCTTTTCTGCAAATAAAAACAATTTATAATAAGTTCATAAATATGTTTGATTTTGGTTGCAGCATATGGATTTTTTGCGGGAGGTATTGTGCTGGCCGCAACATTTTTTTATTATTTTACTTCTATTTACCTTCATATGTAAACAATTGACAATCTGTGAAAATATTAATATTTAAACTATACTGTATTCCAGTTAAGAATGGACTTGGCCTTGGTGGGGCTTCCGAGCCGGCCCGTTTTTTACACATATAATATATAACTTATTAATTTTGATAATTTTTAATTGTTTAGTATATAAACAGTAACATAAAGGAGTATAATAGTATAGTATAAAGGATTGTTTCTAACTTCAAAACGGTTTATTCAAATATCAATTTATTGACATGACTGTATAACATGTTTCAAGAGCTTTCATTTGATGTGCCACAACGGCTATATTGCCATTTAAGATTTAAAAATTGAGAGTGGTGGGGGTGATACGAGTGAATTAAAAGAAAACATAAATATTAGTATAATGTGGCCTCCTATATGGTAAAACCGTGTATATCTCTCACAATTCGTTTCCAAGTTATTTAGGGTGCCACCTGTATAGAATCACAGCTTAGACTTTGACGTTCAACAGCTGACTGAAACATTTTGATAAAAAAATTTCGCTATTGTAAAATTCATTTGCGTACCAATCAAAAAGCGGGCATCGTAAGCCATATCTTATTCCTAAGTCCATTCTTAACTGGAACAGAGTATAGTAATAATAATTATGTACTATCCATCGCGGGTCCATACCTGATTCTTAAGGCTGGTTCATGTAAGCTGTAAACTTAAGACTTTACCTTAGCATGAGCATTATGACTTTGCATTAAACTTTACATTACGTTGCCTGGTACATACAGTGTGTTCAAAAAAATTCCTAACTCGGAGTAGGCTATGAACAGAAAAACGTGTGTCTGATCATTATTCAATTCAAAAGTCAAGTTGTCAAAATTGATCTTGAAATGTAATTTTAAAGAGAAAAGACAATAAAGAAGTATACAGTATATTGACATTCGTCGTTTTTTTAATTTGTTTCCATTTCTAAAATAAGATACAGGAAAAAAAGCTTTGATATCTTTACAAAACATTTTTGACAATATTTTATGTCAAAATGACATTTAATTAATTGACATACGTTTCTTTGTACATAGCCTACTCCGAGTTAGGAATTTTTTTGAACACACTGTATATTTCTTAGGGCAAACCAATAAGAGTAAGCCGGTAATGTCATTTTTTCTAACAACAACACGTCATTCATGTTGACATACAAGGACATATAAGATATGGATAGTGATACCGACGTTGTCGTATTTTCAATAATTTTTATAAGTATAATTGCTTTGGTAAATAAATTTAAGAAAAAAGAAAGAAAAGGCGTTAGGGAGTCCGATCTATTTCAGCGGCGAGAGCGGGACGGACATTTTCACCTTATTAAATGTAACGGAATTTTTTAAAACGTCAAATTCAAAGACATGAATATCGCAGCGGCAAGCTTCTGATAGGTCGGCATTAACATTATGACTTAAGAATTTAGAAATTGGCCTATTCTAGGGTTACGGCATACTTAATGCTAAGTTTAAGGTTACAGCTACATATAACAGCACGCATTTGTCTATACTCGAATTATTAATGCAAAGTCATAATGCTAATGCTAAGGTAAAGTATTAAGTTTACAGCTTACATGAACCAGCCTTTGTAATAGATCTAGCGCGATCCGAGTTCGTGCTCCGCGTTCGGTAAGACCCGGCGCGCGCTCATGCGATTTTCTGTCGCGCGATGGTTCAAGATTTTTAGTCGCATGTGCGCGCATTTGTATTTAAGGCTGTGTGTCTTATTTGCGCGACTAAACCATCGCGTGACAGAAAATCACATGTGCGCGCCTAGCCTAAATGTCTGAGAGCGCGCTCTATTAGCACGACCGTTCACTGTTGAGCGCTTCGAGCTTGTAGTGATTAGGGTACCTTTATAACCAGGGTATGGCCATGGGCCAAGATCGCCGCCATTGTCGGTAATTGATTTTCCTATTTATTTGTAATAAATGTGATATTATATTATAAAATAATATTAAATTATCACATCTAATTTAATATCTGTAGTTCTTATTTACATAATAATTGTATATTCTAAACTTACCTTTTAAAAATTTAAATGATTGTGCTTAATATTGGTAATTTTTAGTTGTTTTCAGTGACAGTAATCGTGGTGGATATCTTAACAAACTACACAAGTAAATAAGATAAAATATATTACTTACACTTTAAATACATATTAAAATGATAATTAAATGTGTTTCTCATTAAAATAAAACAAATAGCCACGAAAATACATAATACTTTGCGCAAGAACAACACATATAAGAGATGTCCCGGTAATGGCGGACGAAACGTGAGCCACGCCATGGCCATACCCTGGTTATAAAGGTACCCTAGTAGTGATTTGACGTTTATTTACGCGGGACTCATATTGAGGTTAGAGGGAAACAATAGTATATTACTAACCGAGGTGGAAAGTGTTTCATTGTCGAGGGCGAAGATAGTTAACCAAGGCGCGAAGCGCCGAGGTTAACTATAGCCCGAGACAATGAAACTTTTCACCGAGGTTTGTATACTATTTTATTCACAATCTAAAATAAAAAATTAATATTTGATATTTAAATAATAATAACCTAACATAAATAAACGAATGGTCTAAGATTGTTCATTTGTCACATGAACTGTCATTTTGATTTCTAACCTTAAATATTGATTGCATTCATTACTTGTATTATTTACAAATTTATTCCATATTTTTGCCATATAAATTGTAAAGATGCTTTGTTTATATGTAAATACCCATCATTGATACGCATTGATCTCTCAAAGCGGGTGGCAGCTATTTCCCGCCTCGAGGTTGGAAAGTATAGCGTGAGTATAGCTGAGGTTGGAAAGTGTCAACTTTCCAACCCCAGCTATCTTCACGTTATACTTTCCAACCTCTTGGAATATGAGGTTAACAATAACTAACTTCCCAACTTTTTAAAAGTCAGAAATCGTCATATTACTGACCGATTGTGAATAAAATATATTTTTGACTTTTTTGGACTTTTTTAAAAATGTTAACACAAACATTAATAACTGAAAATACAACTATACATGCTCAATATGCAGTATGTATGCAGGATTGTGACTCGACCACCCTAAAATAGGGATTTAACGTGTAAAATCATATTTTCCTAATTTTCTGCCTGCTCCCCTAATTATTTAGGTAAAAAAGCTTCAAATAAAAGTTGTAGAGCATCAAATTCTGCATCTGAATCAATAAACAAAATTAATTTTGCATGCCTTACAAGAAATTAGGTATGAAAATGACGTAATTTTTTAGGTGCCAATGTCAAGTATCATTTACTAAAAATGGATAGGCAGAAGACGCACGTCATCAATTAATATTACTAGATAATGGGGTACTAATTTATACTGAAAATATAATGCGTGTTTACATTTACTTACTATATACAATACATACATATAAGTAATTAAAACTTTTAACAACAAAATTAACTATTTTTATTATTAATGATAAAATAAACAAACTATTATTCACGAAAGATGACTATTCAAGGTCATTTGTTCGAAGACAGAATACACAGCATTTTATAGCAGTAGCTTAGCAATATTTTGTATTAGAAAGAGAAATATTATTTGCCGTATGTCTATTTAATTTGTGTGGTGTGGCAGATATACGTAAATAGTGCCATTACTTTCTAACACACTAAAAATAGCAATGACATATGTCGTAGAGCTACAGACATATAATTATCTACCATACTGCCCTCTGTAATAATATTTATCCAGTAGCGTTGACATTCAAATCAAATTATTATTTTGTGCTTTACGTCAAGTCTATATTTTTGTTTTATGCAAAAACGTAGATGAAGAAGATAAAACTTTGAGAAAAGCATTATTTAAAAAGAAACAAAATTTTCAAATAAAATACATTTATTTTTTCAGTTAAAATATACCCATAAATATTTTGCGTTGCACGCTTATGCGTATAAAATGCAGTGAAGTTATCTGCAAGTAATATTATATCAGACGGCTCATAAACGACCTTGAATAGTCATCTTTCGTGAGTAATAATAATTTTTTACATAATTTGAAAATAATAATTTTCTTTTATACAGGCTGTCTCAATAAGCTGGCTCACTATTGGTAATTTTTTTATTTGAAGAGATTCGAGTTTGGTTAAATGAAAAAAATTGTGCTTGTGTTTGAATTACAAAACTACTGATATCAGCAAACATAGAGTGAAGAGACAGTTGTTACCAATGAGTATACCCATTTTTTCAACGCTTCGCTCCCATTTTCTAAGTACAATATCAATATAAATATTAAACATCAAAGGCGAAATGCTACACTTCCCAATTCTCATAGTCCTATTACTTAGCAAATGTTTTCATAGGTTACTTCCGTACGGTTCTTATGATTATAGCTGTATTATAGTATAATACTTTTAAAACAAACAGGTAAGGTACAAGTCACAAATACTTAACGCAGAGAAAACTGACAATCAAATGACAGGGACAGGATCGATATTCGATTGATGTGAAAATCAATGTAAACATGGTCATTCTCAGTAGTGCTATAACATATGGTACGAAAATCAACTACAATTATTTCAAATAATTTTATATTCCATAAAAGGAATAAGGATTGACTTGGAAATAATTGTAAATTTCATTAGTATACATATACGTTTCTTAATACAAGTATTTTTTATTTCTTCTTTTTCGAAAAATAAATAATACCCAATAATTTTTTAAGTTATATTTCATTTTATAAGGTTTTTTCACGTTGATGGCGTGTGTCTTCTGTCTATTCATTTTTAGTATATTTATCCGATTTGGAAAGCAGGTAAATAATACTTTATATTTTATACCTAGTGAGTATTATATATAAAGTATCGATGGCATTATGATACTTTTTTAATATTTTAATAAAATATGAGATGGCAGCAGTTGAATACCGCCATTTTTTAATTGTAGCTGTTTAAAATGCGCTGGTATGAGCGCCATCTACTGAATTTGTTAGGTGGAACATAGTATACATATATCTATACCCTGTTCTATTTAAGTCATTCAGCAGATGTCGCTCGCATCAGTTGCAGTTTTAAGTAGCCAAAATTACATTGGGTAAACTTGTCTCTTGTCTCCAATATCAGCCAAACACAGAGTTCAAAACTATGTCCTATTTTCTACAATACTGAATGGCTTAAATGGAACAAGGTATATATTATACCTACGCATTATTAATAGTTTCAAGGTTTCAAGACAACCGAAAAAATTATACACAGAATTTTATGTCAGATTAATAAAAAAGTTTTCCATATACTGCAACTATAATCAGTTATATTGTACATGTGTAAATTAAATAAGAATTATAAATACATACACATCCGAGATAATCTGAATCTTGTTAATTGTATAACGTGATTTGTCAATAAGAAATTCTGCTTGCGACAGATCAACATTATAGTCTATATAGTTGCAAGAAGGCAAACAATCGCATTTCAAGAAAGTGTTGTATTCTCTGCTCTTTGTTTCGTTTGCAATATATTTGTTTTTCAGATTTTTGTATTTAGAATATAAATCTGTAAAATAGAAATCATTTACAATTTGTTTAATGCTAGTTGGACTATATCTGTAATTTAGGTTATAATAGTAGTTTCCCATTTCTACATTTCGTCACTATAGATAAAAATAGGTTTAAGAATCATCCCAAATATCGCATAATAGCATATCCGTAGAATCCGACTTTATTTTTACGATGATGTCTGTGTGTGCCTATGTGCTTAGTGCATATGTATGTATGTATGTATGTATGTATGTGGGTGTGTGCATACGGAAATATGCACAAATTAGTTATTTTTGTGCGGGAAATTAGTGATTCTGAAACGAGTGCAAGTTTCTGAAACGAGCGCAGCGAGTTTTAGATTTTGCATGAAGTCCAACTTTTTTTGAATTTTTTATATGTTACGAAGAATTTAAAAATAGAAATTCTGTATTTTTTGTTTTCTTGAAATTACGCTTAATAACGCCTAAAATAATTATTAAAGTTTTGGCGCGAAAGTTCTGACGTTAGCGTCACGCCGTCATAAGTAGAGAGAACCGACATACGTTGCCATTAATATGACAATATACAATAAATGTTGCATGAATAAAAATACGTATCCATTGCAAACTGTAATCAAAAATCTTTAGAGCTAATGGTAATAAAGTAAGCCAGATAGTTATTATATCATTTCAAAATATATATTTGTTTGTGATTTACTTACATGGATAGGTGTAGGATTAGTGTTAAATGTTAATTTATGTAAAACTTCGATAGTACATAAACATAAATAAAAATCAGGTAAGTAAAATTAATAATTTTTGCTCGTTTTCATAATCAAGTTAATTATTCGCTTTAATTATTGTGACTTTAAGACTTTCTTTAATATAATATTGTAGTTTTCATACTCACCTAGTGCCATTATTATAATTAAAATAGTATTTAAACTATTTTCTATTTATAATTAAATACTACAAAGACAGTATTGATTACAATAATCAAAGAATAGTTCATAATAAAAAGTAATCCAACATTTACATTCCTATTTACTAAATGATTACAACAATGACAAGCATTGAGGTTACAATAATTAAAACATAAATTACAATATAAATTTATTTAATAAGTAAATTTTCATTTGATCTTATAAAAAATTACTCGGGTATTGTTGTTGAATCCTTTTTAGACGAATCTCATAGCATAATCTTTATTTATAATATATTTTACAATGTGTGACTTAACAATATGTATTGATATAACAATGACAGCGCCACAAATTAGTAAATATGATAATGACCATAAGACCATAAGCTTTAAGATTTTTAGTCTTTTTCTTCTTCTTTAATCAGAATTCAACCACTTTTATTTTGACAAATTTTGTCTTCAATCTTTTTTAAAAAAATGAAGTCTCGGCCAACTTAAAGTGTTGATAAAGTTATGTTTCCATATTTACGAATCTGTTTCGCCGTCTGCCGTAACATTCTCCCCCCCGTAAGGCTGGTGATGTTCATCAGTTTTACTTTTATTTTCAAGGTCCAGTACGGCGAGTTTAGTTACAGGTCTCCGAAGAAATTTATTTCCTATTTGAACTTCTGCCTGACGAACTCTTCCATCACGTCCCATAATTATCTTTACTACTTTTCCTCGTAACCATTCGTGTCTAGTATTTGAGTCAATTACGAATACTAAATCACCAACTTCTATTGACTTCGTTTCATTGAACCATTTTGTTCTTTTTGTTATTACCGGTAAATATTCTTTTATCCACCGAGTCCAAAATTCATGAATGATTTGTTGTATTAAATTCCAATCTTTTCTTAAATTCATTTTCCGTCCGGCTGTCTCTTCAGGTGTCTTTCTTATTCCGTTAGAATTTCCTAATAAAAAGTGATTAGGAGTTAAAGCTTCTTGGTTCTCCGATTCTAAGGGAATATAAGTAAGGGGTCTTGAATTAATAATATGTTCTGCTTCTATTATTATCGTTTGTAGCGTTTCTTCGGATGGAGTTCTGGTGGTAAGCAGAACTTTAAATGCTGTTTTTACCGACCGTACCATCCTTTCCCATGCCCCTCCCATATGCGGAGCTGATGGTGGATTGAACAACCATTTTGTATGGCTGCCAGTAAAGGTTCTCTCTAATTCCTGATTTAATATTTTCTTTTCTATTTCCAGTTGTTTATTCGCACCTTGGAAATTTGTTCCATTATCTGAATATATTTCTAGTGGAGATCCTCTTCTTGAGATGAAACGTCGAATTGCCATAATACAGGATTCTGTTGATAAACTGTGAACGATTTCCATATGAATTGCTCTTATCGTTAAACATGTAAATATAGCTACCCATCTTTTACTTGTACTACGTCTTATTTTCACCGATAAGGGGCCAAAGTAATCAACGCCCACATAAGTAAAAGGTCGTGTAAATGGCATTAATCTTGCTTTATGTAATGGTGCCATCCGTGGATAAGTAGGCAATGCTTTATATACTCTGCACCATTGACATTTCTTCGTGACAGTTTTTATAGTGGTCCTAAGATTTGGAATATAAAATCGTTGTCTTATTTCATTCACTATTGTTTCGCTATTACAATGTAGAAATCTTCTGTGATACCAGTCTAAGAGAAGAAAAGTAATTCTACGTTGTCTTGGAAGAATAATTGGATATTTAGTGTCGTAATCAACATGTAAAGAATTCTCAATACGACTTTCCATTCGGATAACACTAAATTCATCCATAAATGGCGACAATTTACAAAGTGTACTGTTGTTTTCTAATTTTCTTCTTTTTTCTTTCGGGTAATTTTTATTTTCTTGTAATATTTTTATTTCATTTAGATAATATTCCTTTTGTGCTAAAGTCCACAAAGTATTTTCTGACTTTAACAATTCTTCTTGTTTTAAGTTTCCCGTAACCACTTGTTCCTGTTTTATGCGATGCCGACAGTTATTGATAAACCTGTTTATAAATCCTACAGTTCTTAAAATTCTTTCCCATTTTGAGAATCGTAAAAATTCAATAAAGGTTTTAATTTCTGTGTGTACATGATATGATGAGCGGAGTTTTTCAGTTGTGTTAGTAATGTTTCGGTTTTGATTTGGCCAAGTATCTTCTTGAAGATATAAAAATTCTGGTCCTCTAAACCATCGACTGTTTATATTAAAACATGGTCCTTTTCCCCACTTTGTTGCTTCATCTGCTACATTATACTTCGTCGGTACCCATCTCCATTCTTCTACATTAGTCTCTGTTAAAATTTCTCCTATTCTTAACGCAACGAATTGTCCATATTTTCGTGGATCAGATCTTATCCAACTTAACACTGTAGTTGAGTCCGTATGTAGATAACGTTTTGATATTGGAAGTGTATGACTACTGCATATTACTTTCATCAGTCGAGTTCCTATTAAGGCAGCTTGAAGTTCTAGTCGCGGAATTGATATGGGTTTTAAGGGTGCAACTTTACTTTTTGCAGATACCAATGAGCAGTGTGGATTTTGATTTTTATCCACTGCTCTGAAGTAGGCTACGCAGGCATAAGCTGATTCGCTGGCATCAACAAATACATGTAGCAGAAGTGAATTTAGTTGAGTACTTTTAAATTCAGGAAAGTAACAGCGTGGAATCTTAATTTCATTTAAATAATTAAATAAAGTTGTCCATCGATTCCATTGTTCTAGACATTGTGAACCTATTTCTTCATCCCACGTTATCGCTTTACGCCATATATCTTGGATCAATATTTTCCCATGTATAGTAAAAAATGATAGCAAACCTAAAGGGTCATACATACTCATGACGCATCTTAAGACTTGACGTTTTGTAGGAATACTATTCCCGGATAAAAGTGTTTTCATTTCCTCTTTAACAAGAGTGGAAAATGTAAATATATCTTTTTCAGGTATCCATATCAAGCCAAGAACTCTTTCAGTTGTACTAGTTTTCATTCCATCCAATTTTTTCTTAATTAATGAATTCTTTTCGCCAAGACATTGTAAAACATCAGATGAATTCGATATCCAATTTCTAATTTCGTATCCTCCTTGTGAATGAATAAATTTTACTTCTCTTGCTAGTTCTACGGCTTCTTCTATAGTATTCATACTGTCGAGATAGTCGTCGACATAATGATTTTCTAAAATTGCTTTGGATCCATTTGGGTTGGATGACGAAAATTCTTTTGCATTTAAATTTTTGACAAATTGCGCTGAACAAGGTGAACAAGTTGCTCCAAAGGTGGCTACATCCATTATATATATTTCTGGATCTTGTTTCGAGTCGTTGCGCCATATAAATCGTTGGGATTGTTTATCTTCTTCTATTATTCTTACTTGGTGAAACATTTCTCTTATATCACCACAGACTGCAATGGGTTTCTGTCGAAAACGACATAGTACAGAAGGTAATGACTGAAGTTGGTCCGGTCCTTTTAATAACATTGAATTGAATGAAATACCATCTACTTTTGCTGCTGCATCCCAGATAAGCCTGACCTTACCAGGTTTTTTTGGATTTATTACTACGCCTAGTGGTAAATACCAAACTCTTCTTGGATCTGCGGCTTGTATTTCTCGTTCTGTAGCTTTATGTGCGTATCCTTTGACTTGATATTCTTCAATTTGTTTTCTTACATTTTCATATAATTCGGGTGTGGCTTGTAATTTTCTTTCGAGACAATGTAGTCTTCGTATTGCCATTGGATAACTATCAGGGAATTCAAAATAGTCGTACTTCCACAGAAGACCAGTTTCAAATCTGTTATTGAGACGCCGTGTTGTATTTTCAAGGATATTTAGAGCTCTAATTTCTTCATCGGATATCAGTATAGTTTTAGAAGATATCCCATTATTTTCCAAGTGAAAATATTCCTTTACCATATCATGAAGTTTAATGTCAGGTTGACATTGACACTGACATATGTGACATGTGTAATTAGAGATCTTTTTCTGGCTGTCATTACTACAGCTTCCAAAAACGCACCATCCTAATCTTGTTTTTGAAGCAACTGGTTCATTTCTGTTTCCTTCTCTAGTTTTAAGTGAAGTTATGAGTTTTACATTGTCTAAACCAATAAGTACTCTTGGTTTAACATTTTCGTAGTTTTCTATAGGTAGTCCTTTGAGATGTGGATACATATTTTGCATTTCATCAAATTTCAATGACTGTTGAGGTAAATCTTGAGATGTTACAGTTCTAGCATTTATTAAGGTGAACTTCTTTCTTGTTTGAACTCCTGATATTTGCAAATTTATTTTCTGTGAATTTGTTTCTGATCTTGTTATGTTATTTGTCCACTTTAAACATAATGATTCTTTTTTCCCATTTATTTCTAATTCAGAAGCCAGGTTTTCTTCAATTAATGTAAGAGATGAGCCATCGTCCAGAAATGCACATGTGTTTAATGAAGAATTCTTCGCATATAGAGTCACTGGTATTATTCTAAATAATATGGACGAATCATGGTGATGAAAGGCATTAGTTCCTTCTTCTAAATTCTTTTTCTTTGTTACGTCCACGTTTATCTTGGAAGAATGAAGCATGGGATGATGTTTCATTTCGCATCCGTTGATCTGACATTGCTTTGATAGTTTGCATGGCCATTTACCGTGATAATTTAGACAACATCTGCACCGATGATTTTTTTCTATAAATTTCCATCTTTCTTCAATCGTCATGTTCTTGAATTTTTGACATTCATTAATCTTATGTTTTATATCCTTACATAAGATGCAGAACTTATAGTTTTTGTTATTTGGAGAGGAACTATTATGATAGTACGAGCCCTAACCACTATATGTTCGGACGATGGACAATCAATAGAATTTGGTCGGTAATTTTTTTTTCCATTAATTATTTTTATTTTTGATTATTGTATTATGCTTCTACTCATTTGAACGTTTTATTCAGACTTATTTAAAGTAACAAATATCTTAAACTAATTTGAATTAAACACAAATTGAAATATTACTGAACAATCAAGCAGACAGAAAAAAATCCAACAGTTATTTTTAATACGGCGTAACATCTCTTTTAGCCTTAATTACTGCTTTTATTCTCTATGGCATTGTTGATGTAAGCTCCTGACAATCTTCTGTAGAAAATGAGTCTCAAATTTCATGAATTTTAGCACGAAGATCCGGAATAGTGCGCTGAGGATCATTTCTCAGACGTTGTTTCATTTTATGCCACACAGTCTCAATAATATTGAGATCGGGGCTGCTGGACGGCCATCTAATACGTCAATTTTATTATCTGCAAACCACTTTTTTGTAGATTTGGCAGTATGAGAGGAAGCGCCGTCTTGTTGAAAAATTATGTTTGGTTCATTAGGATGCAATTCATGAATGGTTGGTATCAGATAGTTTGCCAGGATGTTATAATATTTTGATGCATTAACTGTCCCATCTACAAAATGTAATTTTCCCAGACCTTTCACCGACATACAGCCCCAACCATAATTCCTTGAAGAAACTTCACTGTACGCTTTAAGCAGTCTTTATGAAGCGTCTCTGATTTGCTTCTAATTACACGCCTCCTACAATCTCCTACACTAATGTCAAACTTGGCCTCATCACTGAATATCACTTTGCTCCAGTACTCAACAGTCCATAAAATCCTTTCTTTAGCCCAAGCAAGACGTTTTTCTTTTGTTTTTCTGTTAGTAAAGGCTTCTCTTTAGCCTTCAAAAATTATCAGAATGTCACGCATGTTTTACTAAACTTTGATGTTATCATACGTTATAAAAACTGAGTCCAGATTTGTGTATCCAACCCCGACAACATTCTCTGCCAATACTTAGACCAGTTTGTTGATTCCAAAGGGCTGCAATGTCCCGTAAGGTTGATCTTCTTCGCTCCTTGCAAATTTTGACCAGAACTCTTATTTTTCTTTCATTTATTAATCGTGGACGCCCGGAACTTTTCCCCTAATATTAAGGGTACCCGCTCCTTGTTGTTTCTTGATGATGTCCCCAATCGTTGATTTTGGTATTTCAAGGTCAGAAGCAATTTACGACATCGACATGCCTTCATTATGTTTTTAACAATTAATTCGCGTATTTTTTATAAAAGTTGCTAATCCACGAACCATGATTATTGTAGAAAATGTCAAAACCAACAGACAAAAATTATTAATGACAGTTTTTTCTTCCTGCGCCTATACTATCACTAATTTTACCATCCATATTGTTAACATTACCTAGGCGTCCGAACATTTAGTGGTCAAGAAATATATCAGACCGACAAAATTGTGTTTTTAATTCAAATTTAAAATTCGTAAACATCAAAATAATGGGGTGGAAAATATAGCAATTTGATCCGCTTAACAAATAAAAGTAGTCAGAACAGAAACAATTTTATGTATACAATAAAAATAGATTATTTATTAAAAAAATCTGCCCGTCCGAACATATAGTGGTTAGGGCTCGTATAATGTCCCTTTTTCTTTATTTTTATATTCTTTGTTGTATGTTGATTTATTGGATTGATTAGAATCAATACATAATGTAACATCGCTAGCCGCTGAAACAATTTGTGCCATGTATTTTCCAAACGTTTTTAATGTCACATTTTCGTGTCTTTTCTTGAATATTGCCCAGTCCAATTTAATATGTGCTGGCAATTTGTCAACTAGTTCTTGGAGAAGAGCAGGGTTTGTCATATGGTTTTCTTGTTGCGCAGCTTCAAGATGATCACATAAATTTTGAACTGATAAGCCAAACTGAATCAAAGATTCTAATTTTTCACTTTTAGGTGGGGTAATTTGGCGAATCTTGTTTATTAATATATGTATTAGGATTTCGGGGCGTCCATACATAATTTGCAATGTTGAAATTATTTGTGGTACAGATGCAGGTAGAAGTAATCTGCTGCGTACTGCTTCTAAAGCATTTCCTTTTAAGCATCGTTGCAGTCTTATTAAATTTTCAGCATTAGAATAACCACATGTTCTCGTTGAATTAACGTAACTACTAAAAAATATTGGCCAATCTTCTGGATCTCCAGAAAATATTGGTAATTCCTTTGGCATAACTTGACGTGCCATCATTTGATTTCTATTCAAAGTTTGTGATTTGGGTATTGAATCTTTAAAAGTCTTATTGTAAATAGTCTTGTGTTCTTCGTTAGGGAATTTATATCCTATATTTTGCAATGACTTTTCTTTCTCATTACGTATTGTTGATGACGATTTCGAAGATTGCCGAGATGAATGATGTACTGATTGGTTTGAAAATTGAGAAAATGATACTTGAGATGACTGGTGTGATATAGCTGAGACTCTATCAGGTTCGTTATTTAATTCTTGAATATTAGAGATTGACGTGGTAACCTTTTCTTTATTTTCATTAGAATTCTTTGGTTCCAGAGTCTGATTCCTTTCTATCCAATTTTGTACTTTTGTAATACTATCCTGATAGCAGCTTTTTGATTTCACACTTATTTCATCGTTTATTTTTTCATTTAGTATTTTATATTTCTTCTCTAAGTAGAGCTTTTCTAATTTAAGTTCTTCTTCAATTTTCTTCAGTTCGAGCTCTCGAATTGCCAATTTCTTACTTGCAGTGCTTGAAACTGATTTTATTGTATTTCTTTCTTCTCTCTGGCAGGTACAGTACTTGCATTGCCATGGGGTATCCTTTATCTCTTCATTTACCCTAACGCACGAGTAATGGAACCATTTGTTGCACTTGTCGCAAGCTACCATGTCTTCGGCGTCGTTTGGACGTTCACATTCTGTACAGTTTGTGTTCGACATCTTTTTTATATTTCTTTTTACATAAAAATCTTAAAGAATGTTGTTGAATCCTTTTTAGACGAATCTCATAGCATAATCTTTATTTATAATATATTTTACAATGTGTGACTTAACAATATGTATTGATATAACAATGACAGCGCCACAAATTAGTAAATATGATAATGACCATAAGACCATAAGCTTTAAGATTTTTAGTCTTTTTCTTCTTCTTTAATCAGAATTCAACCACTTTTATTTTGACAAATTTTGTCTTCAATCTTTTTTAAAAAAATGAAGTCTCGGCCAACTTAAAGTGTTGATAAAGTTATGTTTCCATATTTACGAATCTGTTTCGCCGTCTGCCGTAACAGGTATATTAAATATGTGTTTGTTAGAGTATGTGTAAAACCAATCGCGAAATTATGAGCAAAATATGCATGGTCCACTGTATAGTGACATATTTATGGGGTAACTGGACGACTGTAATGACGCTGACGTCACAACATGGCGTTCATTTTATGCTAAAAACTTTAATTACATTATTATAGGCATAAAAATACAAAATATATAGCAATTTTTATTTCGTTTTCATTTATTTATATTCAAAATTCATATGCGACATGTAATTTTTAAAAAGTCGACGACTTGGACGGGCCTATTTCTAATATAGAAGACAACTACGGCGAACCAAAGATGCTGCATATGTACGTCATCGTATTGCGGGCAATTTAACTAACGATAAATTTAATATCGTTTGTACAAAAAATACACTATATTTTATTACTATTATTGCATTAATAGTAATATTGTTTGGATAGTTTTGCAGATGTGAAAAAATCATTACATTTCAACATGACTAAACTCTCCCATTGTTAATGCTCTGATTTTTATTACCCTACTATCAAATTGAAATTTTAATGCATTTAAATCGAGCGCATAAAATTTACCATCAGGGGTGCGTTCCAAAACAAACATACAGAGTAAGTGGATCCCCTACTTGGAGTACGGTCACGTGACCATATTTGCCGGAGTATTTACGAACGGCTTTGAGTAAATAAAATAACATAACCTTAAAAATAAGAAAATATCTTTTTGATACGACATTTTGACTGCCAAAAATTATTTATTGTGTGCACTTCCTTTTTTATCAAAACATTTTTTACAATTAATATAGGTTTTACTATTATGTTTTTCAAATGACTTTTTTATAAGATAAATAATCATCAATTACTCCAACATATTGATAATTTTCAAGATTTATTTTTATTTCAAACTCGATTTCTGTATGTTTCGTTGTAAAAATTTGCGTAGGACACGCAAATTCTCATTAGAGTATTTCGTACCCTACTAGCGTAGCAGAGTACGAAGAGTATGCTCTAGAGTGCGTACTCCGAATTTTGGAACGTTTATCGCGTAAACTCTAATGCTGGATTTATACAGCGTAAGGCGTAACGTAACGTAACGTACCGTGCCGTGGCGTATTGCAACGTATCGTAACGCGTGATTTTTCTAGGCTATTTTATACAGAACTTTTACGGTACATTTTCGTAAAAAGT
Source organism: Harpalus rubripes (assembly GCA_963082715.1). Lineage (NCBI taxonomy): Eukaryota > Metazoa > Arthropoda > Insecta > Coleoptera > Carabidae > Harpalus > Harpalus rubripes. Next base: position 19,108,915 of record OY720464.1, read on the forward strand.
TTACTAATGCTTTCTCGATACAAGTGTAGTGTACATCAGATTTGTATTTATCAGGTTCGTTAGTTTATTCGCAATGCACTATACAGAGTGTCCCATTGAAGGTACGAATGCATTGGGATCTCGAGAACCGTAAGAGCTACGAGGTTGTTTAAATTAGACAAAAGTTGCCCTATTAGGAGACCATTTTAATGGTATTTTGTTATTTGCGAAAAAATGCATAGGTCACTAGATATAGGCAAAAATGTAAATTTTGCAGTTTTTTATTTTTGCATATAACTTCGAAGTGTGAAATTATACTGGATTTTGGTTTGCACATCTTTAGGGCACTTTTTTATGTTCTTTCGACTGGCGATACTCAATTTTTTTATCAATGTTGGTTTTCGAGTATTGATGTCAAAGTTTAAATTTTTATACGGACGCCATATTGGAAAGTTACGCCATTGAAAAGAGATTTTTTTTAGCTTTACAATGATATAAAATAGTAATAATTTATTTTTATAATTAACAGAGAAATTAACAAAAAATGTTATAAATACTAAAATTTACAGTACAATGTTTAAATATTAGATTTGGAGGACAATGGATAGGGACCAACAGCGAAATCAAGTGGCCTGCTAGATCTCCAGATTTTTTTTATGGGGATACTTAAAAAATAAACTTTTTATTCGGAAATATCAGAATGAAAATGAATTAAGAAATGCCACAGTAAGAATTCTAAATAAAATTAGGCCAAGAATGCTGAGAAAAGTTATAGAAGGAACAGAACGAAGGGCGCAGAAGTGCGTACAATGAAATGGTGGGTTAATAGAAAATTGATTGTAAAGTTTTTGTAAATTATTTTTGTATTTGTAACATTATTTGTTTATTAAATAGTTATTTACTTCAACAGCAGTTTAGTGTTAATAACATTTTTTGTTAATTTCTCTGTTAATTATACAAATAAATTATTACTATTTTATATCATTGTAAAGCTAAAAAAATTCTCTTTTCAATGGCGTAACTTTCCAATATGGCGTCCATATAAAAATTAAAACTTTGACATCAATACTCGAAAACCAACATTGATAAAAAAAATTGAGCATCGCCAGTCGAAAGAACATAAAAAAGTGTCCTAAAGGTGTGCAAACCAAAATTCAGTATAATTTCACACTTCGAAGTTATTTGCAAAAATAAAAAACTGCAAAATTTACATTTTCGCCTATATCTAGTGACCTATGCATTTTTTCGCAAATAATAGAATACCATTAAAATGGTCTCCAAATGGGGCAACTTTTGTCTAATTTAACCAACCTCGTAGCTCTTACGGTTCTCGAGATCCCAATGCATTCGTACCTTAAATGGGACACTGTATTTCATATATATTTCCATTCAATATATTAATCTAAACTTTGACACATGACACATGTCACTTATGTCAGTCAAAGTCACACAAGACAGACTATTCGTAATGTAGTATTTTTTATATTTATTTCATTTAATTTATTAATCGCAACTTTGACATAATAAGCCACACAAAAACAGACTATAGCTCAGGGCAGTAGTAATTTTCGTAATATCGCAACGTAATGTAACGTGCCGTAACGTAGAAAGATAAAAGTTGGCGATCTTTGGGTTTTTGACACGTTACGGCACGGTACGTCACATTACGGCTTACGTCTGTATAAATTGTCACATATGTATGCATTGATTTATTCTTTACGTTACGTTACTGCACGATACGTTACGTTACGGCTTACGCTGTATAAATCCAGCATAAGAGTAAGCGCAATAGTAGAAACGTGATAACAAGTTTTCAATCTAGTAGCGTTGGAAATACTTCCTGTCCGTTCATAGATGCCGTTAGTAGTACAGATTTTACAGTGATTCTCAAACTTTAATGTCAAAATCCTATAAAAAGGTGACAAATGTTTGAAAACTACTATAAATTTCCCACAATTCTCTACCAATGCTTTGTTCGAAAATTTTTGACATTTCAAATTCAAACTGTTATTTGTGAATTTGTATCTTCATTGCAATATAGTGCTTTGGCTTTATCATTCAATATATTTTCGGTAAGTAAATTATCGTTTATATTAGCATTATTATACGAGGTTGATATAAAAAAAAAATTAATCATATTTCAGAAAAAGATCACATGATATATTTGTAACTTCTACGTAGTAAAACGACACTCTTGCACAAATTGACAGTGTCCAGTGGAAGAAATGGTGTGTACAAGTGGACCAGAAGAATGTACATCATCGCGGTGCTCTTAGCTGTTTGCACCATAGGAGGGCAGCAAGATATCCCATTCTATGACGAAAGGACGTAAAGCTTTATAAGATTCATCAAAGAATGTTGAAATAGTATGGTGTTTTAATAAAAAAGATTTGTTAAAAAGTGGACGAATATCGATAATGAAGTCAAAAAAGCAGTGCATTTCTAGCTGACAATTAAAGTAACAACCCCTTTTTTGAAATAAAATTACTTCTTGTTATATTAATAATTCAAATTTTTGTTTTCTTGAGTAGTGTGTGCTTTAAATTTTATTGGTTGTCGCTATATTTTTTGAAATTTGTAGTTATTTATTTATTATTTGATTTAAATAATGTAATGTAAAACCTGCATGTTTAAATAAAGACATTAACATATTAAGTACTTTTATTATTTTTCAACCGTGCAACATATATTTCACATTTCTTAATAATGTCTTTAATAAATTATCTATTTTCGATAGATTTTTTATTACATTATCAAGAATTGAACCTCAGCTGTCAAATTTAGTTCTCTGACCTTTTCATAGATGTCACTAAAACTTGTTGTCGCGGTTTATAAGGGAGATAGCCAATCTTCTACTATATATTTTCCTTAATCTATGGTGCAAGCCAAGTGCCATGCAGACTTAATATTTTATTTGTGGCGTATTAGAAACTGGCGGAATTACAAAAAAAGTCTAATATTTTTATGTACAGATTAACATGAAAATTAAAATGAAAAAAAATAAAATTGGAAAACCTAGTTGTTTTCATGATAACAAAACAAAAATATTTTCCTATTATTGGCTATACAGTCGAGTAAGATTTACTTCATTTTAAACGTCTTATGTTTTAATAATTGGCTATTTCCCGTTCTCATTTTGAGATTGAGAACACTTATTTCCTCATACGATTGCAGAATAAAAACATTACAGTGCAGTTTATTTAAAGTTAATGGTCGTATTATGTTCAAAATTATGTCATACAGATCAGTAAATCTGTAAAAAAAACTGATAAAACACATAATTTTTTGTTGATTAATATAAAATCATACATGAGAGTGGCAGCTTTCGTTGGGGTTTTTTTTTTTAATTTACAGAAAAAATTTACAGTTTTGAACAGAATACGACCATTAAGAACGTAGGTATATGTATTTTAAACGTAAAATGTTAGAAAATGACTAAATAATTATACCTTTCACTTCTCGGGTACATTTTATTTTTGAATAACCACATACTTTATTATCTTCACGTCCTGGAATAAATTTATATATCTATAAAATGTGCTTAATATTTTATTGTATTCTGTAACTCAATTGCTATTTTCATCTTCCGCTACCTTTAAAAGTACGGCAGATACAGGGCCGCCGCGTGCGGGTGTGCAGGGCGTGCCCCGCACCGGGGCGGCTCATCAAGGGGGCGGCATTTTGGGTGAAAATTTAAGTTTTTTTTTGTTTTATTAAAAGAATTTATTTTAACACATGAAAATTATTTTTTAGAGCATAGGTATTGTTTAAAATTATTATTATTATTAGTTTTAATTTTTTTATATTTCTTTGTTGTCTTTAACTTTTTACATCTCTTGTTATCGAATATATAACCTATACTAGCCTACTAGCGACATCTTCCGCCTAGCGCCAAGGCTTCACTTTTAGTTCCATATTTTATTTCTTGGGCGATGATAGCGTATGGATTCGGAGATCGGTTAATCCCCGCTCTATGTAAAACTACGTACAACGTAAATACTCGAAGTCGAAACGTAAGTTCCAGATTAAAGCACTAAGGTGATAAAAGAAGTAACTTAATAATGAATTATTATTTCAATAATTAATAAATTTTCCAGATGTCGAACAAAGACAAAGGTATTAATATAAAGAAGAAACCAAAAACCTTGTCTGGGGCAGAATATCGAAAAAGAAAAGCGAGGAAGCTTCAAACTGAACAAGAATTAGCCGGGTCCTTAAATAAATATTTAAAAAATCATACAGATACAGAAGAGAAAGAGCAGAGAATTACATGTACTAGTACTGAAAGAGAACCTGAAGATGAGAACAACGCAACAACTTCAAAATCAACTGAAAATGAAACACATCAACATTTTGCCTCAGTGAGTGAACCTGGAACAACGTTATGTGCAATTCAGTCAAAAGATCAAGTATTTGAAGAAACTGACAATGACAAAAATAAAAAAGAATATGAAACAAACACAGATGGGGATTTTATTTCCCAAAGAGAAGACACATTTGAACCAGAAAGATTAGAAAATATAGAGACAACCGAAACATTACACACTATTTTAAATTTTAATTTAGATGATCCAGGTACTTGGCCAAAATATTTAACAATTAAAATAAGAGATACATTAGTTGAGAGTCATAGTCACCCATCTCAAATTTAAAATTGGAATTTTCCAAAAGACAATTCAGGGCGGAAATTTAGTAATTCATATTATACTAGAATTCTTTCAAATGGGGAAAAAGTGACACGAAATTATTTATTGTATTCAAAATCTCGGAATTCTGTTTTTTGCCTATATTGCCGCCTATTTGAAAACAAACAATCACAACTAAGTAGTCAATACGGCGTTAATGATTGGAGACATTTATCTCAAATACTAAACAAACATGAGAAAAGTACCCTACATATAAAAAGTATTACAAAATATTATGAACTTAAAGTGTCTTTAACTAACAAAACTACAATTGACGTAGTAGAGCAGCGACTATACGATACCGAGAAAAATACTGGCAATCGGTTATTGAACGTTTAATTTACATAATACAGTTTTTATCAAGGCAGTGTATTGCTTTTAGAGGTTCGTCAAAAAATTTATATGATCCGAACAATGGTAATTTTTTAAAATTAGTAGAAACTGTATCGAAATTTGATTCAATAATGTCCGAACATTTACGTCGTATTCAAACATCTCAAAAAAAGAATATTGCACATTATTTAGGAGATGATATACAAAATCAAATTATTCATATAATTTCCGAAGGAATAAAGGAAAATATTATTAAAATGGTTCAGAGTGCAAAGTACTATTCTTTGATCCTTGATACAATTCCCGATATAAGTCGAATAGAACAACTAACTATTGTAGTTAGGTTTGTGCATTTTAATAAAATTAAGAACGTTGTAGAAGTTCACGAACATTTTTTGGGATTTTGCTCTGTCGATGAAACAACTGGTCAGGGATTATATACATTTATTTTAAATCATTTAAATTCATTACATCTTAATTTTTCGGATTTACGCGGTCAAGGATATGACAACGGCGCCAATATGCGTGGTAAATACAATGAGCTGCAACAAAAAATTATTGTATCAAATTCGAGAGCTTTCTTTGTACCGTGTTCTGTTCACACGTTGAATTTAGTTGTGAATGATGCCGCGAAAATTTCGTTTCAAATAGTAGATTTTTTTGGCGTTGTACAAGAATTATATAACTATTTTTCCTCGTCTACTAAGCGTTGGGCTATATTAAAATCACATATTAAAAATTTAAGTTTAAAACCATTATCAAATACAAGATGGGAAAGCCGAATAGAAGCAATCAAACCTCTTAAACTTAATATTTTGGAAATTTCACAGGCTCTCATGGATATAATTGATGACAGTACTAAAGATATCGAGTCAAGAGCTCAAGCTAATAATATTTTTTCAAAAGTAACTTCATTTAAATTTCTATGTTCAATTATTATTTGGCATGACATTTTGAGCAAAATAAATGTCGTCAGTAAAATAATGCAGAACCCGTCCTTTAATATACAGACAGTTACTGAACATATTGAACATCTGATTAATCATTTCAAAGATTACCGAACTGATCAAAATTTCGAAAACGTTATCAATTCTGCAACAGAAATGGCAAATATTTTGGATGTAGAACCAGTTTTTCCCGAAGTCCGAAAAAAGATTAAAGAAAAGAATGTTTGAATATGAAGGAAGGGATGAACCTGCAAAGAGTGCCAAAGATATTTTTAAGATAGACTTTTTTTTCGCGATACTTGACACTACTCTGTCATCTCTTTCTGAAAGGTTTGTACTATTGAAAGAGCATAATGAAATATTTAAAATTATACATAACATTAACGCTTTAAAAGAATGGAATGAAAATGATATATTAAACCATTGCAAAGATTTACATATGAAATTGACAGACGACAAAAATTCTAATGATCAAGATATTGACGGAATAACTCTTTTTGAGGAAATAAAATCCTTACAATGTTTTATAGCAAATGATATGTCTCCTTTTGATTTACTAAATTTTATATATATATATATATATATATATATATATATATATATATATATATATATATATATATATATATATGAACAATTTACAAGATACGTTTCCGAATATTTCAGTTGTTCTTAGAATTTTTCTCACACTACCAGTGTCAGTTGCTTCAGGAGAAAGAAGTTTCTCGAAGCTTAAAATTATAAAAAATTATTTACGGTCCACAATTGCACAGGAACGGTTAGTTGATTTATCTATAATTTCCATTGAAAATGATATTATGGATAATTTAGACATTGGACAATTAATCAAAGATTTTGTAGCACTAAAAGCTAGAAGAGTACAAATTATGTAATTTAGTGATTAATACTGAATTATAATAATTAATATAGACATTATTCATAAATTATATTAAAAATGTAAATATTATCTATATTAATACGCAACGTTTTTGTGATTTATGTGTACCTGCATGCTACATATTTATGATTTATGTATACTAAAAAGAATGTACTTTGATTTTATTTGCTGGCTGTACTGTTTACTATATATATTTATATAAAAATTACAATAATTTTTTTATTGGGGGCGGATTTAAAAAAGTTTGCACACGGGCGGCTAATACCCACGGGGCGGCCCTGGGCAGATACATATAGTAATCGTGCTAAATCATATATCGAAATTTTGTTAAATAAGCACGTTTTAAGATCTCTAGAATCCAATTTTAACATTTTTACAATGTATAAATTAATCAGAAAAGTGTATATGAAGCTCTAAACATTTTTTTCTTTTTAAATAAAGAATATTTAATGTTTTATGCACAACTGCATTAAAATTGTTTGTTTACATTTTAGTTATCATGGCGGAAACTGAAACATAACACTCAGCGGGTGGTAAAGTAGCACATGCGAGCGGTAAAGTAGAGCAAAACGCCGGCGATTGTTAAATAAAACGCCAAAAATACAATGAGGTTATGGACGATTTTTCATTTTTAACTTTAATCGATAGAGTAATGAAAAATAATAGACCCGTATTTTTTATTTTCCCTCAAATCGATCTATAATACTAAAAAAAATTGCAATTAAAAATGACATTGTTCAAAACGCGGCTGATTTTCTCCGCCTCGTCCCTTGCCCAGTGACGTCAGCGTTTCATCAACGCGGCCATTTTGATTGTCACAATAGATTAAACGTCAAAGTGACATTTAAAGATAATCTGAAACTTACAAAAGTAAACATGTCGGTAAAACGCTATTTTGTGCCATCGTGCCAAAATACTAGCGAAAATGAAAATATTTTTAATAGTACCGCGTGATACAAAAAAAAACTCGAAAAACAGTACTGTTTGCATTGAAAAATACAGATTTGATACGCACGGGGCCGCTCCGTGGGTATAAGGCGCCTTTGTGCAAAGTTATATTTTAGCGCCCCCCAATGATGGAAAATTTGCAAATTACGACACGCTTTAAAGTTTAAGCTATACTTTGCATTCTTAAAAAATGCTAGATTTAATATATTGATGAAATTGTCTTAGATTCATTCTTGTAATCAACAGGTTATAATCTAAATCCTTTGTTGTAATCAGCAATTTTACAGTTAGTTTGCAATATAACAATGAGAGAAAATTACCCGTTGGGCAGGATATTTCTTTTACTATTTAATTTTGAATAATACAAGGCAAATTTAATATCTGTAGAAAATAAAATTATTTCAATAAGATTTCAGAATTGTATGTAAATCATAAAGCATTTGATTCTTCGCAAAATGCTATGCTCTGTCCCATTTAAGCCATTTAGTGGATGGCACTGGCAACAGCGCAAATCTGAAGTAGCCGAATTACATTGGGTAAACTTGTCCCTTGTCTCCAATTTCAGCCAATCAGAGGTCAAAACTATTCCCTATGCTCCGCAATACTGAATGGCTTAAATGGAACAAGGTATAGTAGGTATTTAAATATTGGATTCGTTCTTGTAATCAATATTTTTGAACTATAATCAATATATTCTTTGTTGTAATCAACATTTTCAGTTATTATTTCAATATAACAATGGTAGAAAAATAACGAACCGATTGGTACGATAATTATTTTACTTATATCTAGAATTCTAGTGCAAACAAATTAAAAAATATATTGTTCACTTCTATCACGTTAATTTGTATAGTTCTATAGTAATTTTGTCTTTGTATCGTGGCCGCGTGCCTGAGTGTCAGGTCGCGAATCTGGGGAACCGGGTTCGATTCCGACCGACGCCAAATATTTCGAATTTTAAATGGTATAAAATTGACCCCTGTGGTGCACTCTCCACTCCAGCAATGAGTGCCCGTGACGTGACGCCTGGTAAACGCCCGCACGGTACAAATATGTCATCATTACCGAAATCTGCGTACAAAGCAGATTGGTACAACCTAGCAAGGGGCAAAATGCCATGATATATTTATTTTCGAATAAGAGCATTTTATAAAAATTTACTATTATTTACTTTACTGTCTTAAAACGGCGCCCCTCAAAGTCAGGCGCCTTTGTACGGGGCACAACCTGCCCAACCGCACGGAGCGGCCCTGGATACGCAACAAGGCAACAGTAATGAAATTCTAAGAATGCACAACGAACAACGTAGACAAATGTTAATCAGACGAAAAAAGGAAAAACGAATGACGAGACCAGCAGTTGAGTGACACCACAGAATGATACGTAGATAACTTTAGGTCAAATGAAATTTATATTTATGAAAATGAATAGGATGATGTTATATTAATATATTATAGCATTTCTATCAAATATTTAGATACGTAATTCACAATTTATGGTCTATATATTTTTTTCTTTTAGAAATTCTGTAGGCTGCATGAAATGAGTCTGACCTTGCAGTGTGAAACGCTGACGTCACAACATGGCTGTTTTCTACAACTTTTTAAAAATGTCATACTTTAAAACGATTTTATATAACATAAAATGTAAATAAAAATAATTTATTCATACAGATCGATAAATTAGACTATGCTTGTTTGATTTAAACAAAAACAACGAACAATTTTTATATTACTGGTTAAATTTAATGCACTTATTTCATTTACACCCTGTATATTTCTAGTTTATGGCATTGAAAATTCGTTGTAGAGCATACCAAGTATGATTTTTGTTCAATATAAGTATAACCTATAAAATTTACTGTCATACGAATGAAAGAACACCACATCGACAATGCATACTATGTAAACGTATAAATTTTAAAATCCAGTAATGCCAACCATTGGTAAAAAATGAAATACAATTATTGATAATAAATTAAAAATGCGTTAAAAACATAATGTTCGACTTTAAAATAATTGTAAATTTAATTAAAATATACTTTTCTTATAGTGTGCAATAAATAGTATTTATTTTCTTCGTTTTCTAAACATATACATCACTCGGCCATTACTACAGATTTTTCATTTTGTAATGTTTTGATGACGTGCCTCCCTGCATAAATATTTTTATTATAGGGCGCGAGCAGACACGTGACTCGAGCGACCTTGAAGTGTTTGGAATCAGCTGATTTGTGTGCGCTTGTCATTTTGACAAGAACAATGTCACTTTGATAAAACCAATGGTTTGACTTATTTAAATTTTGAACTGTTGAGAAGTTATTATTTTTAATTTCATGTGTTTTACTGCCTGAAAATTGTATAATAATAACATTTTAGCAGTTCAAAATCAAAATAAGTCAAAACATTGGTTTTGTCAAAGTGACATGGTTGTTGTCAAAATGACATGCGCACACAAATCAGCTGATTCCATGCACGTGACTCGAACGACTTTGACGTGCTTGGAATCAGCTGATTTGTGTGCGCATGTCATTTCGACAAGAACAATGTCACGTTGACAAGACTAATGTTTTAATTTATTTTGATTTTTATCAGCTAAAATGTTATTGTTTTTAATTTCATATGTTTTACTGCCTAAAAATTGTAAAATAATAACATTAATGCAGTTCAAAATCAAAATAAGTCAAATCAGCTGATTCCAAGCACGTCAAGGTCGCTCGAGTCACGTGTCTGCTCGCGCCCTATAGTAATATGAGTATGTAAAAAAAAATTATTTTGCTAGCTTATAATATGATTAAGTTACAGAATACTTTAATATATTATTACTTGGGAGATAGAAAGGAATGCAATCACAGTGTACTTCTGCCAAGAGAGCTTCACATTCAGATTTACAGTTGTTGTACGTGTATATCTTAAAAAAATGAAGTTTCTTTTCATGATCGAAGAAACATCCTCTGGCGTGGGGTTCTATATTCAGTAAATGACTGGATGTGCGCATTACTTTTGGTTTTACAGAAATCGTCATCAGTTGTTTTGGGGGTACTAAGAAATACTGTTCATTTATTCGAGGCAGTTCAGCAGGGTTGTGGAAGATCATCTAAAATAAATCTGAACTGTTATGGTGTTCTAACAAATCTTTAAATTTACTAATGATAATTTTCTATTCAAGTAAATTTTTTCTAAAATTGGCATTCCAATGGGATGACGTCATTTAGTTTATTTATATGAGCCAGAGAGTGAAGCCGATGGAGCTGACATCTATAGTCAAAATTATGGACTCTCGGGCAAGAATTTTACAAAACTTATAAAATGAAATACAATTTATTGATTATGAAAAGGACCTTAAAAAACAATTTACTTTCACTATACATGTAAATAGTAGGTACATCGAATTGCAGACTGAGTAATGATTCGCAATGATTTTTGACGGATCACTATTTTTTTTGGCGATGAAATAGATCCACCTTTATAATCATTTTTGATATTATTTACCGTCACATAGGACCCATCCAAAGCAGTACAAATTAGTGACGGGTCGTTCGTTCAATTTTAATGAGTCAGTTCATTTTGCTCCGTTCACTAAAGTGAGATATATAGTGTATATTACATTTTCAGGTATAAATAATGATCAGTAAATGCCATAGATACTGCTCAGTGCCACAATGCAGTAATTACACTATATTCCAAGTGACAAAATATTTTTAAAATAGGATCCCAAAATTCTTATAATTTTATAGCCAAACTATACAGCGTGATTCATCGGTCTGTCCTCTCCTTATAACTCTTTTATTTTAAGTCAGATAGAAAAACTCTTCAAATATAATTTATATCATATATTATTGTCTATCTACGTACCATATGCATTTGTATACAGGGTGCTCCGTTTAAGCGCAACAATATGTAACTTTATATTTCTTAATGGAACATCCTATATTTATTTATTTATTTTGATAGTAAATTAGGTTCCCTTTAAAAAAGTATTAAGTAATAAGAGGTCTAAAATTATAAATTAAGAAGTTATTTACGTTCATAAAAAATAGTATTTCAGAGTGGAAAAAACCATAATATAATACAAAATTTTGATCCTTTTTTATTAATACTTATTTTAAACATTACACTAATTCCAAAGAAGCTTTTAAAATTTAGTGACAGACTAAATAATACAAAATTATAATAAATGCTCGAAAACTTGTCCTTCAACTTCCATAGATTTTTCTATTATAAATATTATATTAACCATCTCATCTTTACTAAAATTTGTATTATTCATTTTCATATCAACATCAACAATGATAAACTAAGAGTATTTGGACAACTTGTTTGTTTAAATTTCAAACAATTGATCAAATTATCCATAGCTTACTTTGTTAATAATAACATGATAGAAACATATCATTCAACGAATAAAAGTAAATAACTTCTTAATTTATAATTTTAGACCCCTTATTACTTCATACTTTTTTAAAGGGAATCTAATTTACTATCAAAATAAATAAATAAATATAGGGTGTTCCATTAAGAAATATAAAGTTACATATTGTTGCGCTTAAATGGAGCACCCTGTATACAAATGGATATGGTACGTAGATAGATAATACTATATCATATAAATTAAAATAAAAGAGTTATAAAGAGAGGACAGACCGATGAATCACCCTGTATATATATATATATATATATATATATATATATATATATATATATATATATATATATATATATATATATATATATATATTGTTTATAATCTTTTTTAAAAAGTTTTCCCCTTACTTGTTCCAAACCTGTACTACTTAATTTTTCTATTTCTGTTACTTTGTAATACACAAACCCATAAGCAAATAAATTAATAGCATAATAATAATAATAATAATAATAATAATAATAATAATAATAATAAGTTTTGTTGTAATCAATAAATAAAGTTTTGATTTTTACTATCCAGTTTAAATGCAACAAAACTGCAACAATATATTTGTATTTGCCTCCCAATTCTGCTCTACAACTAAATTTGCTTTCCAGTAATTTATATTCTCATTTAATAAAATTTCAATCATATGAGGATCTCCATTTAAGTGACTGGTTTTTAAACAAGATCCCAGTATTGTACCTGGTCCAAAATCTTTTATTCCATCAAAGAAATACTTGTCCAGCCTTAAAAACTGCTTCGTCTTCCTTTATAGGATGTGCAGAAGCAGTGTATTCAAAAATATAACTTAACTTTATGTAAATTTTCTCCATATTAAATACTTTGCACTTTGAAATGCATATTACCAGCAATAAGGAATGAAGAACTCTCCTTATTCCTCCGCCATCTTGCTACCGTCCGGCCTGCCATCTATAGTTCAGTTTTTTCGCCAATGTAAGTTGTTCACTTGAACGAATCTTTTCAAACGCACAAGCGCTCTTCATGTATCCCATGACTGTCGTGCTGTGCACGAGTGTCGTATGTACTCGTAGTGTAGAGCGCAGCATTATCTCAGCTCTATTCCCTGCTCCGTGCTATATTTTGTGGAGCTATGCTATAAACTCAAAATATAATTCACATTTTCTACGGATGAGAATGGAATAATTAGAGAAAATTTATACGTTCTTTTCCTCAAAGTATGTAGAAGCATTCAAAATAACTTCTTTGCCTACAGTTTTAATAATCTTTACCGCTCAATTTTTGCTTTTCACTCATATAACCATGAAAATGATTCATATAGCTCAAGTTATGATATACGTAAACAAACGCTGCTGTAAAAATAAAACATTCAAGACAATAAGACAAACACGTTGCTAAAAACACTTGTGATTTCTCTCTTCATACTCTGTAATCACGTGATCATATTGGACTGCCATTCTAAGAAAAATTTGACTATACACTTTAAAAAAAAAACATTTATTGATAATTAAAGCATTTAAGTACAGTGTGTCTGATCATTATTCAATTCAAAAGTCAAATTGTCAAAATTGATCTTGAAATGTAATTTTAAGGATAAAAGATAATAAAGAATGATATAGTATATTGCCATTCGCCAGTTATTTCCATTTGTAAAATAAGATTTGATAAGATTCAAGAAGAAAAGCTTTGATTTCTTTAGATAACATTTTTGAAAATATTTCGTGTCAAATTGACATTTAATTAAATACTTTTAAATTGATATACGTTTTTGTTCATAGCCTACTCCGAGTTATATTTTTTTAACATACTGTACAAAAGGATATGAGCTAAAATCGGGGTTAAACGTGGGTTAAGTATTTGTTAAATTTTGTTTCAATTCCATGGCTATGGGTCGATTCTGTTCTATACTGTAAGTCTTACAGACATGTAAATCTGTAAAAATGTGACAAAAACACATCTATTCTAGTTGATTAATATAAAATTATACATAACAAGATAGCTTACGTTGCGAATTTGTTCATTATTTACAGATTTACAGAACTGTAAGTTTTACAGATGTGAACACGGGACCGACTCTAATATATTTCAGAGACGGGCACGTTCCACTTCGCGACCACAACGCTCTCAAATGCACAGGCCATAAATATACTATATAGTATATTTATGGTCTGTGCTCAAATGCGTTCCGCGGTTGCCGTGGGTTGTTCCTTAAAACGTCGCGGATAACGTCATTAACAACGACCGTACGGCGACCGCCACGCTCATCCCAGCAGCATGGGTCGGTGAGGTCGTTTGACATTTTGCGCGCAATTTTTAAAAATGTTTACATAAAAAGTTTCATTTTTACGTTCATGTGTGTGGGGCTCTGCACTATAACAAAAAATAATAAAATGTACACTTTATACTTAAAGTATTACTCAATAAATAAGGATTAAGATGAAAAAAACATTTTTTTTAATAATTACTTTTCGAGATATTTGAGGTTTATTGTCAGTCTCACTGTGACGTCACATTAGTGCTATCTTTCTCTCGCTGCCTACTGTAGAGCTTGTACGAGAGAAAGATATAGCAATAGGTGTCACCGTGACGTCACGTTGACTTTAAAAATTAAATGCACTTAAACTAAAAACAATTAAGACATTTTAATACTACGAATTGCTTCAAAATATAACATGTACTATTTTAAAAACGGATGAAAACTTATATACAAATCCTACTTGGACATACAGGTGTTTCAGACTTCCCGTGCCAGTCTTTTTTTGAGAACTACAACATCCTAGCCTAGAGGGTCAGGAAAAAAACTAGCATAACATAATCTAGGGTTGCTATGCGTCCGGGTTTTTCGGGCATGTTCTCTTTTTCTAAGGAATCGGGAAGCGTCCGGGGAGATTTTTAATAGTGTCCGGGATTTTTTAGATTTTCAATTTATTCCGTAAATTTTCATTTTTCCCCTTAAATTTTCTATTATATAAATATCTTATTTGCGTCTCGTATATTCTCTAATGTCAGTGTTTCATGTCAGCATTCAGCAAATGGAAAGGAGCAAAAATTCAATAATATAAACAATGTCTATTATAAAAAATGTGACTGATTCTTTGAATGAAAGAATTAAAAATAATTTCACTCCACTTAAAATAATTGAACTTTTGAAAAAAAGCAAATAAGCTATACGAGAGTACAAAAGAATATCTGGAAATATGGTTTCGCCCTCTTTTAGAATTTAATGTTTTAACAATGGTGCAATTTAAATCTTTTTATGGAAAAACTAGCTAATGATGATGGTCTTACACACGTCAAATGGGTAAAATATTTCGAATCATGTACTTCTGATGCAGTGGCGGCGCGAGGATGTAAATGTAGGCTGGGCATAATCAAAAAATGGTTGGGCGCCAGGAGGGGGGGAGTCGTAATAGGTTATGCAAAGGTAATTAGAAAAAAAGCGCCGCAGGCAATTTTTTTTTTCATCCAAAGTCAAATGCCTTATTATTGAACGTTACATTTTTTCAAGGAAAGTGAAGCTGCATGTTTTCGCCCTTTCATGTACAAAAATAAATTGCCAGATCACAGACCATTTTAAAAAAGTGAATATATTTAACGGATTATTAATTTAACTGGATAAACTGTCAAAATTGAATATCACTTGAATTTCTACTATTGCAATTATATTTTAACTGACATCCATATTTCGTAATCAAAATTCATATTTGAAAAACAAGCAATCAAATATTAGCTGTGCAAAATACATTAATTAATTTTATTCTTTATCTTAAATTATAATATTTGCGTTTGTTTGATTTGGTTTTTTTTTAACGTCATGGCTTATGGGAGGCTTAATTACCCTCTTAACTTCCCCCCCCCCGTGTATACGCGCCTGTTGGGCACCCACTCATTTTAAATATTAAAGATACCTACCTATATAGAATTTTCATATACACACATAAAACGATATAAAGACGCGGGTATCTAAATTTAAATAATTACATATACCGGGTGTTTACATTTTGATGAATTATAGGTAATATGTACAATGGTGAAATTTTCATACGGCTGTAATTTCTGCCATATTAATTTTAAAATAGAAAAGTAAATACAAATAATAAAGTAGGTGGGCACTTGGGTGGGCACAAGACTCTTTAGGGTGGGCACTTGCCCACCCTGGCCCCCCCTTAACGCCGCCACTGTTCTGATGTAAATTATTAAAACTAGCTGTTACCAAATTCTGTTAAAGGACTAATTTTAACAAAATATAATTTTCAAAACGTATATTGTCCCAAACAATAGATAAAAAGTTCTTGCCGAAATTGTAAGAAGAAAAACATAATCATTAAATTAGTTTTCCTTGTTAATTAAGATTTCATGATAAATGTACCCCGGTACTAAAAAAAAGTTGCATAAAAATATGACTAATTTTAAATGATTTTGTACCATAATATTTTTAAAATATAAAACTTTTCATTCATAATTTGAATAAAAACGATTAGCACTATAACGATATGACGTCACAACTGTATTTTTGTATCAGTGTACCAAGCGAAAAGAATAGAATTTTATATTATTCATAACTTGTGAAAATAAAATCCCTATATTTATATGTAGTTCTATTTTACATGAAAATGTATGAAACATTTATCATTTTTATTCAAATAAAACATATTTAAAATCTATATAACAACAGATTTTTCCTTTGACGAGGTACAACTATAGTTTTCTGAAACTAACAGCTGTCACTTGTTAACCCTTCTTGACATAAATTTTTGGCAGAATTAGTGACATTGAGAGATATAAACAACTTTAGTCAGTAGGCGAAGTAAAATAGCAGGTATGACGTCACACAAAATTAATTAAATTTTAAAAAATTATATTTCAAAAACTATACATATTTGGAAAGTGTAACAAACGCTAAAATTCATCATTTTATTAAATCTTTCAGAAAAAAATGTGTACCGGACACCATTTTGTTATATGCCCAAGATATAGGCCACTTTCTGGGCAAGCGGGCAAAAATAACTATATTAGATATACGAATTAAATATATATTTTTTTAATATTTGAAGTGCTTTCCACCTTGTTCAGTACATTTTTGCAGCCGAAGTCTTTTACCTCGTGGCCAGCACAGTACCTCTCGCCATTTCCATTTTATGTTATTGTATTTAATATTTCTTGTACACACACAAAACACCATGTTGTCATATTCAAAAACTACATGCGAGTGTGAAACAATGATTAAAAGTAGCAAATGTCATATTAAACAAGTGAAAAACGAATAAACTGGCTCTCAGGGGGATAGTACTTCCAATATTTAAAAAAAAAATATTAATATTTATTTCGTAAATAATACCTAATATAAAAAAATGTTTCCAACAAAAGTTGTTTATTTTTAGAATACACATCCAACGATACCACACTTGAAATTCTGAACCTGAGTGTAGTTACGCCTACTTTCGGTAAATTCCGGAAATCGAGACTACTACCATTAAAATTCTTCAGATAGGATTATATGTTATGCCAATTTTTTTCCTGAACCTCCAGGACGTTGTAGTTCTGAAAAAAAGGCCTGGTACGGATGGTATGAAACACCCTGTATAGAGTAAATCACAAAAATTGTCTTGTACAAGTCCTTGCATAAGAGCTTGTAAACTTGTATAACGTAAACAGGTTTTTTCTCATACTTTGTACCCCGCTGCTAGCGACCCACAAAAGTCACTAGTCGCTGCTCGTCGAGTAAATAACTTGAACTGTAAACCATGCATGATTCCAGCTGCAGCAGTTCGGTCCGGATAATAGTAATTTACGTCATCTGGGTATCCTTTATCTATAGACCATCCACAGTTTTTTTTATCAAAACTGGCTATATTTATTTCATCCGTTCTACAACATAACATCCACAAATGTTTAACAAATACATATTCTACTTTAATAAGGCTGGGTTACTAATTATTCTACTTACACTTCATCGGTATACATGTCTTTGTGAGATAGTGCATTAAAAGTAAAACATAGTCCTTCTGTAGTTATTCGCTCGAAAAACCATGCCCCAACATCAAAGTTCATAAAATTTTTCCATTTTACTTCACAAATATTCTCTATTTTGTTTGTACTTACATCCGCTATTAGTGAGTTTATATTTCTAGATGCAAATGATTTACTTAAATTTACATTTTCATAGTCACATACTAAAGCCAAGTCTGAAAATTTATTTTGCCTGCAAAAAATATTCTGTGTTACGAAGTCGGTTAATTAAACAAAAGTTACAGCATTAGGAAGATATTTTAGAGATTAAAAAAAAAAAAAATACGGTTCACTAGATATACAAGTTCTGTATTGTTGAAAAGTAGAACAATCCTTTTTTCTAATATTTAATATTACGTCCATATAAAAACTATAACAAACTGAAAACTACAAGGAAAAAATTAAAGATGTCACTTTATTTTTAAAATCTAATTTTGCTTATTATTGAATGAGGTCTTGCAGAAAATGTAACATATGCATCTGTTTTCTTCTGAAATTCGAATTAGTAATTTCTATAGTATTATAATAGTATATTATGTGGCAAGTGTGTGAAGCTGAAATTTTTACCCGAATGTAAAATAGGCTTCACACTCGTGTTACATACTATACTTTTTCTACGACCTTGCAATAAAATATAATTTTTTCTTCAGATTGTCATTCTTTTAACGTAAAGCCTCTGTATTATCGACTTGTGTAACCATGGTTATCAACGTTACGGGGGTTTAACAGCTTTAAATAAATAAAATAAATAATATAGGCAAAATAGTATTAAAATATTAAAAGGAAATATATAATTTTATATTTTGTAAGTGATATAACATGTAACATCATAAAATTTGTATTAGATTGCTTAGAAATTTTTTATTTATAGCTTTTGAATGCTTACTGGACATAGATTTATATTTGACACAAAGCTGTAAATTTAGAATTACTATTTTTTTTTTAAATTAACACATTTCTCATGATGTTGTTATATCTGCGGACCATTTACCAACACATGATTAACGTATACATTGACCGTCACGAAAAACGGGCCAATTTTTTTTTGTAACAAAAATGCTAGTAACACTTAATTTTAGTAATTTCTATAAAATGTTGTTATTGATAGATGTCAACTGAACTTCCTCGACCTCACATCAATCATCAACTCTTAAAAGCATCACTATTCTTAACTTGTCATAACGAAATCACGAAATTAACAAAATGTATGTAGACTTATATTGGTTTCATTTATTTCATTTGCTTGTTTCATTGTTTATTTGTCAATTCAATGTGTTGAAAATGTCACTGAATGCAGAAACTGTAGCTTCTATTGTTGCATTAATTGAAAACGGAAGAAGTCAACATTATGTTGCAACCCGAAATAAACAATTATTAGCTATTTTAATCTTTCATTTAATAATACCAAATGGTCGTCTGTAAACCCATAATAAAAATATGTAATGATATTACAAAATAATAAAGCAGTAACAACATTTTTTTATAAAAAAAATGGCCCGTTTTTCGCTCTAGAGCGACAAAGTAGAAAAAACGCTCGCTCCTCAAATTTCTAACTATACAATGTTGAGAAATGTTACTTGGCTACATTCTTAATGGAAAAGTTTAGTCAGGAATTAATGACACTGTAGTTACATATTACCCACTTACATAACCAAACAAAATGCCGCACTGCTGTTAAAATAAAATAGGGCATTCATTTACAAAAACGAAAGTATAAAATGCTTAGATTAGATTGAAGCAGTAGCTCAAGAAGAATGGAAAATACCGATAAATAAAAATAGATAAAAAATAAATTTTTGTTATGGTGGAGGACCCCATTGTGGCGACTGTAGAAAAAAATCTTGTGTGTGTTTCGAGCGCAAATTGACATTGTCGATTTCGAGAGAATAGGTGCGTTCAATGAAGTAAGCAAATCTAGCAAATGCTAGGTAAGCAAACGAGACTTGTTGCTTAGTGCGCTGAACGATTTGTTAGCTATATGACGAACTGTCATCCACAACTGTCATCGAGAAACGTATATAGATGTGAAATATAACATTGTGAAATTGTGTATCTGCCGTATGTCTTTTCTTAGTCTGCGAACATGGAAAATGAATTTATATATTTATTTTCAGATAGTGGGATTAATTTGGAGGAAGCTATATTGACTATAACAAAATATTTCAAATTTAATAATGTTATAAACATCCATCACAAAACTCTCAAAGCCTTTTTTACATGTGGTTGATAGACACACACCATATAAAGAAATAGAAACAGTTCAAATTAACTTAATGTATGTAAAATTTGTATTTCCCGCCATTATATTTGACATTTAGCAAGACAAGCGAGAAAATTGTGGCTTGGATTGCTTGCGAGCAAATCAAGCAAATACTAGGCTAGCAAAGTCGTTCAACAAATTTTACTTCCGGTTGCTTGTATTGCTTGGCTTATTGAACGTACCTAATGCCTCGCTCCTGCGTCGCGCGGCAACAACCTCTCAATCGACAATGTCCCATTTTGCGCTCTTAATACACAAATAGCTATTTTAAGTCGCCAAGCAACAGCAAACGTAATCAATTTTTTTATTTATAATTGTCAATGAAAATAGCAAACAATACCTACTGATTTAGTTCAGTTATTCATATAAATATGTATGATTAATTCTAAATCATTTATTGTAACGTTTGTATTGGTTTTTTTATTTGAGTTTGAGTATAAAAATGAATACAAGGTATTTTTATGTATAATTAATATTAATCAACAAAAATAGATCGTTCTTGTCAGTGTTTTACAGATTTACAGATCTGTAAAACTTACAGATGTGAACAGAATCGACCCATAAATGTTTTTTAATATTCTTTCCTTTAAAGTGTATCTTTGCGGAGACAATATAAATTTTAGTGATGAAAATAATCGTTCAACAGTTACTTGTGTTGACGGTATACAATGTAATTTGTGCTAAGTTATACAGAGTAATCAAAAATGGCTGAAGCGTACCGCTCCATACGAATTTAACATTTTCCGCTTACTTAATATGACGGCATTACTATTTCCATGGACGTACCTTTCGAATTCTGCTAGCTGTCATAAGAATAATTCTAACCGTCTTCTTTACTTTCACCCTAACGAAAATATGCTTCATGAAGAAATTTGTCAATAAAAGCCATTATGAAAAGAAATGATTTAAAGATTTTTTACGAAGATACGCAAAACAAATATCAAATGAATCAACGTACGGCAATGATATTAATCAAATGTTATGCACCTGTCATCATCTCTCATACTACAGAATATAGTTTTGATGAATAATGGAAAATTTCAATATGAGCTTGATATTATTTTGGAACAAAAGTTATCACGTGACCTTCAGCCATTTTTGATCACTTTGTACAATTCAGGTGTAATATTAGGTTTTTCCTTTTCCCAATTCTTGAATATATTATAGATACAAGTTTGATATAGTGTTCATAATGAAACGCGTGTGATCATGTAAAGTTTCATTCAGGTCTATTCACTAAAATATACGTTAACTTTTAGCGCAAAAATATCCAACGCTAAAAAGTAAATATTAACGTCACTGTTACCAGTACTTCATAAAATTGCTATTCACTAAAGCATTGGTTAAAAATTTCGTTAATATTTAACTTTTTAGCGTATACGCTAACGAATGCTGTGAAATCAGTTTCACATGACGAAATAAACCTGTAAAACGTATGTCCTAACTGAATATAATTGCCTGTCAAGTGTGAAATGTTAGGAAAAGTTTATCAAAGTGAAGAGATCAAAGTGTGAAATCCTTAAAATATATAGCTAAATTAAAATAATTATTTATAAATATGTCAGATAACAGTAAATGCATAGGTACAAATATATATTTGCAATATTTTTAATAAATGTTTTGCAGAAACCACACCGCTTTGGCGATTCCATATTGATAGCTGCTAAGGCCCAAGGCCGTAGAAATTTAACGCAGCTAGAACCTTTAACTATGAATTTATTAAATTATTATTATACGTATACTGATAGGTATTGCAGTGATTCTTATTGGATTCTTCATATGGGGGTGTAAGAGCTGTAAATAAATCTAAAGCACAGTGCTTTGATAATCTAAAACTTTTATTAAATTCATAATCGGGCAAATGGAATGGATCACTTGTATCCCCAAGATTTCGAAATCGAAGTTATACGTAGCGCCTAAAATGATTAAATGTATTTTGGACAATTTAAAATTATTAATGTGGTTATGTGATGTAAACTTCCAAGTAAAATCATGAATTAATCATTAATTATTCATATGTAAGTAATAATTACTTCAAATAATCTCTCAATTTCTTCCAATCGAAGCAAATTTATAACTATATTTGCAAGTCATTTTTGATATTAACGTTGCCTTAAAGTTTTAACACTACGTCTCAAGATGATGTTAAATTTATTGCTTTTAACGTGGTTATATTAACGATTTCTTTAAAATTTTAACGTATATCTGCTTAATGAATAGCAAATTAAAAATTAAAGAATCCGTTAAAATATTAACGGTGACCTTCGAGGTTAACGCGCACGCTAATTTTACAGAATAGACCTGATTATGAGGCTATATCAAATGTATATCCTTCAATATTTTATCTAAGACAGTTTAAATTAATCTTAAAATATATTTTTTCTATTTTGCGCCTGTAACAAATTTGTTACAGAACCCAAAAGAGTTCGTTTATAGCTCATTCGAATGATGTAATATATTAATTCAATTTATTTTTTAAAGAATACTATATGTAATAATTATGAATTTAAAAGTAGTAATAAGAAGAGGAGAAGAAATAGAGTAGTACAGTTAGAAAGAAATATAATATATCGGAGATAATTGATGTTACAAAAATAAGGTTGCGTTATAGAACGTCAAACTTCAAATTAGTATCACCAACTGACACAAAATTCCCTAAAGTTTGACACTACGATTTTTTAAAATTAAAAAGTGCACAAACTTCCTTCTCACAACAAAATGATAATTATGATATTCGTTCTTTAATAAACTATTTCTATTTTGCGTTGGTAACAAAGCTATTACAGAACCCAAAAGAGTTCGTTAATAGCTCATTCGAGTTTTGTAATAGATTAGGACAATTCATATTTTTTAATTAAGGATGATGAGAAAATAATTGGAGCTGCAGTCTTGGTAAATAGTGTATTAACTAGTAATTTAATTAACTTTCCTATGTTGCGATTCCAAATGAAGCATCATCAAGGATAGTTATTGTACAGTTGGAAAAAAGAAGATCATTACATTACAAAATAAAAAATTGTAAGGATGAAAATGTCGTCAAAAAGTATCAGAGATAATAAAATACGTGCATACATCAGAAACAACTAAAGTTAACTGTTAGTTCTAACTATTCAAGGTCATTTATGAACCGTCTGATATAATATTACTTGCAGATAACTTCACTGTATTTCGTATCCATAAGCTTGCAACGCGAAATATTTATGGATACATTTTAACTAAAAAAATTAATGTATATTTGAAAATTATGTTTCTTTTAAAATACTATTTTTCTTGATGTTTTTACATAAAACAGAAATATAGACTTGATTTACCATAAAAGAATAATTTGATTTAACTGTAATGTCACAAGATAATCATTAGTGCAGTGTAGTAGATAATTACATGTCTGTAACTCTACGACATACGCCGCTGCTATTTTTAGTGTGTTACAAAGTAATGGCACCATTTACATATATTTGTCACACCACAACAATTATATACACATACCTCAACTAATCTTTCTCTTTCTAATGTAAAATGTTGCTAAGTACTGCTATAAACATAAAGTGCTTTATATTCTTCCGTCGAACAAATGACCTTCAATAGTCATCTTGTGTGAATAATAGTATACCAAGAATGCATGTTCAATTATTTTCTCATCATCACTAACATCATACTAACAGTCTAGTAATACAAATAAATTTATATTTTTAAGATTGGTAGCTATGAATGTCAAAAAATATCAAATGTTAAATCTCACTAAATAAACGAACACAAACGATTGTTAAGAATTTTATTTTTCTATAATTTTGAATTTAAAAGAGAATAAGAAGAAAAAAGAAATATAGTAATAAAGGAAGAAATAGAAAATATCGTAGATAGTTGATCACCAACTCCGCTTTGCGTCGTGTCCCAAACTTCCTTTTCACAAAAAAAATTACAGTCCATTTTTTTCTCGCATTTGTTTAAAAAGCCGAATCCACCAAGTGGATACTAAATAGAGATGGGTGTATATATCTATATTATTTCAGACTCGTTCTCAATGGTGAAGTTTGTGACGTCAAACTAAATCATAAACCTTTAGTTTGGACCTTGCATTGTTTAGCTTTATGATTTGGATTTAAAGACCCTAAATTCTAAAGTGTGAATATAGTCATTACATAATATGCGGCCAAAGTCTTTAAATCTAAAGTATAAACCATAAATCTAAACCTAATTTTCATTTGTGAATGCACCTTTAAGACCCTAAATTCTGAAGTGTGAATGGAGTCATTACAACAACCATCCACTATCAAGGCCCATTTACACGGCGATAGTTTACTGTCACGATAGTTCTCTCACGAAAGTGTGATAGTGTGCTGTCTACACACGACATCAATTTCTCGGTAATAGTTGTGGTTACACGTGATAGTTAGCACGAGAGTACGGTCGCTTTCGCGATAGTAACTATCAACTATCAGATCAAGCGAGATAGTGCGATAGTTCTTTCATGACAGAGTGACAGCAACTATTATGCAGTTTATAAGGCGGTAGTGCTTGCGAAAGTTACTGTCATGACAGCAAGGGTACGTTCTAAAACGCGGAGTAATGGTGTAAGAGTGCACTCTAGTCGTTCTAAAATACAGAGTGAAGTTAGATGGGTAACATTACATCGTATTTGTGAACGATGTGGTGTACACTCCGAGTGTCCTTTTCTTTCCTCACTCAGTCAGTGCGGTAATTAGTACCCGTCATGCGCAGTAGCAATGTTTATTGAAATCCACATGTTTTGAAGTGTTTTGCATTTGAGTTTTGTCTGTGGTTTATTTTTTATTAAGTTCCTGTTTAATTCACATTTTTAAATTCATTTAATACGATATATTTCATATCGTGCAAGGCTTTTTACAATATTTTCTGCCACTTAATTGAATTTAAAACCTTCACTATTCTAAAGAAAGTAGACAATAATGATTATTTCCCCATGTCAAATATTTCGCCAATATATCTAAAAATAATAGCAACAAAATTATCCACTTAATATATAAAAAAAAAATACTACTAATAATTGTATTTTCCAAGTCCATTTTGAACTGACGAAAGGAGTACACTCTTCACACTCTGCATCGTTCTAAATGAACAAGAGAAGGGAAATCACGTGATACTACATTTACTCTACCTTTACTCCACCTTTTCACTGCGTTTTAGAACGTACCCCAACTATCATGACAACTAACGCCGTGTAAATGGGCCTTAACCCGTTATGAAATTTCGGATTTAGGTCAGGTCTTTTAAAATTTAAAATTAAGATTCGGATTAGGGTTAAGATTTTCGGTTTATTTGGGTTTTAAGGTTCAGATTCGGATTCAGCTTTTGACATCCTGATAAAAATGTACAATACTTCAATATATAAAATTACAATTGTGAATTATACTTCATATCAGGTAAGAAAATAGTAGATGGCGCTTGAGAGCCGACCGTTTTTACATAAATTAAATAACTAATTTAAATTTTAGAAACCAAACTTTGACAATAATAAATATTTTTATCTGTAAAAAAGACGTGTACCTGAATATTTAAAATTTATACAAAACATGGTTAAATATTACTTAATTCTGTAGATTTTATTTAATAACTGGTAATTGACATAGGATATTTTTTTCGTTTTTGTAAACTAGGTTTGCATTATGACCAATCAGATGGTAGAATAACTTATATCCCTATCTAAACCAACGCTATTTTCTTAAATGAAACGAAATATCGGAAACTTATTTTTTTGAAAGTTTCACTGAAAATTTTATTGAAAGTTTCACATAATGTTAACCAAACATAACTTACACGTAGATAAGTGCAGGTGCATGCATGTCATCTGCGCAAGTCTATTGGAATTGCAAGTCGGGCGGCATGCGCAGTGTAGCTAAGAAAGTTTCATGAAATTTATGGCTTGAAACTTTCATTTTTGAATTTTTCAATAGACGATATTCATTATGACGTCTTTGAACGACTGAACATAACAACATATTATATGAACTAAAAGTCCCTGAGTTACTGATGCTCTCTGGAGAGGCGGGAAGCTAGTGGTGTTACAGTCACCCCCTTGGAAGTATTTAACCGACCCGGTAATACTTCAACAGTAACGGCGTGGTGGTCTTCTTTCTCTGGGAACTCTTGGCGCGGATGGGGCTGGCACCTCTGGAACAGTAGGGACCACTGTCGTCTTGCGGGGCCGCCCTCGCTTCCTAAGTTTCCTTACAGGGATAACGGGATCTGCATTTTCAGGGCTTCTGAAAGGGGTGAGGTCAGCGACATGAAACTTGCCAAGGAGATCCCCTTCCGATGCACATATTTCGTATGAAGTTGATGAGGCTTTCTTGTCAATGATATAGGGGTTCGCGCTTTGTGGCAAACTTAGATGTAAAGCCCTTGGCGGCGTTACTGAGTTGATGGGATGTTACCAACACTATATCTCCAGGTTCGTACTGGGGTGCATTTCGTCGTTTCCCATCGGCCACTTCTTTGCTGCGGTCCTGGACTTGTTCTATTCGTAGAATTAGCAAAAGTCTGAAGGTAAGGTGTAATCTGTGGGACGTAGTTTTCTGCGTCAACTATCGTTCTCAAATCATTAGTAACGTCTGCGGGCGACCGTAGGTCTCTGGCAAACGTGAGATAGGCTGGGCTATACCCAGTGGTCACTGTGGTTGCAGTGTTCATGGCGTATCTGATCAGTAGACGTGAGGACCAACTTTGATGATCTTCACCCACTAATATGGCGAGTTGGGTCTTCATATCTCGGTTTTTTTCTTTCTGCTGGATTACTGGCGGGGTGGTACAGGGGCGTAAATGATTGCGTAATCCAAAACAGTATGCAACCTTCTGCATAACTGCGCTCGCAAATTGCACTCCGTTGTCGCTTATTATTTTCCTTGGAAATCCAAAGCGGAGGAAAAACTCTTCGATTAGTATTTTTGAGCAATCTTCTGCTGAAGCTGTCTCTAAGGGGTAAAGCTCAATCCATTTGGATGTGGTATCTTCTACGATCAAGATCCATCTATGACCCTCAGTTGTTGGCAGTAGTCCAAATAAGTCGACAGCGATTATTTCAAATCTTTGCTCCGCGACTGGAGTCTGGAGAAGTCCAACTGGTTTCCTGTTTGAAATTTTGTACCTTTGGTATGGTAGACACTTACTAATGTAGTCTGCGATGAATTTCCACATGCCCGTAAAATAGTATTTTGCTGCTATTCTCTGGTAGGTTTTTTCTACTCCATAATGGCCAGCTGTTGGAACATCATGGTAATCGTGTAATATTTGGGCACGTTCTTGCTGTGGTACTACTCGTTATGCGGTTTCTTCATCTGAAAAATATCTGTAAAGCACTCCTGCTGACATAACGAACCCTCGTTCGGCCCAACGAACGGCTTCCTCGATTGGGATAACTTGTAGTGAGGTAAGGATACTGGAACATGGTTACCAGTGTCTATGCAATGTTCTGCATACGTGGTTATCTTTCCCCCTCTTTTAGACAGGTAAATCGTGATTTCCGCTTGCTCCAGGAAATCCATACCAAGAATAGTTGTGTCACAGTTACTGGGTAGAACGTAAAAAGTTGTTGGTATAAAGTAATTCCTAATTGTTACATCGACTGTTGTTTTTAATACAACTGTCTGCTGCGGAATTGAATCAGCGTACAAAATCGGAAGTGTGTCTTCCGTAAACTGTTGCCTTTGTCCTTCAAAACCTGATACAGGGACTGGCTGGCAATGCAGAATCAGCAAGTGCAGTTCCCTTAGCTCTACGTATTTGTGTGGGTAGAAACTGTCGAGTACATGGCCTTTCTTGTATTTCTGTGGCTCGAAAGTGTAGTGGACTTGTACTTGCACTAGTTCCCTTCTTTTCCTGCGCAGGACTGCATTTAGAACACTTGGCTCGGATTACTCCCGGTGCACCGTACCCATAGCAGCTAAGCGGTTATGTTCTGGTGACTGCTGTAGTCCCGGTTGTTTTCATCTTTCCCTTCCTTCTCATGTCGTTGCCGTGTGCGACATGCTTCGTCGGTATGTCCGAATTTCTGGCAATACTTATACTGACATCGGGGTCGTTCTTTCTTCTTAATTGTTCCCGTGTTCGATTTCTCATGATTCTTCTCTACTGATTTTGTTTTTTGGCTTCCAGCATTGTTTGTTCAATATCTCTTGCATGCTTGATCAGTTCGTTGAACGTCTTAACATCATCTCTTGCAATACGCTTACGAATGTACCTTTGTAATAGCCTATACACCATTTCTAATTGAATGGTTTCTGTTGGCTTCTGATTTAATCGTGATATAAGAGCTTTAGCATTATTCACGAAGAACTCTATAAGCGTTCCTTCTTCTTGTTAGCCTGCGAACAGTTCGCGGTAAATCGCGTAGTTCGGCTTCCTTGGCCCGAATGCACCCTTCAAGAGTGAAATAGTTTCGTCTCAGTTCTGAGTGGAATCTTTAATGCCCTGCCACCAAGTTGCAGCATTTCCAGTTAATAGCATAGGCAGTCCTTTAACAGCGTTGGCATCGGAAACCCCAACACACTCTTTGTATGTTGTTACTGCGTGTATGAAAACGTAGACGTCATCTTCAGCTCCACTAAAACGTGCCGTGCATTTAGTAAAATTTCCACGTAATATTTCATTTACTGTTGACGTTGGATTTGCGACATTTGTGTTTGCAGCCCAAGTATGAGTTGAGACAGAAACTAGTGGTGTTACAAATAATATACAATTAAACGAAGACAACGTACCGGGCATGGGCGCCCATACAATGTTGTTCAGGGGGGGGGGCAAAGTCAAGAATACAAAAATATAATATACTAAAAATAAGTATGTTCTTAAAAATATAAAACAACATAAATAAACTTCCCAACTTTTTAAAAATCAGAAATCGTTATATTACCAACTGATTGTGAATAAACAACATTACCTACTTATTCTTTTCCGAAAATGCTAATTTAAAATTCCTTGCATCTTTGGCAAATTTATTTAGAACTTCGTCTATATATTTTTGTTTATTTTCGCTTATGTAATCGCGATGGTGGCTCATCATACATAAACCGTCTAGCCGTTCTTTGCTAATAGTAGATCTAATCCATGTTTTCACTCTTTTTCACTGCATGTAGTTGGAGGAAGACAAATTAAAATTTCTAAAGCTTTAGAGATTGCTGGGTAAAATGTACAATTTTGTAAAAGTTCTGTTATAGGAATTTCTTTAGTAATAATCATTTCTTTATTTGGAACCCAATATTCGTGCCATTCTAAAGCTTCTTCAAAAAAATTGTTAATATTATAATATGAATGAACCTCTTGAGCTAGTTTAGTAAAATTATTATAGTTTATTTGTTTTAAATTAATCGGATGCAAATTATAGAGCAAAAAGGCAACATTGTCATCTTTCGAAAACCGAGAATTTAAAGAACTAATTAAAAAATCTAAGTAATTTATAAAAATTGCTTTTTTAAAATTAGCTTCGTAGTTTGCACGGTGAATTTGTCTTCCACCATTAGCAACTCTCGGCATTTTTAATTCAAGATCAAAATTTTGTGCAACTTCTTCAGCGTTATTAAATAGTTCAGTAAAAATTATTTCTAAATCAGAGTTCCTATGTTTATTAAATATATCCAATAAGTGATTAATATGTTTCCGTACAGCTAGCATATCAACAGAAATACCCTGCAAAATATTTGTTACGGGTTCCAGAAGTACCGAATATTTAGAAATTATTTTAAGGGAAACAATAAAATAGCTCTCAACAGTAGCACTTGATAGTTGTTGTGCTCCTAATCTAGTAGCACGATTAACTTCAGCTATGGTATTGGTAATATTTTTATTTATAATTTGTACTGCGGATGTATCTTTTAAATTATGTGCGCGCGAAGCTTACGCTTTCATGATGAAGATTTGAACGTTAGGAAACAAAACGAAAGAAGAAAACAACAGGGCGATGTAAGGACATTAGGATGCGACATAAGTAGCCGTGCCAAAACAATTAAAAATGGTAACTTTGCTTTTAAAATTCTTAAAATTAGAGAAAAGCCAGGGGGGGGGGGCAAGCGCCCCCTCTTGCCCCTCCCTATGGGCGCCCATGGTACCGGGGGCTAAGTTAAAATATAATACAATAGATGAACATTCAATTGTTGAACTAAAACGATGGCTAGAATGCAGAGGTGTACAAAAAACCGGGAAAAAGGCTGATCTTATTCAGAGGTTAGAATTTTATTAAATTTGTATATTATACTTGTTTATCTCTAATAAATATGTTTTTCAAATAGGGTTATTAGTTGCATAAATGATGGCCGTACAAATGATATTGATGTGAGTGTTGACAAGGAAAAATTGCTTGAGGTGATCTACAATAACAATAATAATTCAGTTACACTTGATTGTACAAATCCTAACGAAATATCAGCTGAAAAATGGGATATATTTCCATCAAAGAACATTCCTATAATGTTTAATAAAGGGCACATTTATTATTACATTGTAGAAAGTGTTCAGATTATTCTACTACAGAAAAACCATTCCGACGAGGACAACAGTACTGTGATAGTGGACATGTTGACAATCTTAGGACTGTATAGTAGGTGATAATTATATTGTAAAAAATAAAGTTACAGCTTCTTTTAAACAAAATAATTGTTCAAAAACAATGAAATCTGGTAATATTAAAAAAGGAGCTTGTAATTGCAAACAGTTTTTGGAGGGAACTCTATCTATGAATCTGTTGCAAAGACCGTGTGCACAACGCATGATGAAAAAACTGACTATTTAATATAAAATTCTCTATAAATTCTAACATAATTAAACCAATAACAACGTACGTAGCTATCACTCGGATATTGTTTGTTAGAATAGTTTAGCCAGTGTCCGCTGGCGCCACTATCGATTCCTAAATGAATATCGTCTATTGAAACTTTCAAATGGCACATTACTTAATGTGCATTCTGATCGAAAAATCCCGCGCGGTCGAAATCCCACGCGGTCGAAATCCCACGCGGTCGAAATCCCATTCGGTCGAAATATACTCCACCACTTTTTCCGTTCTACAGAAATTCAAATATTTCCATGCCGTCGAATCCCACCCGATCGAAATGTTACACGATACAAATCTCTCGCTCCCGTACCCTCTCTCTTTATCGATCGTATTGCATTCTAACAATCTATGCTTCGTGATAGTTCCGAGTCAAAGATAATATATTAAAAAAAAATTAAAACATATATTATTATACAACAAACTATTTAATGAATGAAGCAGGAAAATAATTTACCTATACTTTTAAGTAAAATTATTGATGTTTCTGGCCCGCCATTTTAGATTAGCTGTCATATTATGTGAATAAGCAGTTCATTCTTTATTTCAGTTGTAAAATTATGTATTACTGTGTCTATTATAAATCTTATGTTGCTTTTATTTCCAAATATATTTTCTTCCACTCGGCATATTTTGACAATAACGCATGGGCGGATCTAGGAGATATCCAAGGACGGGGCGAATTAAGAAACTTTAACTTCGTTCGAATTAAAAGACATAATATGAAAATATGACAATTTTAAAAAATAGAAGCAATATTTCATTAATTTAAGCTTAAAGCACAGAATAGACTTTATAAGTTTTCAAAAGAAGGTACAGAAATACAAAATTAAGTAATCGATTTTTCGTTTATTTCAGCAATGAAATATATGTTGACAACAAAAATATAATATGACAACAAAAATATGATGCATAACAAAGGATAAATTAATACATACAAATCAATTAAATTATAAAATCAGTTCTTTTCTTTTTTGTAGTAGCAAAACGATTAATTACATTTTCAATGTTTATATCTATGTCTTGATGCAAATGTATAAGTGCCAGTCCTAATAACCTGTCTTCTATCATCCTATTTCGCAGCCATGTCTTCAGCCTTCTAAGAGCGGAAAAGCTACGTTCTGCACTGGCTACGCTAATAGGCAACTTTAATAATATTTCAAGTATAGTGTATGACATTTTTGGTACGCATCAAAGTCAATAGAGGAATATATCTCTACAGCATTTTTTAAGTTTATTTCTTTTGAAGGAGATTGAATTAAACGTAGACATTTAGCGCGCCAAATAGTTAATTCAGCAGCAAATATTTCGAGTGAATTAACGTTTTGTATATTTAATAAAATAATTTTGTATTTTGCCACAATATTTTGGTAGATGTTTGCAAGTCTTCTGTACTCATTGTTGTTAATTTATGGGGAAGTAAAACACTTAAATGAAATGCATTGAGAGTATCTTTAGAAAAACGATTCCTCAAATCGATTATCATAAAATCTAATATAGGAATAAAAATACTTTTTCTGTAGTATTCTTCTGTACTACATGATGTATAATTATCTCGAATTTTAGTTACTCGTGGCAAAACAATAACGATGTTTGCGTTTTTGATTGGACATTTTATAATGAAGTATACTGAAATGCAATCAGAATGAAATTAAATTGATTTTTATACCTTACAATTGTCTAAGAAAAATACTTACAAGTATATTTAGTTGAAATAAGCTATACGAAGTATTCAAATATTTTATTATGTACAACGTATGTAACCTAATAGTACATTACGCATTAATAAAACTGCGACCGACGTACTGACGACTGGCGAGTCTATTCCACGATACGGGGTGCCCAGCATAGTAGTTGTCAACTTGCCCTGAATTATTTCATATCAAGTAACCAAACGCCGATATTTACGAGATTATATATTTTTTAAATTATTATTTTATTAAAATTTACCAACCACCAAGGAGGGGGTGATCGCCCCCATCGCCTCCCACTGGATCCGCCAATGCAATAACGGTAACTTGATGTATCTACACATACTTGTCTACTTGAAAATAAATTTAATTATTTTATAATATTAAATAACTAGTAAACTATCATTTTTATTTAAAATGTATAGGTAAATTCTTTTCCTGCTTCCTTCGTTGTATACTCGTAATAATATAACATGTTTTAAAATTTCTTTTTAATATATTATCTTTGACGCGGAACTACCACGAAGCATAGATTGTTAGAATGCAATACGATCGATAAAGATAGCGGTACGGGAGCGAGGGATTTGTATCGTGTAACATTTCGACCGGGTGGGATTCGACGGCGTGGAAATATTTGAATTGCTGTAGAACGGAAAATGTGGTGGAGGTACATTTCGATCGCGTCGGATTTCGACCGCGTGGAATTTCGACCGCCCGGGATTTCGACCGCGTGGGATTTCGATCGCATGGAATTCGACCGCGCGGAACGTACTCCATTCTGACTAATCAGAGGGTAGAATTTTATTTTCCTGTCTAAACCAACGCTATTTTCTTAAGTGAAATGAACTATAGAACCGTGAATAATATGTAAAACTTTCTCACCTGGATATATAATCTTCTGGTATAAAATCATTCTGACCCAGAACAAATATTTTATAATTATCATCAAAGCCATATGATTCGAATTCGCGTCTTTTGGCTATTTTCCTTAAGGGACAGATAGTAACGGCTGGAAAAGGAATTTCCCAAACAGGAGTGAACTGTTCTGAAAATGACACCACAACGGGAGTTTCTCTCCACTTTACATATTGAATGGAGATCAAGTATACGCTTATGATTGCGATCACAACAAATCCAATAGCCCACCATATTCTAAAATGAAGAATTTATCTTAAATATGACAAGATATGTAAAGGAGTAAAGGATGTGGAAGAAATTTTAATATTTAAAATTCTGACTATAGTTTTTTATAATCAAATTTAGATTATATTCCGAATTTGAAAGGCCACTCTCGGAAGCTATATGAGATTCATATTCGGCTAAATGGGACATCTAGGCCCTGTTTCATAAAAATTACTAGTCGACAAGTTACAAGTGACAAGTTCTAGTAATTCCTGTTTCAAGAATAATTTTTGACTACTTGTCAGTTTTCCAATATTGTGTATTTTTACAAGTTGACAAGTTTGAAACCATGGTTTCATAGTAAATGCAATATGCAGCCACCTTTGCATTAAATATATATTTTTAATCACATTAAAAAGTAAGCGTTTTAATAGTAATTTAGATTGCAAGACCGTTACTCAGAACTTTGCGGGCGTGCACGGTACCTAACGAGCGAGTGAAGCGAGCTTGCTATCCGTGCGAGCACGTAAATTTTGGGTAACGGTTGAGCATTGTACAATGTTTTATGATATACTGAATCGTAAATAATTAAAAAAAAAATATTGGAGCCTACAACACAATACATTAAATTATTTGATCGAAATAGTCTGTGGAAACATGGCGAAGCGAAATAATGAATAAATAAAATTGTATCAGAGCTGGGCAAAGTTACCAAATAAAAATACTCGAGTAACGAGTAAAAGTACTTTTAAAGTAAAGTACTAGTACTTTGAACACTTTTTGGGAAAAGTACAGAGTACTTTTTTAGTACTTTAAAGTATTTTGTAAAGTACCTACTTCTACGTAATATAAAATTATGTAACAAATCGCATCTATTGTATGGTAAAAATTTGGAAATTTCATATAAAATTAAATATTTTAGAATTAAATACCAGTGTTATTCCAAAATTATGTAGATTAGCTTTTTTAAAATATGTCACCACTCTTTTAATAATAAATATTTAAAGGAATATCGTTTACGTATTTGTTTCCACCTTAAAATATTTAAATATTTAATTATAAAACGTAAGTTCTTCTATATATCAAATAATAATAGAATATACTATTATTCACGAAAGATGACTATTCAAGGTCATTTGTTCGAAGAAAGAATACACATCACTTTATAGCAGTAGCTTAGCAACATTTTGTATTAGAAAGAGAAAAATTATTTGACCTATGTCTATTTAATTTATGTGGTGTGACAGATATACGTAAATAGTGGCATTACTTTCTAACACACTATAAATTATAATGACATATGTCGTAGAATTACAGATACCTAATTATCTACTACACTGTCCTCTGTTCTAATATTTACCCAGTGGCGTTGACGTTTAAATCAAATTATTATTCCTTGGTTTATAAGTTAAGTCTATGTTTTTGTATTTGCAAAAACATAAGTGAAGAACATAAATCTTTCAGAAATGCATTATTTAGAAATAAACATAATTTTCAAATGAATTACTCTTATTTTTTCAGTTAAATGTGCCCATAAATATTTCATGTTGCACGCCTATGCATTCGAAATGCAATGAAGTTATCTGCAAGTAATATTATATCAGACGGCTTACAAATGACCTTGAATAGTCATCTTTCGTGAATAATAGTTTAGCTATTTGTTTGTGCAGTATGCAAGAAAACTGCCTACTTACTACACACAAGATTTTTTTCTATTACCGTTTCTAAAAGTATTTTTCAAATAATTTTTTTAAAATTTCACATTTAATAGTCAATTGGCGACTAAAATTAACGTGAATCCCTCAAGCGGACAATATTTGCAACTATTGAAAATGGTATTCTGTTATTCAACTTTATAGTAAATATATATATAGTGCATTGGTTTCCTTGCCGGTTTCTTGTATGTTTTTTTTTTTTTTGTTTTAAAGTACCTATAAATTACTTTACAATATGAGCAAAGAACGAAAAAATATTAACAACGTCAATTGCTGCGTGTATGGCTGTCATTCTCGGGGTAGTAAGAAATTATCTGTCCCAAAAATTGGTGAGAGGAAGAGTGACATCCAAACTAAATTTGGTAAAATGGAGTCTATCGACAAAAGAGAGGGCTGGATTAGGAAAGTACGAACTGGAAAACAAGTGACGAATCATAAGAGGATAACAAAAATTAAAAGTATTGTATTATTTCTTGACCAATTCATGAGTAAAATAATACACTTTTCACTTTATATGTAGCATTCAATATATTTCTTACACTTGTAAATAAAACAATTTGAAAGACATTTGACATTAGTTCCATTTTAATTTTCTTAACTAAGTACAGTGAATACATATTTATTTAACATCCATGAATAATATATGGTACTATTTTACTATCTTGTACAAAATATTAAGACAGCTGTAATGTGTTTGCATTGGCCACAAGAGCATTTTGTAAATAATCAATTGTAAATTTAAAGTTCTTCTAATCTCATGAGGATGTGACGTTAGAGCACTTGTTTAAACACAGCTCAATTTTTTTTTTAGTCTGTAGCACTATGTTCAATAACGCCACATAAAAATAAAATCCCACGATTAAACAATTCTCCTCCTTTTATAAAACTTCGAAAAACATTTGTTGCCTTCAAATAAGTAAACATTTCCTTAGAAATAAATCTAAGATAACTTTCTTCGAATGTCATTATAATTTAAGTACGTACAGAAAATTATTACGAACAGTATTTATAAAAAGTTTAATGAAATACTTCAAAACGAATGTTGATTATACAATGTTTCTTTATGCGATCTTATAGCACAATACCATTTTCAGAGCACGTGTATGCTACAACACTAGCGCCACCATCGGTAGTTTTAGTCGCCAATAATAAAGTATCGTTGGTAATTTACATTTCCACACTTGTGTAGAAATTTATAACATTAGTCAACTCAAATGAATATGGAAACCAAAGATTTTTCTAAATGATAGTAGAAAAATATATAAACTGCATTCTGTTTTGCATTTGGTACAATAATGACGAACCTGCACAGATCTGTGGTACACAGATTTGATCTTTTATGAACAATTGGTGCAGAAGCATGTTCGTTGTACTCGTAGACATAAAATAATAATTTAAAATATTAATTTGAATTTCTCTTAAGTATTCAGAAATACTCAGAGTACATGAAATTTCATGTACTCTAAGTACTTTTTAGAGTATTGAGTACGGGTATTTAGATGAAATGTCGCAAGTACAAGTAAAAGTAACAGCTTTTAAAATGTACTCGAGTACGAGTACAGAGTACAAAACTTTGACTTTAAACAGTACTTTCGAGTAAATGTACTCGAGTACGCCCAGCTCTGAGTTGTATACATGTTGATATGGTTTTAACAGCTCGTAAATCATTTTTTACCATTAGCAACAGAGCTCTGTAATAAGACGTTTACGATTCAGTATAACGTAATAGTAGCCCGAGGGATAGATGTCGTCCGATGGGCATTATCATCTAGTAACGCTCGTGGTGCATACAAAATTTTATGTCTCACTAGAATATGTGAAATAAGTCTTCATTTATAATAATTTTGATTACAATAATGCTTAAGCTTTGGTGTTGCTAAGGCTGTTGTTTAATTGTTTTGTTTATCAACATTTATTTATTTTTAAAACATCAACGTTCTATATCGTTGGAGATGATGTAATGGGTGAATTTG
This sequence comes from Harpalus rubripes, assembly GCA_963082715.1. NCBI lineage: Eukaryota > Metazoa > Arthropoda > Insecta > Coleoptera > Carabidae > Harpalus > Harpalus rubripes. Next base: position 19,146,653 of record OY720464.1, read on the forward strand.
ATGTTTCGGAAGATATTTTATCGAAACGGTGAAAAGAAATTATCGTGAATGCTTCTATATACTTTGAGGAAGAGAAACGCATAAATGTTCCCCTAATTATTCCATTCTGGTCTGTAGAAGATATAAGTATTATAATTTGAGATTCGTTTTCACATGACAGATCTCAGTTCTATATTTCTTATGCACTTATTTCTGAATATTATTACATTTTAGAAAGTTTGTACTGCTTTGGATGTGTCACATGTGACGGTAAATATTATCAAAAAATCTGATGTGGCCAGCACATTACCTTCCGTCAGTTATATGAGGCATTTACGAAAATTCTACCGGTGAACTGTTACCAGTAAACAGCTGTTTATCAGCTTATAGCTACCGGAATCAATATTTTAAGAACGCAAGTTGTAAACAGGGAGATCCATAACCTATAAAAAAATTTGAAAATTTGAAACAGGCTAGAAATTTGATGTAGTTAACAAACTGAGCAGAGTCATACTTTGAACACATTTCCACTTCTAGCGCGTGCACTTCGCTTTGCATCACTACCTTTTTTTTGAGATTAGATTCTTCATGTATCCGGTAGATGGATCTGGTAGATATTGTACAATTTTCGAACACGGTAACTTTTTACCAGTCGTGTTTTCGAACACAGTCGGTAGATGAGGTATCTACCGGTAGAATTTTCATCGTAAATGCCTATGTATTCTCTATAAAATACTATACAGAAAGTTCCTTGTAAAAGATTCTAAATTTCTTATACGTACATTACCTGTCGACAGTTGTATGTACTTTATACAAATTCCATACAGAAAGTTTCGAGCAAAAAATCCTAAATTTCCAGTAAAATTATAATATAACACAAATATACTACGAATATGTCAATTGACACTGACATCTTTCAATCAGAATTTTCATAATATAGTAGCTGTTTTCATAGCTATGTCTACTTTATGAAATTTAATTTCTTTATAATTTTTTAACTCTATATCCATTTAATATTAAGTATAAAATGCAGTCAAATCGTATAGAGAATACAATGATCTTTAATATTTATAATAACATTAAATGTAAAAAAATGATATTTAACATCGTTTTTTCAAGAAAAACTGTTAAAATCTTCAAATAAGGGTACTTCCGGTTGACCAATTATAACCAAAATCTAATCAGCTCTTCATATGGATGCAACGAAGAGGAATACGAAAGAATTATAATTTTTGAGATTGTAGTTTTAGAGTTATCGTAGACGAAAATTTTGTTACACACACACACACACACACACACACACACACACACACACACACACACACACACACACACACACAGACACACATACACACACACACACACACACACACACACACACACACACACACACACACACACACACACACACACACACACACAGACATCGTAAAAATAGTAAAATCGTATTCTAGGGACCTTAAAACGTGCTTATTCATCAAAAACTCACCACCGAATTTTTTGACCAAAGACAATACCTTCCTTACCTAAAGGTGACGGAAGGTAAAAAGAATGCAAACGTGGATCAATATCGTCCCCAAAAAAATTAGTGATCCGTCATCCGTCAAAAATGAAAGCGAAACATTGCAGTCTGCAATTCGACGTACTTACTATTTACATGTGTGGTGAAAGTAAATTGCTTTTTAAGGCCCTTTTCATAATCAATTTTAAGTATTATAATTAAATTAAAAATGATTTCTGTGTTGTGCTTTCAAAACTGTTTCTTATTATATTAATTGTTGTAATCAATTAATGTTAATTGTTGTAATCAATTCTTATTATTATTGTAATGAATTATAATTAAAAAGAAAATAATTTTAACTATATACCGTTCATATTATTTCTAATTTAATGTCCATAAACGGTGATCGGATAATGAACTATTATGTCCTCCCATTATGCCCCGGTTGTTATAGATATGTTTATATACACCGTATTCTAGCAATAAACAGTTCATAATACTTTAATGAGACATAAAATAATTGAATTTAATTTTGTAATTCAACCCTTGCATCAATGAAAGTAAAGCAGGTGAAATTATAATTAATCGCAATTATATTTAATATGGCAAAAAATGATTGCTTTCCTATAATTATGGTTCAAAATCTAGTTGTATTATTAATAATATGGATGTATACAGTAAAGAAGATATTATATAGTTAGCAGTGATACTTATGTTAGTGGCCATCTGATTCTTGACGAAATTGTAAAATTTTATTTTTGAAATATCTGGTGTTGCCGATTTAATTTATAGCCTCTTTTTATTGTTGTAGTTTTCTTCTAAAAGTTTCAAGAGAGTCAGATTCCGCATTTATTTAAAATCTTTTGTTAAATCCCTTCCCTATGTTCCAGTTTTTTGTGCTGTATAATATTTGTTACATTTTTGTTATAACAAGAAAATGGCAAATATTCAAACACATTGTTCTAACTATGCATATCTTAATAATCGTTGTTAATAATCAATGATTACGATTAACCATGAAATGTTCATAATTGGCGATTACGATTTATCTTAATCGTAATCGTTGCGTTACTAATTGTTAAAAAAAAATAAGAAATTTCCAGAAAAATTATGAAAAATCTATACCTGTTCAACTTCAATTTCAGTAAACTTAACCATTTTGAAATTAGGGTTGAAAAGGTATAGATTTTAAGGGAAAAACAAATGTAAAATACAATAGCCCTTTTATCAATAAATTTCGAACAAAATCAGTTTCTTTTTTGTTTCATTTAATATGGCCTCCCAGAGGCACATTTAACCGAAGTCGTATCTCTATAGTTACCATACCGAGATTCCAATGTTGGCAAACGAAATCCTGACCTGTAACCCTGTACGAGTATACTTACCGTTCTGTACAAGTTTTTTTCACGTCTGTAATATATGCAATGCCGTGTATTGTAGTTTCATAACTTTTATGCTTTGATTTGGTGTCAGTATTTAATTTATAACTTACAATTTTGTTAAACCATTGTAGAAATTTATCCATTTTGTTGTAAGTATGAACGTAAGTTTACTGCTCAATATTTCTAAATCATATTCATTATACATCAGCTAAATGCACTTCGTGGATTATTAAAATCATTTTACAAAGTACCTAATACTAAGAAAAATTACATTTTCGTATAAAATATTTATATTTTATTATATAGGAGTACAATTTTAATATTATACAATATATTGTACATTTAATATTGTGAAAATTTCATTATCTTCTTATGGGGTTAATCATCACTTTTAATAAAAGTGTTTTAACATTTTTTTGCCGTTTTTTGATAGAATAAAATGGCGTAATTAGCTTTTTTGAAAACTTAATATATCTTGAGATATAACACAAGAAACAAATGAAAAAATTCATTACAGATCATTTGTTTATTTTGATTCCATATCTATTCTCAAAATTATTCTTGAGTAAAACTGAAACAAATATTAAAAATATACAAATGATGATCTGTAATAGATTTTATCATTTGTTTCTTAATAATTTAAAAAAAATTCTCTCCAGGAAATTAATAATTCATCTTTTATTCATGTTTAAAACAAAAGAATGTAGACTTGTTATATATAATTGAAAAGCTTATAAAATAAGCAAAAAGAGGAGACTATTTTTTACATAGGTTCCCATTTAAAAAATCATAAGTTTGTGTTATATATCGCGAATTATTAAATTTATCAAAAAATCTAATTACGCCATTTTGTTCTATCTAAAAAACAGTACAAATTTCGTAAATATAATTTTTCTCTAACTATAATAATACATAAGATATGATATACATATTTTCAAAATGAACCAAAAACGAGTTTTTGTCTGTAGCTCAGAAACAAGAGAAGATCATAAATTCCTGTGGTGACTATTAAACTTTTTTCGAAAAGTTGACCCTGCAATGTGCAAACGGTTTTGATATATCGTTAATATTACCCAAGATACCTTAAAAAACATCGAAAATGAGATACCTGTACAGTATTGTTTATTAAAGTCATGGATACCAAGTACATTATGTAGTGTATAATACACACGGGCATTTTGAGTTATTGATATGGTAATGTTAGACTCCGGTCGCTGTAATAATACACCAGGCACATTATAAATACGCTATTACATTGTGGCTGCGTACTAGTGAAAATTAGCGCCTCCCCTTAGCAACGAACAACTTTGTATGGTAACGAGACGCGAGACGCTAGTCTTGTATTAGCCACGCTACTGTTTGTTGATGGGCGTGTTTAAAATATTTTCGCGCACACATACGATGACGTTGTGGGCATATTCTTCAGCTTACCTACTTTGTAAATTTTATTAAAACTTTCTGATTCGTTATCCGTATAGAATATTTAAAAAATTGTAGTTAAGACAAAATATTGTATGTACCACGGGTGTTACTTAATGTTTATATTTTTAAGCACTCGGGCCGAAGGCCCTTTGGCGGGCATAAATCTTCGTAATACCGTGGTAATACTCTTGGTACATAAAATACTATTATTCCACAGACTAGAAATCATATTTTTTTTTAAATTTATATAAGAGTAAAGTACTTGGATACCTTTAATTTTTAAGATAGATTCTTTTTACAAATATTCTTTAGAAAACATTCTTGATCTATACAGATGTTCATTTTATTTTGTCCACTATTGCTACCTCGAGAAGTATAAGAGTTACGAGGTCGGTTAAATTAGCAAACAAATTTTATTTTACTAGACTATTTTCAGAAGTATTTTTTTTCAACCAGTGGCTTTCAAACTTTGTTATTTTAAATGGGACCTTATATTTTTTATTTACTTATTAAATAGAGAATTTTATTCTGAATTCAGTGATAATACTTGTATACCCTTAGATAACAATTTTTTTGAAAATAATTTAAGTATTTTTTTATGTTAATTTGATTAAAATATGGCTAGTATGAAATAGATAATTTCCTCGCGAGCGAAAAATTTGTAGGCCAAGTCGTAGGCGAGGTCTACGGTTTCGCGAGTGGCGGAATAGTATGTTCTATAACTAGTATGGAATATATAATTTCCGCTCGAGCGAAAAGTTTGTAGGCCGAGCCATAGGCGAGGTCTACGGTTTCGTGAGTTTTAGACTATACTTTCTCTAACACTATTTAAAAAAATACATGTTGCTCATCAATGGACCTTTTCAGTTTAACGGCTATCTCTTTCTATCGCTGCAAATAGTAAGAAAATGGCGCGAACAACTGCCAGTTGGGCTGTAAAACAAAACGTCAAAAATATTGCAGTCATTAAAATACCTGTATTCTCAGTGAAAATTTGCATCGTTAGATATTTTAACTTCAATAAAAGCTTTTGTAACTTATTTCGATAATTTTTTTTAAAGTTATCTGATATATTCTCACATTTTACGTCTTAATTTTTTAGAAACAATCGCCACAGATCTCAGTTGTTCTTACTATGCGCAGATCCCAGATCCCCATTGCGCATATCTTCTATCTCTTTAAATTGAAAAGGTCCATTGACATTTTTGCTAAAAATAATAAAATATTATTAGTCTATTACAAAAGCAATAATTTTTTATTTAACTTACCATGTAAAAAAATCTTTAAAACGCGTAAAATAAGGCGTTTAATTAAATTTTGTAATGAGGTGACAAAATCAAAGAAACAAAGCGCCAAGCAAAGCCGCCTTGATTTTGAAAACAATTGCGTTTTCCCATGTATTTTAAATGGGTGAATTGAAAAACTAGTGGGCTTTGATATTCTGTAACAGTCACAGAATGTGTGAATTCAATAGTAGTGTTAGAGAAATACTATTCCATACGAGTTTTAGACCATGCTTTCTCTAACACTATTTAAAAAATATATTTTGCTCATTACTTGCCATTTGCTAAAAATAATAAAATATTATTGGTATGTTACAAAAGCAATAATTTTTACCATGTAATCATTACTTTTACAATTTGACAAGTAAGACAGTTGAAGTGATAAAATCAAAGCTGGCTTGATTTTGAAAACAATTGCGTTTTCATATGTATGTTAAAGGAGTGAATTGAAAAACTAGTGAGCTTTGATATTCTATAACAGTGTTACGGAATGTGCTCATTCTGTAACAGTTTTTAGTTACAGAATGGGTTAATTCTATAGTAGTGTTAGTGAAAAAAGAATACATGTCATTTTTTTTACCTACAATTAGAGTGCTCTGACGCCCTGACAGAAATCTTTTTAATTTATCATAAATGTCAATGCAAAAAATATGTTCACGTATTTCTTTCATGGCATTCTAATTCTGTGTAAAAAATAACACACTCATTTTTTCTATTCGTGGCACTCTTATTACGCCCATATTTTAATCAAATTAATGTGAAAATTTACATACGATAAGGATATATAAATATTATATCACTGAATTCAGAATAAAATTCTCTATCAAATAAGCAAAAAAGTGTATAGTTTCATTTAAAATAACAAAGTTGGTTTCCACAATTTGTGACCACTGGTTGAAAAAAAATTATACTTATTAAAATAGTCTTGTAAAATAGAATTTAACCGACCTCGTAACTCTTACAGTTCTCGAGGTGGCAGTAGTAAACAAAATAAAGTGAACAGCCTGTATACTACATAATATAAAGATTTTTGTTACTTCTTACCTACCCACAATGCAAAAATACACAAAAAAGGAACGCTTGCTAAAACTTGTTAAACGTAGTAGTTTTTGAGATATTTTAATTTTTAGAAAAAATCAATTATCAACTCTGTATCGAAACGTTTCCAGGAATACCTTCATATAACATTTTTTACTCAAAATGACTTCCCCAATACATAGTTTAATTTTGGCAGGCCCGTTATGAATTCCGTGTACCGTTATTTTGGTTAAATGAAAAAAAAATTGTTGTTTTCTTTAATAACGGAAATATTTGTTGGTTCATTCTCCGGTGATCAGCCTGCTTGCAATATAGCAAATAATTAATTTTAACGTTATCTTAATTTTTTTTTCGAAATTAGGTAAATTTTCAATTATTTGTTTATTTTCAGGCCATAAATGATGCGGCCGGACCAGTACTGAATGCCCGCCAAGAAGCTTTTGATATTCGGCGGGCTGGAATGCACACAGCGTCTAATCCTAGGAGAGGTTTGGAAGCTATGATGGTCCCAGAATCATCCCAGCAAGATTCTAGAAATAGCAACGCTGGTTCTAGACCGCCTCAATCAGATAATGCAGAAGATGAACAGAAATTCCGCGGCATTAAACGAATGTTGGAAGACCCAGAAAGCGACGATGATCAAGCCCATGATGAAGTTAGATTATGGGAAGACGGATTCAAAGATCGGTATTATGAGTCGAAGTTTGATGTTCCAGCAGATCATCTCGAATTTAGGTAAATAATATTTGCGTGCTGTATGTGGGAATGTTAGAAAATTTCGTGTCAAAAATGATTTGGTATACGAGGATGGTTTGATGATTAACTTAATTCGCATACTAATAGAGGGCGAGAGCGACTTCTGTGCTCATAAAGTTTTCTTTCTATGGATGATTATTGTACGGTCACAAGTCATTCTGACACTAATTTGTTGTTTGGTAGTCGCTAAAACACAAGCGTTTCGAGTGATGGATAAAATTGAAATTCTTCGTGTAATGGGAGATGCTGGCAGCGGACTAGTGCAACTGTGGCGCCACATTACTGTCATTTTACAAAATTATGTAATAAAACAAGAGCACATAACGGAACTTGCGCTAGCCCAAACTGCTGGAATATTTATTTAAGCTAAGCAGTAGACGGCGCTCGCATCAGCGCCAGTTGTAAGTCGCCGAAATTACATTGGGTAAACTTGTCTCTTGTCTCCAATTTCAGCCAATCAGAGAAGTCAAAACTATGCCCTATGTTTTACAATACTGAATGACTTAAATGGAACAAGATACAAAAATCCATGTTTGTTCTCGTCAATTTTGGTTAGGTTATGTTCAAGGTATGTTTGAGTTTCTTTGTTTGATATACCAACATGATCATTTTGTATTCCATAAATATTTGCAACTTATTAAATATTAGGAATGATAAGAAAATAATTAGAGATGCAGTCTTGGTAAACAGTGTCTATTAAATAGTCATTTAATTAACTTTCCTACGTTTCGATTTCAAATGAATCATCATCAGCGATAGCTAATGTACAGTTGGAAAAAAGATCATTACATTACAAAATTAAAAACTGTAAGGATGAAAATGAGTTAACTTTAGTTGTTTCTGATGTATGCACGTATTTTATTACCTCTAATACTTTTTGACGACATTTTCATCCTTACAATATTTGATTTTGTCATGTAATTATCTTTTTTTCAAACTGTACATTAACACACATATAATAGGGGACTACAGCGCAATTGATTTAAGAGAAGTTAGGAAAAAATATTAAAAGTATATGCTTAATAATAAATATTAATAAAGAAATAAAATTATTGAAATACTTCAGAATTAAGGGGATTTTTGTTATAGCAGCTCGTCACCATATAACGAATACCCAGTTAGGGGCGCAGCTTACTACCAATGGAAGTAGAGAAATTCAAATAGCGGAGGCGTGGCTATCAGTCCAGTAGTGCAATTCTTAAACAGTTTTTGAGTATAAATATTTTGCATTAAACTTAATAATTTAAATACATTTCCAATACACCAGAAAAGTGTAACGGCCAAACTTAGGCTCGAAATTCAAACTCAGTTCATAACGCTGAGAACATAATTTCAATCCCCGTGTATTTCTTACCAAGGAAATTTTTGCTCAACTTTAAAGGCCGAAAAATCTCATAAAAGTAAATCACTTATGCTAAGCATTATATGTAGCATCTAGACCGATCCTTTATCTCCAGATTCGTACAATAATATTCACATGAACTCTGCACAGTTTATAATTATTTTAATAATAATACAACACTACAAAATTCATTGAACGTATGTCCTAGTTTGATCGTGCATGCTTCATCTTCTATTGTGCTGTCCTATTTACTGGTGGGCGAACGACATACGGTATCGTTGCTTGCACCAAGCATTTTAATTTCTAATAATTTTCTTACTTTACCTTTTCTACAGGTTTAAACTGCAATCTATTACTGAATAAACAAACTATCGAATTCTTAGCAAGAGCTGTTTAATTTCTTTTACAATTTTTTTTTTTGTCTGTAAAATTAAACTTCTATATGAAACCTATACTAGGGAATTCAAACTATGAACTCGCGCCAATGGCAAATTCTAACCTAACTTTTCTGGTCTATTATAAATCATGTAGACTTGTATAGTATAATAATATTCATTTATTTTTTATAAATATAATTTAGAAATAGCATATATTTCAAGAAAATTTAGGTCCACGAAGTAAATAGTTTGATATAAAAACTTCGTGACGTTTTCAAATTTCGGAGGACTATAACTCGCTTATTAATAGGAATTTTTTCACCGGATTTTCACCGACAGTTTTACTTAAACGTTCAGAAGAAATTATATTTAAAAAATGGTAGAATCCCCTATTATCGAAATCTTCGGAATGAAAATGTTAGCAGATAATTGGTCTTTATGTTTTTTTTTTAAATTTGTTTGGCCTATCACATTCTCTTCAACTTTTCTAGAGAAGTTATCAATTTGTAGTTTAAACATTGGCGCGCGCGCACACAGCCATGCGCTAACAACAAGAAAATAGACCATATTACTATCTCAGTGCGCATGCTCAGAATGCACCAATCATATGCTTGGGAGTACAGCAGAAATGAAACCAATGTTATTTTGTGGGAAAAATTGTATTTTTTTCTTGCAAGTTTCATTTCATGTTTAACTACTGGATTCTGCCCTTATAATATATAAATAATCAATAAATTAAACATTAAATTTTTAAAAAATTAAGCGCCTATTTACTCTTTTGTCACTGACAGATTATCTCAAACTAATGTTTTGCGTCTTGTGATTCTTTTGTAAAGCGCGACATATTTTTTGTAATTATGCTTGTTTACTATTTGTTCTTCCCGGATTGTGATTTGAATCCACTCATTAAAAAGAAATATTTTTTTCTTTTTCTCCTAAGAATAGTAAAGAGAAAAAAGTTAATATTGCCAACTTAATTGGAAAAATTAAAGAATAATTTGTCACCGTGGCACGCTTTTTTCATTTCATAAATCTGCCGGCAGAGGCGCTATAATAAATAATATGGTCTGTTGGGAGGGAGTAACAGTGCGAGGAACAACAGCGCATTATGTTTCGACTAAACGCTCCAATTGCGTTGAACTTTGGCGGGACTTGTCATTATTATCTTTAATGTTAATTATCAAACCTCCCTCGTTCTGGGTGAGCTGGCGTGTATTTACAAAATGTATGTTTAAGATTTTTTTTTTACAGGTATTCAATAGCTTTGCAGTACGTACGCGGACTATGTTGGGTACTGCGTTACTACTACCAAGGTTGTGCTTCTTGGAAATGGTATTTCCCGTACCATTATGCACCATTCGCTTCAGATTTTATTAACATATCTGGTTTGAGCACAGAATTTGAAACTGGCACTAAACCTGTAAGTTTTTATTCTTTAATTTCTATTTTATTAACACGTTCACTGCGTATACATCCTTATCATAGAGCGTATATCGCACATGAGCGACATCCGTCTCTCACATTTCATACATACATACAGGATGTACTCGAAAAGTGAAACATAGGAGTTTAACATGGGAAATCAATTTTTCTTTGCGCAAACGTTACCTAATTATTTTATGCAAAAATACTTCAAATAAAAGTTATAGAGATTTAAATGCAGCATCTAAATCATGTGAAACGATTATTTTATCACTTCATATAAACGTAAAAATGTAATACAAAGTTACAGCTTTTATGGGCATTTTGTTTAAGCAGCCATGGATTTATGACAAAAAAAACAAATACTTTGTTTTTTGTCATAAATCCATGGCTGCTTAGACAAAAAGCTTATAAAAACTGTAACTTTGTAATTAATTTTTACGTTTATATGAAGAGATACAATAATCATTTCACATGATTTAGATGCAGCCTTTAAAACTCTATAACTTTTATATAAAGTATTTTTGCACAAAATAATTAAGTAACGTTTGCGAAAAGAAAAATTAATTTCCCATGTTAAACGCCTATGTTCCACTTTTCGATTTACACCCTGTACATTACTGCATATGTGAACCATTAAGTTAAAAATCATTGAACTAACTAGGTACTGAGTTGTCCTTCGTTTATCGTTCTGACTCATTTCATATTGAAGTTAATTAATAGAAAACATTAGGTCTGTTCGTTTCGTCATTCCGCGTCTACGGTTTACTGCCGTGCCTACACATTTGAAATGAATACTGCAACAGACCTATTACAACTAATATGTTCAGCGCCTAGCGTTATTACAAAAAATCACAGACGCAACGAATGTGTTAACAAAATAGATATTCAGTGTTTAATTTTTAGTAAGTCGTAATTAACTACGTTATTTTTATTTTTCATATCGATACCATACGTGTCGCCAATTTCATTTTGTTACAAATGTTTAAATTTATTAGATTACATACCGGGTGTTATGTGAGTAATTTGCCACATGTTACAAGGTTGAAATGTATCGTAATCTGCAATAATTTCTTTTCTAATGTGCTTGTAGCAATTGTAAAAGCACTTCACGAAGGACCAATAACAATCACAGTAGTTTGAGTGACAACAACAACAACAACAAGAACAACAACAACGCGGAACATGGATAAAACACTTTTTATTAATAGTCCAGGAAATCTACTGATAAGCTTTTTAAACTGAATACTGCGGAATACACTGGACAACTTATCAAAAGTTTCCGGAAATTGGGCCATGGGAACCTCCCGCAAATTTGTAAAAATGACATTTTGACGTATTTGACCATTTTCTCGAAAAAAATTGCGCGTATCAAAATTTAGTACAAAATTAATGCTCAAAATTTTTTACACAAAAAAGGAATCTTACACTTTTTATCTAGGATGAACTCTCAAATAGTTAGATTAAAAAATGTTTAACCAAAATAACAATTTATAAAAGAAATTTAAATTACTCAAAAAATATACAATATTACGTATTTAATATTTAGTCTAACAGGTTTTACTGTTTTAACAGTTTTAATTCACAGTGGCATCGAAAGAAGTAAATTATCAATGATTTTTAATTAATTTTAACAAATTTTCAATTCTTCATTCACTACTCTGATTCTGTTAAAAGATAGGATATTGTTAGTACATAATTTGCAGGAGGTTCCCATGGTCCGATTTCCGGAAACTTATGATATATTGTTCAGTGCATTTTTCTGGACAGGATTCCGTGAAAAAAGCTTTTGTTGTAATTTCTTTGTGTTAAATAGTAGATTTCCTGGACTATAATGGCGACTGTTTTGAAGCACTTCTCCGTAAATCAAGTGCATGTCCGTGTATTATTTCTTGATTATACTTGCCGTCAAATAAGTATGAACTGGAAATTTCTATACACTGTTGCCAATGGACCTTTTCAATTTAAAGAGATAGAAGATGTGCGCAATGGGGATCTGCGCATAGTAAGAACAATTGAAATCTATGACGTTTGTTTCTAAAAAATTTACTCGTAAAATGTGAGAAAAATCTTTGGCAACTTTAAAAAACATCCGGAAAGAAGTTACAAAAGCTTTTATTGGAGCTAAAATGTCTGACGATGTAAATTTTCACCGAGAATACTTGTATTTTAATCATTGCAATATTTTTGACGTTTCGTTTGACAGCTCAACTGGCAGTTGTTCGCGCCATTTTCTTACTATTTGTAGCGATAGAAAGAGATACCCGTTAAATTGAAAAGGTCCATTCATATGGAGAATGTAGATAATGCTAAGTTATGAAGTAGCGGCAACACCGCAGTGCAAGGGACAGAGTGCGGAAAGGAGAAAAGTTGAGCATCAGTCCATACTCATTTGACGGCAAGTATAGTGAAAGTGACATGCATTTCTAAATATCTAACCCCCGGTATTATCAACAGACATTAAATTTTAAATGGACATTTAACGAACAAAAGCATATCGAAATGATAATGTTATACGAGATTTCTAATATTGAAACCTGAATTTCGATGTGCTTATTTTTTGATAAATGCGCATTTAAAATTAAATGTCTGTTGATAATACCGGCGGTAAGTCGGCAAGTATTACGTCACTTTTTGCAAATTCTACGTCATGTATGACAACCAAGAAATATTGTTTTTTGAAACAACTTGATTTCTAGATTTTAATTTATTAAGAAACTGTTTCGTAATTGATCGACTTTACAGTTCCACAACTTTAACAACTTGACACATTGGCCCAGTTTTACCATCTTCAAGTTAATAAATAACATGCGGTCAAGTTCATGTTAATAAAAAAAGTTGTTTTTCCATTCCGTGGAGAATAAATATGAGAATATAACTTCTTTCAGTTCTTACATAACACCTGTGTATTCGCATGACAGAATAATGACAAAATTTTGCTTATTTTTCTTAATTTGGCTTACAGTTCCGTCCTCTAGAACAACTGATGGGAGTATTTCCTGCTGCGAGTAGTGGCCACGTCCCGAAACCTTGGTCTGAATTAATGCACGATCCAGAATCTACAATCATTGACTTTTATCCCGAAGATTTTAAAATTGATTTGAATGGCAAAAAATTCGCATGGCAAGGAGTTGCCTTGCTTCCATTTGTGGACGAAGAAAGACTGTTCAAAGCTTTGGAACCATATTATGATTTATTAACTCCTGCCGAAATTGCTAGGAACATTAGAGGAGACGATAGATTATATGTTGGACCGACCAATCCCGTCTTTGCTTTAGTGAAGTCTTTGTATCAGAATGATTTAAATTCAGATCAAGAAACGCCGATTTCTGTCGAAGGTATGAGAGGAACAGTTCTACCAGCGATCGACTGCGTACCGGAAGGAGGGTAAGAAAAGCAAGTGTATAAGTTGAGTGTGTCTTTGTGCCTTTGTTTGTGTTGATATATTGTAAGCAGGGCAAGAAATAATAATAATATTAATAATAATGAAAATAACAGTTAATCACTGAAATCAAGAAAGTAATTTTTAGTAGTAGTTTTATAATTTGTTACTATGGTGTAGGGCCCGATTATCTTAAGAGATACAACATCGACATCGTTGTAATAGTATATTAAAGAACAAATGTCATAATTGTCATCTTGGGTTGGGCAACTCCGCTCCTCACAAAATAATCGATTTTTAAATAAAAAATCGTACTTTCTAAATGTAGGGAATTTAGTGTCCGTTGGAACATTCAAACTCTAATTATTAGAAATAAAAATTTAAATGAGAAAATAGTGTTTGTAGAAAAAGTAGTGTATGATATACGTGTTAAAAGTGATTTTATTTTATTTGAAGGTTTAGAGCACTCCGCTTTGCGTCGTATTCCAAACTTCCTTTTCCCAAAATAAAATGTCATTTTTAATACATATTATACATACACACATACATAATCCGGTCCTCTTGTACCTTAGGCGGTGTCGAGGTTTTCCTGATTGGTTTTCCCATGTAGCACGAACTTCTTCCACTGCTTGCGGTCTTTTGACAAATTTTTTGCCAAGTTCCAATTTTCTCCTGCCTCCAGCAGTATGTTTTCCACTTCACTGTTCCAAGTTCTTCTTGGTTTTCCTCTTCTATTTTTGCCGATCGATCTAGCTTCCCATATACAGGATGGTGGCGGTTAGGGGTAAACATAGGGATTTACATGGGATTTTAGTTTTTTGCAATTTCCTGCTCTCCTGTTCATTTTACGGCAAAAACTGTAGAGTACAAAATTGTTCAGAATTAAAAATTGCATACAAAAATGTATTTACATTTATTATTATGTTTTTGGTTTCTTCACAATTTTAAAAAGAAATTTCAAAATTTCCTGTTATTTTGTAGCAATAGCCATGGAATTTATTTTTTTCTGGTTGTCAAAAATTATTTATAAACGTCAACCATGCGTTAATCTAACTTAAAAATTAAATAAAAACAAACAACTTTTAATTTTAATACGCTTTATTTATTAGGTATACCATTTAATAATAAACCAATTCCAAATGTATCAACTACGTAGAATTTTGATTTATCATAGCCAATACCATTTCTTCATTCACTTCGTTATGACGTCTTCTATTATTGTCATTATTATTATTATTTCCTTCATTACCTTCGTTCACAGCCACAGCTGCACTAGCTGTGTTCTCAAATTTTTTAACAAGTTTAGAAATTGTTGCTATAATAGGAATTGGTGTATTTTCGTACTTTATGGAAAACAAATCACGTATTCTTCTAAAACTATTTCCACCATAATAATTTTTTATAACGAAAACTCGTTCCTTATTCGAATAAACATTCAAATTAACTTTTTATTAGAGAAAATTTCGAAAATTTGACAGAAATTGAATGACATTATTATGTTCAAACATTTGAGTTATAAGTCATGGCTATTGCTACAAATTAACAGATATTTGGAAATTTCTTTTTAAAATTGTGAAGAAACCAAAAACATAATAATAAATGTAAATACATTTTTGTATGCAATTATTAATTCTGAACAATTTTGTACTCTACAGTTTTTGCCGTAAAATGAACAGGAGAGCAGGAAATTGCAAAAAACTAAAATCCCATGTTATATCCCTATGTTCACCCCTAACCGCCACCACCCTGTATATTTACCTTGTCTCTCCTCACTCATTCTTACCATGCGTCCACACCACTGTAGCTTTTTTTGTTCAAGTTGTTTTTCTACTGATATCACGTCTAATTCTTTCCTTATATTTTCATTCCTTCTTCTCTCTATCCTTCTTGCTCCTATTATTCTTCTGAGAAATTTCATTTCCATTGCTTGTATTCTTCCTTTCTGTCTCTTAGTTAAAATCCAGTTTTCTCCTCCGAACAATAGTACTGGTACGTACATTGTTTTATATACCGATATTTTTGTTTTCTTTGTTATTTCTTTGTGGTCAGGGAATTTTCTCTGTAGTGCAAAATATATTTTGTTTGCTGCCTGTATTCTTTTATTTAATTCTTCGTCTATAGTCCCTTTACTATTTACGATATTTCCCAGATATTTGTATGAATCTACTTGTTCAATATGTTGTTCTCCTATATTTATTGTTACCTTCTTTTTCGTGTTACTGACAAGCATTACTTTCGTTTTCTCCGTGTTCAGAAAAAGGTTTTGTTCGGCTAGTAATCTGCTCCATACATTTAGGTTTTCCTCTAAATGTTTCTGGGAATTTGCAAACAAAAGAATACCATCCGCAAAGGCACATGCTTCTAGATATACCGGTTGAAGATTTCTATATCCTATCAAGAATTTCCGCATTTCCTTCTGGCACTGCTTGATTATATCATCCATAACACTTATAAATAAGAGCGGGCTTAAAATACTGCCTTGTGTGACCCCAGATGTTGTCGAGAATTTTTCCGAAAGCCTGTTACATGTTCTAACTTGGTTTAAAGTTTCTTTGTAGGAACTTTTTATCGCTCTTATTAATTTTTCGTCTATATGTTTACTTTGTAAACTTTCCCATATTCTGTTTCTATTTACTGAGTCAAAGGCCTTTTTCATGTCGAGGAAACAGATATCTTGATTTTTTGCTAACTTTTTTTCAAAAACTTGTTGGACTGTAAATAAATACATATTATAAATAACTATTTTTTTAGCTTTCTGACGATATCTAAGTTAACTACGTTCATTTGTTTAAAACTGTAAAAATGCAATACATAATATTAAATCTATACGCTTGTACCGTAACGCTCGAGGCGACGCCAATCGGCCAAAAATGAAATATTTGATCTGTCAGAAGTATGTGTATTCAATAGGATTTACATGTTATTAGGTCTGTTCGTTTCGCTACTTTGCGTCTATGGTTTACTGCCGCCCCCATACAAAGTATATTGACGCGGCAGTAAACCTAGACGCAAGGGTGCGAAACGAACAAATCTATTATAACTTGAAAAGATTTTATCATCGATAATGATTACTGGGTTCAATAGAAATAATTAAGATAAAAGGAATGTGATTATGCTGCGCTCAAAATTTATGAAATTTTGAAAGTAAAAACCCAGAATTCTGAAATTTGATCAGTTGAATAATATATTAATAAGTAATTTCAATACAAGAAACTGTTCTTCTATCACTTAAATATTTTAACAAGTAAAGAAATAATTTGTAACTAAACTTGAAATTATAGTTCAGTCGTATCCATGGTTTAATTTAATCAAAAAACTAGGACGTACAATTTTACAAGATAATGCAGCTGTGAATATATCATAAACTAAATTGTATTAGAATTAGAGACACATTCGTGATTAGCCATTTTCATTATTGTAATCAGAGTTCCTTTGTTGTAATTATATAAGTATTGCTTTATTGTAATCAAATCAAAGTTCCTGTTTTTTTAAAGAAAACTGAGGGACTCTAATCAGATGGACATATATTCAGTAAATGATGTACAAAGGATACATCTTTGATATACATATATGTTCATATGTCCCGATTATACTAAAAACATAGAGTAACGATACAATTATTGTAATAATCATTCTGTGTGATTAGTCGTTTTCTTTATCAGAGAGACACTTATTCACTATGCTCTGTTCCATTTAAGCCATTCAGTAGATGGCACTGGCAACAGCGCAAATCTGAAGTAGCCGAAATTATATTGGGTAAACTTGTCTCTTGTCTCTAATTTCAGCCAATAAAAGATGTGAAAACTATTCCCTATGCTCCACAATACTGAATGGCTTAAATGGAAGGTATATTATCTCCAGCCATATGATACAAATTAGATGTGTGCATTTGCCTCGATTAAACTATAGTTCTATAAAAACTTATAAATTTTATAATATTTTTTTTTGTGTTATTAGCCATTTTCATTATTGAAATCAAATTTTCTTTATTGCGAAATTTTTTTGTAACAGTTATTGCGTAGATTTAAAATTAAAAAGTTTGTCTTTTGGAAATTACAGGCCCTTGGTAAATCCAGTAGTTTCCTTGGCCTAAATTAGGTATTGGTCTTATCTCAAATTTGACAAAATTGGGCTGAAGTTTCCTTCTTATCAGTCAATGTAATTATTGCTTTTTTCATCACCTAACATTTTAAAATTAATTATTAATTAGACTAAAAATCTACATTATTTTACCTTAATTTCAACATTATAAAAATATTTTAATGTGTTCTATTGCCAAGAGCTCCTGAAGTTTCTCTTAAAACACCACCTTAATTTTCGCGAATAATTTTCATTAATTGTCTTGACTTTAGAAATTTAATAGCTTTCCACTAATTTTCTACCTTTACTTTTACTTTTATTTCGAAAAATATTCAAGTTTACGTCTTCAAAACCACAAGGAACGGTACAAGCGTATAGAGCTAAAAACTGTGGTTGTGGTAATAAAACAAATTTTTTTGCTAATTTTCTAATTTAAGGTGTTTTTAACCAGGTTACATGTGGTTAACCGCGTAGAAGCTCGGTAACCGATGTGTATAAAATTTTCCCTGTTACTACAGACGTTTCTGTCAAACTGATTATTTGACATTTGTCAAATATTTATTTTGTTCATAGTTTCATACATTTAATTTAAAGCGTAATATACGTTGACAAAAAATGTCAGATTCCATTTTTACTTTTACTGAAAATTACCTAACTGCCATAATGTCAGCGTTTTGACAGCTAGAAAAGTAACCTGACATATGTAACCGTCCTACATACCGCGGTTACACGTTTGATGTAACCGCAAGTAACCGGAATAAGCAATAATATACGGTTACCATGTAACCGGAGGTAACCGCTCTGAACAAAAAATGCCCATAGTTGCCGATTTCACGACCGATTCATAAAATTTAAGTAATGCCTATGTACCCGATGTGCACCACATTGGCATTTCCTACCAAAATTTCGTTTTCACCAACCGCTAAGCATTGTCTATCTCGTTTTAGGAATTACTTAGCTAGGTATCTATTTTCCGATGCATTCTCACCTCTTGAAGCGATTTCGATTTTTAAATTTTATTCTGTTTTATTAATAGAAAAGAATAGGTTTCATATTTTTGTAAATGAAATCTATAATATTTGAAATAAATGCTATTTACAATATAATTTATTTTTATTTCTCCAATTTTTAATATTAAAGTTGACATTTGAAAGATGAAGTAGCGATTTTTCGGAAGTAGCGCTACTTAGAGGTGGGAATACGGGTCTATAACTCCACATAATTTCCAGTGTCAATGTTGACAAATACAATTGACAAATGTCATAAAATATAAAAATTATTCATTTATTTCAGTGTGCAAATATAACATTACAAAAATTACTAATATTTCGATGCCTACGTAGGTAATTTCTAGCTGAGCATTGCTTTGTCGAAATCCAAAATCGATAAGTATCTGTTTAGGCAGTTCTTAAATTGAGGAAATTCCTAACTAGGTAACGGTTTAGGAATCGGTGGTGAAATCGGCCGTAGTTCTCTCAAAAGTTCATTCGGTCAAATTAATTTTAATATCTTTGAGTTCACCTCATAGAAGGCTATGCATATTGAAAACGAAATTGGAAGGGTGTTGAGTAATTGCAAAAAAAATATGGAAATGAAAAAACAAACATTTCATTTCATGTCACAATTATTGTTTTTATCTTTATTAATTGAAAAGGATTGATTTTTGTGTGGAACGAATTAACTTTCGATTTTATTTCTATTTATAGCATTTTGGATTCACCTGTAAAAGGCCTATCAACCCTGGACCAAAATATGATACTGTGCATCCGGTTCCGTGATCCAAAATACCCAGAGTCGTATGTATTTCCAGCTGTTAAACTTCCAGGAGCGAAACTTCCGGATCGAGTGCTCAAACCTTCAGATTTGGATCCACAACAGAACAAGAATTGGAGACCACAAATAGGTGAGACTTAAGGGATTATTTATTTTACTCTAACTAAAAATGGTTTTTATGTTTCAGGAATGGCTCCTGCAACGCAAAGGGGATTCTTAGGAGCAGCTGGACACAGGATGTTAGGACATCAAGGTTTCCAGAGACAGGGGCCTCTTCTAAACAATCCAGGGCAGTATGCTAATGTTCCACCCCCTTCAAATCTAAACAGAGGACGGGAAGGCGGATACAACCGGCAAAGTAAGCTAAAATTTCATATTTTATTAATAAACATAAATAATTGTTATTTTGTTTTAAAATAATATTTTTAATGTGGAAATAAACGATGAGTTAGGAGGAAAGTGTCAAACTTCGGAAGTAAATACAGGGTGTTAAGAAAAGAGTAAAATATTTTGAGGGTATTATTATAGGCATATTTCGATGTACTTATGCTGAATCAAAATAAGGACATTATTCTTGAAGTATATACATATTTTTAGTGTTATTGGCTGACACAATTTTTTAAAAATAAATTGTTCACTTCTGTTTTGTTCATCTCACTTTTCATCCTGCCCCACATACAAACTCATGGAGTGAGTTGATATGTGCCACTTTTTATCACTCTTTAAACAATTAATAAAAAGTTGATTTTATACTTTTAAGACACTGTAACTTTTGGGGTTTTTAGTAATATAAGTACAGGGTGTTTCAAAAAAATCGAAAAAAACTGACAAAGATAGTGATCGAACAAAATTTTGTTTATGTCAGTAAATACACTAAAAAAACAATAAAATTTTATAAGAAACATTTTCCTCAATTTCTAATAGTTACGAAGTTATTTGAAACTTAAATATTGGCCAAGGTCGCTACAACATTTAACATAGTACCATTAATTTTTTTTTAAAAAAAACAAAAGCACATCTAAATGACCTCTGAAAGGTAAAGAAAAAGTTTCATTTAATCAAAGTCGTAACTCTTAAGGCCCATTCAGAATAAAAAAAAAATAGCGGTAGTGTAAAAATTAGTGGCATCGGTAGCGTAAGAAATTTATAGTAATAATTATTTCCGTTCACAATGAAAAATTATTGAAATTATAGTTTCTAGGAATTTTTTATTACAAATTACTAGGGTGCAAGGTTGACAGTTATAGCTGTCATTTTATTTTTGCACGAAAAGCAAGTGACATAGATGATGACTTATTAATTACACTTAACCATAAGCACTCCATTGTGTGAGATAAACGAAGACATTAAGGGAATTTAAAATTGACTTTGAAATAAGCAAAAATGGTAAGTTACGTGTTCACGTTTAATTGTGCAAAGTTTATTAATAAGTCTGTTTGTTTATATAGCGCAACGTCTGAGGTACACCACAAAATGTTCCTTTTTCTGTTGCTCATTTTATCTGATGAAATCAGATATCAGATGTCAATAAACGTCAAAACTGTCAAAAAAATTAAGCGGTAGCGTAGTGGCAACGTAGAAGTTTGGAGATTGCAAACTCCTACCGCTGCCATTGCCACTGCGCTACTACTAATTTTCTTAATTTTTGGATGTGAACGAATACATTTGCTATAACGCATTCAATCTTTTACCCAGGCCACTACCACTGCCACTAATTCTACCGTTACTTTAATTTTTTTGTTGTGAATGATACTTTACAGTTTTCGAGATAGCAGACGTAAACCCCGTAAAAACTCATTTTTCACTGCCTCAAATCTCGGAAACTATGGAAGATCGGACCCATGTTGATTAAGCTTTTTTACTCATTTTTGTCAGTACTATATGCCCTTAAATTTTTTTACAGTATTTTTGAAACACCCTATATTTATGTGTAATATACGAGTACACTCTCGATGTAGCATTTTTCACACTATATTTTACACAAATTTCAATAATAAATAATGAAAAATAAGTTTTGTTTGAGTAGTACTGAAATGATTCTAGGACTTTTGTACGCCGACATTTGTGCAATAAAAAATGTATTGTATAAAGTTCACAGTTGTACAAATGTTTGGCGTATGAAGATTTTGCCATATAAATTCTGGCGTTAAGTTTCCGTCATACAAATGTTGGCATATATTGTTCTGTACACGTAATGACAACATATTTTTACCGTCATATAGGAGGCCAGTATTGTGCGAAATAGTTATTTATGTAACAAGTGTGTAAAGTAGTACTTTTTTGGTCGAGTGCGATGTTTTACGCATGACGCGCAGCCGAATGCGGAAATTGTAGCACGAGACAAAAAATACTATTTTACACACGTGTTACATACAACAGTTTTCCTACAACCGAAATGGTATCGATGTTTCTCATAATACTGAGTGTACAGGCATCCAGCAGCTTCAAATACTGTTAGTACTCTTTCTCATAACACTGTATAAAATCTAACTTAAACACTTGGAAGGATCGAAGACAGACGATGATTAGTCTTTTATAATGTACAAATTGTACATTTAATATTAAAATTTAAAATTAGGTTAGGTTAGAATACGTCTAAAAAATGTTAATGTTTTTAAAAATTATATTAGTACTCAATCTGTTAAAAAAATATTAGATTTGTTTCATTTACAGTGTATATTCATACTTCTTAATAAATTTTCCGAGGAATTACCAAAAAAATATTTTTTTTTGGGAAATTCATAAGGAATTTCAAATATGAATAAAAATTGTAACTGTAGGTTTATTTAGTTTTATTTTTCAGTGAAATTATGATAAAAAAATACATACATTTACTCGTATCAATATATTTATGCACTATCAGTCATAAATACGAGTAGAGCGACTCTGCAGGAACTAATAAAAAAATACTCCTCCATATTTTAAATATTCAATATATTTTCAAACTTCTTACATAAAGTAAAGGTACAATATTTATAAATCCTCAAATGAGTAATTCAAAAACTTCGTACTAAATTTCACAAGTACTTAAAAATATTGACCAGAATAACAATTTATTTTGAAGGAAACTTAAATTACACAAAAAATGAACAATGTTACATATATAATAATTATTCATAACAGCTTGAACCAAACATCAAGGCCAAATATCTTTTAAAATTTACTGGAAGTTTGCAAAAATTATATTCACGGGCTATTTCCAAAAAAAAAAACCGTGCAAAAAAGTAACAAAATTTCTTCCCGAAAATCGCGAATGAAGGAAATTCCGGGAATTTTCTCGGGAAAAAACAAATTCCTGGCGAGAATTTTTCGGTGACACGTCACTATATACATGTTAAAAGTGATTTTATTTTGTTCGAAGGTTTCGCGTCGTGTTCCAAACTTCCTTCTCACAAACTAAAATGTCACTTTTAACACATACCATAAATAACTATTATATATAACTTGAACAACTAAATGAAAAGGGGTCGTGTCACAGTTTTCAAATTTTACAGGAGGTAGAAAAAACTGAATTTATTTATACAGGATATCTCAATAAGCTTGCTCACTATTAGTAACTTTTTTATTTGAAGAGATACGAATTTGATTAAATGAGCAAAATTGTACCATTTTATGTTACAAAATTGGTGATATCAGCAAAAATAAATTTATAACGGCGGTTCCCAAAACATAAGACCCAACTTATTTATTTTAAATAGCATATATTTTTTATTTTTTTATTCGCCAGTAATATATAATTCTGAATATAGTCGTTTTATACCCTCGCATAACGATTTTTTTGAGAAAAATTCATATTAAGTTTTATATTAATATTATTTAAATATGTGCGTTATTTTTTTACATAGAATGTCATGAATGAAAGAAATGAGTATTTTGCATATGTTGACATTAAATAAAAAATCTGATGTGGCCAGCACATGACCTCCCGCCATTTCCATGTTTAAAATAGCAATGAGCTTTAAGTAAAGTGTCACTTCCGGTTGATTTTGTTTCAAATTATATACGAATTTTAAATAACAAATTTGAGAAGTTTTGGAATATATAATATATTTTTCACGAAAATCTGTTTAGAGCTTTAAGTAAAGTATAACTTCCGGTTTATTAATTTTAGCCAAAATCTAATATGTTGTTCCAATTCATATAGAAATCTTAAATACTAAATATGAAAAGTTTTGATTTATATTATAATATATTTATCACAAAAATCTATTTAGAGCTTCAAGTGAAGTATAACTTCCGGTTTATCAATTATTGCCAAAATATAATATGTTATTCCCTTTGATATAAAAGTCTTAAATACTAAAATTTAAAAGTGTTGGATTATATTTTAGTATAGTTTTCCATTAAAAACTGTTAGGGGTTTCAAGTAACGTACTACTTCCGGTTCTTCAATTTTACCCAAAATCTAATCAACTCTTTATATGAACGCAGTAAACTTAAATATAGAAAATAGAAAGTTTGATATGAGTTATCGTGGACGAAGAAATCGTCACATACATACGCACACACACACACACACACACACACACACGCACGCACGCACACGCATATGCGTACACCCGCACACGCGCGCACACACACACACACACACACACACACACACACACACACACACACACACACACACACACATCATTGTAAAAATAGTAAAAACGTGTTGTGGGGACTCTAATTCGTGCTTATTTACTGAAAACTCACCATCGAATTTTTGGACCGATAACATTACCTCACTTATATCGTTGAATTCAGAATTAAAGTCTTTAGCGAATAAGCAAAAAAATATATATGTTCCTATTTAAAATAAAAAAGTTAGGTCCCATATTTTGAGAACCACTGCTATAAATTTATGTTTGCTGATATCAGTAGTTTTGTAATTCAAAATGGCACACATTTGCTCATTTAACCAAACTCGTATCTCTTCAAATAAAAAAGTTACCAATAGTGAGCAAGCTTATTGAGACAGCCTATATACATATATTTTTATTGATTGTATTTTCCAAAATCAGCTGAAATTGATGAATATGACCTCTTTTTACAATTAACAAAATAAAAAATGACAGAAATCAAACATATCAATGCAGATATACAAAGGTTTTTTAAAATATAAAGCTGAATTCATCATCATCAAATAAATCTATAAACAGATCAATGCAGATATACAAAGGTGTTATAAAATATAAAACTGAATTCATCATCATCATCATCATCATCAAGTAAATCTATAAATCAGGACATTGTTGTAGGTCACGTGACTGTCAGTTGGTTTTTGATCACCCTGCACTATCGCAATTTCCTGCTTTCCTAGTTATTTTACACTTCAAATAAATTCTAGAGTATCAGAATCAATAAACAAAATTAAATTTGCATGCTCTGTAACGGCAGAAATTGGGTATGAAAATGTCGAAAATCATCCCAAAAATAGCGATAGTCATGGAATTGAATCTAAAAATTAACAAATGTTAGCGATTTATCTGTCAAGTTAGATTAATTAAATAAATATATCATCATGGCTTCTTATCCATTGCTGGGTGTGCCAGTCTGCTTTGTACACAGATATAAATAATGATTATTAATTTGAAATTCCTGCTAAAGTGAAAAATTATTTATTTAAATTAATAGATAATTGTTCACTTGAACAGATATTACAAAAAAATAATTACTTCACAGTAAAATCTCAAACATTTGCTAATTTATCTGTTTCAGTACCATGGCTATCGCTATTTTTGACATCTGTGGAATCATTTTGTCCGGCCTAAAATTTGTCCAATATTTCTTTTGAATAATCGAAACCTGTTATTTTTTTTACTGTATTCAAATTATTTTTATACAGTTACTATTGTTTAAAAATTTGTTACCAAAAAATTCAGAAGTTTACGATATATTTTATGTACAAAAAAAGAAAAACTTTTATGGGACAGAGAATTCGAAAACAAAAGTTTTTAAACGATTATTCGTATTTACACTATACATTTTTAGGTGTTTCAGTACTGAAATAAAGCATCAGTTCTATCAAATTATTTCTTTCAATTTGAACAAAGATGTATTCTACAAAAGCACCCGGTATCTTTGCTAAGTGTTTCTTCCATATAAACCTCTCCCCCTGTAATTGTAAACTAATTAAAGGTTTCGCAGTCTTTCTATTATTCACAATAACAACACAATAATAATAGCGGGCGGCGTTGGACGGCGTGATTGACGTCATAAGTCACGTGACAAACCGTACGCCGTCGATTGTTTGTTTTAATTGTTGATTGCCGACACGCGACAACTTCACGTCACTCAAAATCAAGTGAGTGAAGTTAGACACGCGTCAGGAAATTTTAATGAATGATAATTTGCGCAAGGAGTAAATTATTTTATAGTGGATACGGATGCGGATGTAAGAAAGTGGACGGCGATTTATGGTTTTAATTTAAGTGGGTTTCGTTTAGTTTCTGATTGGGTGATCCGGTATTGCGAAACGAAACAGATACATATACGGGTAACATAAAAAATTGTATAATTTTTACTTCATAAATATATTGGGTCGAATTCAGCACTTTTCTTTAAGTAAAGAAGCTTATCTAAAAATAGCAAAATAAAGAGAGACATATGCATCGATGCATTAATAAGAAAAAGATGCAAGTTGTTTCCATAGTTACTAGAGACGGTCATTACACTAGTGAAGAGAGCTGAATTCGGCCCATTGAGTTTTGGCTTCAAATTTCGCGATATAACTAAGCAAAAATTATAATTGTTTACCCATAGCTGACTACGTTTATCTCGTCGTTTGAAGCCGCTTGAATTTAGTAAATCCCTTTTCAATATTCAAAATAAACGATCGAGATTAATATTTCAAGTCGCTTGAAAATGTCAAGTCAATATGTTGCAGTGTTACTAAATTCATATCATTTGTTGGTTGTTTGTATTTTAACTAAATCTAATAAAAATACCCCTTAACCTTAAAATTAATTTTAATACAAACTAAATACGTATTTCGAGAACTAAGTTCTCATCACTAATAGTACAACAAGGGAAAGATAAACAGAGTAGTCAAGATTATTCAACATGTCAACCATGCCAGAGGTCGTAACAACTCTGAAAAACAAGGGAGAGAACTGGGACGGGAACAAGGGTCACTGGTAAATGATTACCTATAAACTAAGATAAATTTCGTCCAATAATAATGAGTCATTAAAATTTAAATCATCCAATAAAATTTAATTACTTATTATTATTGGACGAAATTTATTTTAGTTTGTAGGTAATCATTCACCTGTGACTCTCGTCCTTATATAATCCCAGTTCTCTCCCTTGTTTGACAGAGTTGTTAGGACCTCTGGCATGGTTGACATGTTGAGTAATCTTGACTACTCCATTTAACTTTCCCTTGTTGTACTACTGATGATGAGAACTTAGTTCTGGAAATGCGTATTTAGTTTTTATTAAAATTAATTTTTAGGTTAAGGGATATTTTTGGGTGTGTGTGTGTGTGTGTGTGTGTGTGTGTGTGTGTGTGTGTGTGTGTGTGTGTGTGTGTGTGTGTGTGTGTGTGTGTGTGTGTGTGTGTGTGTGTGTGTGTGTGTGTGTGTGTGTGTGTGTGTGTGTGTGTGTGTGTGTGTGTGTGTGTGTGTGTGTGTGTGTGTGTGTGTGTGTGTGTGTGTGTGTGTGTGTGTGTGTGTGTGTGTGTGTGTGTGTGTGTGTGTGTGTGTGTGTGTGTGTGTGTGTGTGTGTGTGTGTGTGTGTGTGTGTGTGTGTGTGTGTGTGTGTGTGTGTGTGTGTGTGTGTGTGTGTGTGTGTGTGTGTGTGTGTGTGTGTGTGTGTGTGTGTGTGTGTGTGTGTGTGTGTGTGTGTGTGTGTGTGTGTGTGTGTGTGTGTGTGTGTGTGTGTGTGTGTGTGTGTGTGTGTGTGTGTGTGTGTGTGTGTGTGTGTGTGTGTGTGTGTGTGTGTGTGTGTGTGTGTGTGTGTGTGTGTGTGTGTGTGTGTGTGTGTGTGTGTGTGTGTGTGTGTGTGTGTGTGTGTGTGTGTGTGTGTGTGTGTGTGTGTGTGTGTGTGTGTGTGTGTGTGTGTGTGTGTGTGTGTGTGTGTGTGTGTGTGTGTGTGTGTGTGTGTGTGTGTGTGTGTGTGTGTGTGTGTGTGTGTGTGTGTGTGTGTGTGTGTGTGTGTGTGTGTGTGTGTGTGTGTGTGTGTGTGTGTGTGTGTGTGTGTGTGTGTGTGTGTGTGTGTGTGTGTGTGTGTGTGTGTGTGTGTGTGTGTGTGTGTGTGTGTGTGTGTGTGTGTGTGTGTGTGTGTGTGTGTGTGTGTGTGTGTGTGTGTGTGTGTGTGTGTGTGTGTGTGTGTGTGTGTGTGTGTGTGTGTGTGTGTGTGTGTGTGTGTGCGTGCGTGCGTGCGTGCGTGCGTGCGTGCGTGCGTGCGTGCGTGCGTGCGTGTGTGTGTGTGTATGTGTGTGTGTAACAAAATTTTCGTCTACGATAAGTCTAATACTACAATTCCAAAAATTATAATTCTTTCGTATTCCTCTTCGTTGCATCCATATGAAGAGCTGATTAGATTTTGGTTATAATTGGTCAACCGGAAGTACCCTTATTTACAGATTTTAACAGTTTTTCTTGAAAAAACGATGTTAAATATCATTTTTTCACATTTAATATTATTATAAATATGAAAGAACATTGTATTCTCTATACGATTTGACTACATTTTATACTTCATATTAAATGGATATAGAGTTATAAATTTATAAAGAAATTAAATTTCATAAATTAGCCAGCTATGCTAGAAACAGCTACTATATTAAGAAAATTCTGATTGAAAGATGTCAGTGTCAAGTGCAATGACATATTCGTAGTATATTTGTGTCAGGATCTTTTTGCCCGAAATTTTCTGTACGAAATTTGTATAAAATACATACTACTGTCGAAAGGTAATGTACATACAAGAAATTTATAATCTTTTGCAAGGAACTTTCTGTATGGATTTTATAGAAAATACATACGCATTTACGAAAATTCTACCGGTAGATACCGCATCTACCGACTGTGTTCGAAAACATTACCGGATTCATGAAGAATCTAATGTCCAAAAAAGGTAGTGATGCAAAGCGAAGCGTGCGCGGTAAGTGGAAATGTGTTCAAAGTAGGACTCTGCTCAGTTTGTTAGCTACGTCAAATTTCTAACCTGTTTAAAATTTTCAATTTTTCATAGGTTATGGATCTACCCTGTTTACCACTCGAGTTCTTCAAATAACGATTCTGGTAGCTATAACCTGATAAACAGCTATTTACTGGTAACAGTTTACCGGTAGAATTTTTGTAAATACCTCATATAACTGACGGAAGGTAATGTGCTGGCCACATCAGATTTTTTTATTTTCAAACTTGAAATATTAATTAACTGTCACACTGACAGTATATATATATATATATATATATATATATATATATATATATATATATATATATATATATATATATATATATATATACAGGGAATTTATTTTAACATGCAACATATGGTCTATCACTTCCATGGTTACAGACTATCTCCGTCAAAAAATGACAGCAATGTAATTTTTGTCCACTTTAAAATGCAACATACAAAATTTGTAGTTATGTATTATCAATATTAATTTCCAATAAATTAGCCTATGTATGATTAACAAGAAATCAAATCTTTAATGTAGCACATCTTAACAAACTTTAGCTTACAAAAGTTCATAATTTTAATGTAATAATTGTTCAAAAATACCTCCATTTAGACTGGGGCAATATCCTAATCGGTCGTTGAAAGAATTGACACCATTTGTGATGTGATCTGGAGGCATCTCCTATGCTGCAGTACTATTTATAATGTTGCATTTTAAAATGGACAAATATTACATTGCTGTCATTTTTTGACAGTAGCCATGGAAGTGATGAATCATATGTTGCATTTTAAAATAAATTCTGAAATTAGATCATCCCTGTCTGTCTGTTTGTATAATCGAGTATTTAAATATCTTTTTATCGCATGGCCTGAGTGTCAGGTCGCGAATCTGGGGAACCAAGTCCGATCCCGACCGACGCCAAATATTTCGAATTTTAAATGGCACAAAATTGACCCCTGTGGTGCACTCTCCACGCCAGCAATGAGTGCCCGTGAGGTGACGCCTGGTAAGCGCCCGCACGGTGCAAATATTTCATTATTATCGATATCTGCTTACAAAAGCAGATTGGCACACCCAGCAATGGGTAATAAGCCGTGACGATATTTTTATTTTTTTAGTCGATACAAATTTAAAGAAGATTGAAAATAATTCAATCTTATTTTCAATCCGCTGAGATAAACCAATAGGATTTTTCAAGTCATTATATAGTTGAAGCCGCTTGAATTATCAAAAGTAATATCACAAGACCTCCTGATTTTATCGATATATTATTATTTTGCACGAATTTTTTTGCTTAGCAACAAACACGAAAGCAAACTGCATGTTAAATCCCGACTCCGAAGGAAGAAACAATTTAATTATAATTATTTTATTTTCAAACTTGAAATATTAATTAACTGTCACACTGACAGTCATAAACAATAACGACTGTCTATTTACTTGGTGGCGGAAAATTATCGGAGTCGGTGTGTTTTGCATCATGATTGGTTGAAAATCTAGTCACCGATTCATAGCGCGCGAAATCATTTAATTTTTATTCAACTTACATTATTAATATTAATGATCTTGATTCCAGCTGATATAAGAAAAAAAGGATATGGAACGAGTTACCTTTTTTTATAAAAATGAAAAGTTTAAAATATGATTTTTTACGTATAAATTTTAATAATTTTTTTTGCGCATATTTTTTTTTTTATAAAAATAAACTTTTTCTAACAATTGCTTCTCCAACAATTCAAACATCATGATCACCATAGCAACGGAAGTTGTGAAAGGGGGAGGAAGTAATTACAGTCTATTGTGCGGCCGTCACCAGCAGTCTCGCGCCTAATTTACCCCACTGTTAGGGGTTCGGGACTCTTTGTGTATGACTGTCTGCGTACATGTGTGTGTTACGTACACACCCACACGCACTGATCGAGTTCTAACGCAGGAATGCGGGGGTGACAGACCAGAATGATAGTTGCAGCAAATCGGCGATTAATTGCTTGAAAAGAAACTCAATTTCAATTTCAGGTTTAATTGACTACGTAGCAAATTTGCAAATTTTAAATAAACATTATTCTTGTGTTTGTGAGTAAATATAATAGTTTTGTCAATACTCTATTGATAGATTCCTGTACACTATACAGGTATTTCGAAAGTAAGGCCTATGCTTTTGGGTTTTGATTCAGAGGGCTAAAACAAATCGGAAATTACCTAAGAGTGGATTTTTTTATCTGGTTATCCTCGTTATCAAGTTATGGATAGAAAGCAATATAAACATTTGATTTTATTAAAAACAAATATAAGAAAATGAGATATTTTCACATCAGGATACCGATTCTTGAAATATAAGAATTTTCTCACAAGGTGACAAAATTTCATCTCATTCTCATCTCAATTCATATTTTCTC
Organism: Harpalus rubripes; assembly: GCA_963082715.1. NCBI lineage: Eukaryota > Metazoa > Arthropoda > Insecta > Coleoptera > Carabidae > Harpalus > Harpalus rubripes. The sequence continues at coordinate 19,177,910 of OY720464.1, forward strand.
ACTTTTCTAATTCCCGAAACAAAGTGAAATATATTTCACCTATCTAAATGGCCACGATTTAGCAAGTGAAAAATTTGACATAAAAGTGTGATTTTTGACATTGACAGTACTACATTGCACTCTTCTTTGATTACCTTTACATATTTACCGTGATATTCTTTTTTTCATTTTACTGCCTGAAATTTGTAAAATATTATTAACAATTTAAGGCGTTTTTTATTCAAACCGGTTACCTCCGGTTACATGGTGACCGCATTTTATTCAGCATACTTACCGGTTACTTGCGGTTATGTCAAACATGTAACCGCTGTATGCTGGGCGGTAATCATTTACCTGTGACTCCCGTCCCCGTCACAGTTCTCTCCCTTGTTTTTCAGTGTTGTTACGACCTCTGGCATGGTTGACATGTTGAATAATCTTGACTACTCTGTTTATCTTTCCCTTGTTGTACTATTAGTGATGAGAACTTAGTTCTCGAAATACGTATTTAGTTTGTATTAAAATTAATTTTAAGGTTAAGGGGTATTTTTATTAGTTTTAGTTAAAATACAAACAACCAACAAATGATATGAATTTAGTAACACTGCAACATATTGACTTGACATTTTCAAACGACTTGAAATATTAATCTCGATCGTTTATTTTGAATATTGAAAAGGGATTTACTAAATTCAAGCGGCTTCAAACGTCGAGATAAACGTAGTCAGCTATGGATAAACAATTATAATTTTTGCTTAGTTATATCGCGAAATTTGAAGCCAAAACTCAATGGGCCGAATTCAGCACTCTTCACTAGTGTAGTGACCGTTTCTACAGGGTGGGGCAGAAAAACCTATCCGATTTCAAATCCCTTTTCCCAGAAGAGGGAGCAGGTAGAGTAGTGGGGTAAAAACCGTTAGAAAGCCGGTTTTATGCCATTTGTCAGTAGTCAACATGCCTTGGTCTGGTGAACATCGTGCTTTTGTTATTGAGCGGTTTATCGAATGCGGCGGTTCGATAATTGCTACACAACGTGCTTTTCGAATTCATTTCGGACTCGGGCGTCATGATCCTGTTCCACATCACGCTACGATTAAAGTGTGGGTGTCAAATTTTAGACAGACGAGTTCAGCATTGAAAAAGAAGTCGCCTGGACGTCCCAGGACAGCAACAGGACCTGAAAACGTGGCCAATGTGAGAGCCGCGATTGAACGTTCCCCGCGTCGTTCGGCGCGAAAACATTCGCTCGCTTTGGCGATTTCCAACCGCAGTATTCGGCGCATTTTGCACCGGGACCTCAAAATGCATCCCTACAAAATGGTTGTTGCACAGGAATTAAGTGAAAGGGATTTTGAAACCCGTACGAACCTGTGTCGCGATCTCCGAGAACTCCCAAACGACGATGTTGTGCTCTTCACGGACGAAGCCCATTTTCACCTTTGTGGTGCCGTTAACAGGCAGAATTTTCGATATTGGAGTGACGAAAATCCTCGAGAAATCCATCAGGAACCCCTCCATAGCCCAAAAGTGACTGTGTGGTGTGCTCTTTCCCGCCTAGGCGTCTGGGGGCCTTACTTTTTTGAAGAAAATGGGCAAACCGTAACGGTCAACAGCGAGCGCTATTGTTTCATGCTGGAAAATTTTCTTAGACCCAAAATGGAAGAAAATGGCGTGGAAAATGTGTGGTTTCAACAGGATGGTGCAACCGCCCACACATCGCGACGATCAATGGACATTCTCAGGGAACTGTTTCCCGGTCGCCTCATTTCCCTGAGAGGTGATCTTGGCTGGCCGCCGCGCTCACCGGATCTCACTCCAAGTGACTTCTTCCTTTGGGGTTACCTCAAATCGAAGGTTTACCAGCATCGACCAAGGACCCTTCTTGCTTTACGAAGGGAAATTGCTCGGGCAATTGAAGAAATTCCTGTGGAAATGACGGTGAAAGTCATGGAAAGCTACCGCGAGCGCCTAAATCAGTGTATCCGCTCCCAAGGACGACATTTGAGTGATGTGCTTTTCAAAACTTAAATTTAAAAATGGCATAAAATTTGCGATATGTTAATAAAAAATTTTTTTGACAAGTTGAGTGGTTTTAATTTTATAACGTTTTGAAATCGGATAGGTTTTTCTGCCCCACCCTGTAGTAACTATGGAAACAACATGCATCTTTTTCTTATTAATGCATCGATGCATATGTCTCTCTTTATTTTGTTATTTTTAGATAAGCTTCTTTAGTTAAAGAATAGTGCTGAATTCGACCCAATATATTTATGAAGTGAAAATTATATAATTTTTTAATGTTACCTTTATATGTATTTGTTTAAGTACATGAATTTTACTGCCTGAAATTTGCAAAATATTAACAATTTAAGGCGTTTTTTATTCAGACCGGTTACCTCCGGTTACATGGTGACCGCATTTTATTCAGCATACACTGAGAAAAAAAATATTTTGATTCAAATAATTATACATTGTTTCAAAAGTTTTTTTGTGTTGTCTATTAGCAAAACGAATTCGTTTTGACTGTAGAATTTTAAAGTTTTCAATTTTAGTTTTAACTTAAAATTAATAAATCTTGAAACAAAACGTAAAATGTTTTGAATTGAAATGTAAATTATTTGCTTAAAAATCGATAAAGCTTGAAACAAAAATTAAAAAGTTTTGAATTAAAATGTAAATTATTTGCTTAAAAATCGATAAAGTATTGTAACAAACTATTTTAAATCTTAGTTAAAAATAACTAATAATTGTAAGAAGACACAAAAAGTTTTGACAGAAAATAATTTTATAGTTCTCTACAAATAACAGATTTTCAAGCAAAAGTTAAAGAAACTGCTAAGAAAACGAATATGATTTTCAGTGAAAATCATTGGTAGCTTAGAAGAAAACGAATTTTCTTTATTATAAGAGTTTTTTTATATTTTAATTAAAATTTTAAAATATTTAATTTAAAAATGTTATAATATTAAATAGGGGTGTAAAAATATGGTTTTCATATAGTTGTTTGTTTATTAAATATAAAAACAATAACAATTTTATTACAAAATTTAACTAATAATTATATGTAGTTGAAAAAATATACATACATATATTCCTTAATCATAAATATACAATCTTTGGCCTTAGAAACTACAGAAATAATAATAAATGTAACTCAAAAATAATGGCATCAAATTATGCCACACAATCGGTAACATATTTTGTTCATTATACGCTATAGTTTGCATTGACTTTAAAATAAAATAAAGATCTGATTCATTAGATAACAAAATAAATTATATAATTCCAATTGGAAACAAATCACTGTTGTTTCCTATATGAAAAACATGTCAGGATTTGTACTGTATGCTGTTAATTTCTATCCAATTTATATGACAGATATTTAATTTCGGACACGTAATTTTTTTCATGGCACAACTTAATACCAATATTTTTGAATCACTATAATATATTAAATTATAATTTTACAACAAGATCACCATTTGATATTTTCATTGTAACCATAGGAAAAATAGTGACAATTTCATTTAACTTTCTACATATAACAAGGGATTGTTTTAATATTTTAAATGCACAAAAATGTTCATCATACGCTACAGTTTGCATTGACTTTAAAACAAAATAAACATCTGATTCATTACATAGCAAAATAAATTCTATAATTCCAAAAATTGGAAAAAAGTCACTGTTGTTCCCTATATGCAGAACATGTCCAGGTTTGTACAGTATGCTGTTAATTTTTATCCAATTTATAGCAAGATATTTGTAGGTATCATCTTTACCAGTATAATTTAGAAAAATAAGATTCTCTTTGCTTTGTTTTGAAAAATTTAAATCTTCCATTCCAAAATCAATATTACTTTCAAGTCCTTTTTTACTTATTAATCTATGACATAAAGCTAATTGATTTTTTATTGCTAAAGTGTAAATTATATTTCTTCGGGAACACACTACATTGGCATTGGATTTGAAGTTTTTGTGTCGTCCTTCAAAACGCATTGATGATACATTACTTATAGGACCAATTAAAGATAATATACGTGGATAATGTATTAAGAAATGATGTTTTGGTTTTAAATTTCCGAAATGTTGAATATATAAATTATTATGTTCGGATATTAAAGTTTTTAGCAAATAACTATCAAGTTTAGTTATATTTTTATTAGCTACAATTTTGATAATTTCATATAATACTAAATATAATTCCCAGTGTGGATTGTGACGAGGTATTAAATCACCAATAATTAGAGAGAAATATTTTGTAAATGATGCCATTTCAGAAGCAGAAAATATAATATGTTTCTTTAAGATATGTTGTTTGAGAACCGGTGGCGGTTTATTTTCAAATGAAGGGAAATTAAAATATCTAATTCGGTTATTTAATTCAGTAAGAGTAAAAAATTTATCAACGTAAATAAACTGGTAAATTAAGTTGCCTAGATCATATCTACATATACCTTCGTAAATATCGTGCATGATGTCACATGAAACATTTTCGGTAACATGAAAATATTTCAATTCATGTAGAAAACAATTCTCTGTTATACCAAAATCTAAATCGTGTACATCAACTAAGTAATTTTCCCTATTCCTTAAATTATTAACATCTTCACTTTGCATAGTTGCATTAACGGTTTTATCGCAGCGACAAAATCTGCAATAATAATTTGAAGAAAAGCTTTCTGAAAAACCAAGAAGAGTATGCAGTCCTAGATTATCCCCTAATATTAATACTAAAGTGAAATAAATACGAAACAATCCTGATTCCGTTATAATTTCAAGACCATTCAGTTCAAGATCTTTAAGATCTTCTATTAAGTGTTTAAATGTTTCCTTATTTCCAAATTGCTTTCTGTCACTGGCATAATTTAATTGAACCAGGAAAATATTTTCTAATTGACTTATAAATTCAGGAGGTATACAAGCAAGAGTAAAATAGGTTGCAGAAACTTTATGAGTACCAGTGTGACTTCCAAGTGGGTTACAAATTTCAAAGTCATCATTGTAAATTAATAAAGGATAAATAGTTTTATTTTCATACATTGACTGAATTTTTTTCCACAAATCGCCTTGAATTATATTTGAATAAGTGTTTTCATATTGTAAATTTGAAACATATTTATGGATAATTTCATTAACATTCGGTAATTCTAAAAATGCTTTTAGAGTTTTTTTAATTGGTATGTACTGCGTATATGATTCAATTTCTTCTAAAACTATTCTTGAGTCAATCCTTTTATCATTTTTGTAATGTCCTATAGGTAAAGATACTGGTCTAATGAATGTGTCTAGTTTTTCAAAATATTGAAATCGTAAATATTCTGATTTTAATTCTGAAAATGGATTTGAAAGCAAATTTAGCATATTTTGAATTTCTTGAATTTTCTGTTCATTGCTGGTATTCAAATCTATAATTAAGTCTTTAAAACAATCTATTGGTTCAGATAAAAATTCAGTCACATCGTTTATAATATTCTGAATTAAATTTCTTGGCAATGCAAAATTACTATACATTTTAGTAGTAAAAGTTAAGATGGAATGATTTAAATGCTCTTTAAAATTCTGAATAGTACATTTTCCTTCTTCTGGTTTCGCAGAAAGATTTTCTTCACTTATTACATGATTCAAATTACTAACTTCAATATTCTTTAACGATAGCGATTGGTTACATATGTTTGAATTATTTTGAGTGGAAATATCATTAGAATGTTGTGTTACAATATGTTTTTTAAAGGAATATAAATTTTGATAAGAACGTGTACAATTATCTTGTTGACATTTTAATATTTTAGTACAAATATTATGCCTAATTTTTATATGCCTCAAAAATAATTTAATGCAATGAAATTTACCTTTACACAATGGGCAAATTAACATTTTCACTATAAATGTCGCCTAATTGTTTGACGACAGTAGCAACGTATGGTATATTTTTATCCCACGGTGTCTGGATTTGATATATGACTTTTTGAATTAATAGCCATATATGTTCACTTTCCAGAGGATATTGAGAATTTAGAACATGAAATGATCGAAATGCGAGATCAATGCATCCTAACACAGTTTCAGATTTATATAATTTTTCGTCAATAATTAAATAATAATCAGTTATGGAACTGTAGGTGCTGCCAACAACAATCAAATAAGGTTGAACAGTAATATTTAGCCCACCTAACTTTTTCTTCCTATTTTCTATAAAAGACTCAATATTGCCAGGAATCTGTAACAAATGTTACAATTAATTTTCAATTCTAGATTACAATACTATAAAAGACCATAGCAATATAAATAAATATACTAACTTCAACCAAATTTATCATACTCTCTTGACATTCTATGATACTTGGTTTCCAGTGTTTTTTCTTTTGTTTTATTAATCCTCTTGGAGGAAATAGTGCAGAGAAACAGGCAAACTGAATTGCATTTTTGCTATCTATAAAATAAACATATTAAAATTTACAAAATGCAAAACAAGCACATACCATATGAGGAACTCATATATACCTTGAGATAGCGTATTGTCTTTTAATAGAGAAATTAATTCTTCGCCGTGTTTATCCAAAGTTTTATTCAGTAATTTTAATTTTTCAAAAAATAAATTCCATTTGTTGAAATTTTCAATGAGATTTATTTTGCAATCGGGATAAATTCTTATAAAATCATTTTCAATCTAAAAACAAGTCATATTATCATGTTATTAAAAAAAATAGACAATAAACCATCATACCAATTTAGCTCCAACCTCATGTGTTAATATTGGCCATTCTTTTAGAAACTTTGCGACTGTTTCGGTATTATTGCTACGTCGTACAGGAAATGTTTTTTCCCATTTTTCAAGGACAATAGCCCACGGAGTTGTCCATTTTTTCAGCCAATCAACACAAGCTAATATTTCATCTGTAACGATTAAACACATTAAATTAAAATTTAATACTGATATATTATTTTAAACTAACTACCATTTGATTCTTGATCACTTTGGATATTGTCTGAACTTGTAGATGCAGAAGTGGAGGATGAACCAGCTTTATATAGATGTCGCAGATTTCGGTATTTATCAATTAATTTCCCTTTCGGATTGATACCTGTTTTTGATTTATTTTCTCTACTTGATATTCTGGGAATATAGTATGTGTATTTATCTTCGTTTTTAAAAACGTCGCAAATTTTTTCAGACAATATTTCGAAATCTTCGGATTTTAGACAATCACTGTGTCAAAAAATAAAAATAAATAATATATTGTTAATGTTCTAGTTACTTTTTATATATTGTACCTTTCTGACAACATTGCGTTTATAATTAATTCTACTAACATATTTCTTGTTTTTCTGTTTAATTGTTTCTCTTCTTCATATTGTAGCATTATATATTTTCCTGCGGTACATGATAGTAAAAATTTTGTCAAATCGAAATGGTAAGATTTTCTACATGACCTCTTCATTTGTTCCAAACCATAAAAACTCTTCATTTTTTCGGTGCTGAACTTGTAGGCTTCTTTTATTTCATTTTTGTCAACTACTACTTGTTCCTGATCGTCAGATGTTATGACTGAATCAGTACTACTTATAGCAGAAACAGTAGGTGACGATTCCATGGAAGTTGGGTTGGAAATATTTAAAATATCATTTGGTACTTCGAATGTCTGAGTAAAATGAATAAAGAATTTTAAAATAATAATAAATTATTAAAAAGTAAATTACTTACATATATACTATTATTTGATGAATTTACATAAAAATTCAAAGTCTTGTATGTTTCTAATTTCTTTGTAAATTTTGTCCGGGGTCCAATTTTTGGTATTAACTCTTTAATACTTTCTTCGTTCAAATCCACGAGACATGCTATATCAATTTCTTCCTCTGTTTCAAAAATTTATTTTAAAAATTGACAGACAATATTGTTTACCCTTATAACTGTACAACAAATCGTTTTGGCTGCTTGTGAAATAAAAATACTGTTTTTTAAATACAGTAATAAAAATTATTTCAAGATTTTAAATGCAGATTGTCTTGTATATTTGCTATGGTCTTTTGTAGTGAAAAGATGAAGAATTTATTTTTAAAGAAATAACGAATTATAACAATCATAAAGGCCGGTATTTCCAACCTTGGATAAAATTATGGAATAAATTATAATAATAATAATTTAGTGGTTACATTTAAACAATTTTTTAATATTATTAACCAACGAAAATACGTAGTAAACATGAAAATTAGTTTCTATTTGTAAATAAATTGCAAGTAGTTAAAACGTTCCTAATCACTGATAGTTGCTTTCTACATTTTATATTGATACAATATTTTTTAAAATTAGCAAACAATGAGTTACAGACAGCCGATTATATGTATTAATATACATTTTACACTTACCTTCAAATTTAGGTACCAGATCTTCGAATCCCCACTCTGTTAACAAGGCTTTAATATCGTCTGCCATTTCAGAAATATTATAGGTAATATATAAAACGTACACTACTGGTATAAAAGTAAAATGCAACGACATAAGACGTATCTAGCACAAGGATTCCCCTATGTTTATTTGTAGTCTGCTACGCAAGTGTTCCGCACTCAGCGGACTGCGCAAGCCCGAACAAGTATTTTGTCGAATTGTGTTTTCGTTCAAAACAGTAAAGTTTTGGATGAATTAATAGGTTTTATAGTGAAATAATAAAATTTTACTCGAAAATTAATAATGTTTTACAATCCAAATTTAACGTTTTCATTCAAATATTGAAACTATTTCTATCAAATTTAATAATTTTCCCGTAATATATTTTAATCTTTGGTACAAATATGCCTGTATTCAATTTTACAGTTTACTGTTTAGAAGAAACGGAATTATTTTTCAAATAACCGAAAAAAAATATTTCGACTAAAGATATTCGTGTATTTAATACAATGATAATTTCATTTACATTGAAGATTAGTTTATTTGATCCAATAAATATTTTACAAGAAATTTTAATTTTTCTGTGAACATTCACAGATATTTTGGTTGCAAACATTTAGTTTGGAGTAAAAATTATGCTTTTTGAATCAATGTGTTAAATTTCAACATTCAAAATTTATTTGATTCAAACTTTTCATTTTTCTCAGTGTACTTACCGGTTACTTGCGGTTATGTCAAACATGTAACCGCTGTATGCTGAGCGGTTACATGTCAGGTTACTATTGCTATCCTTTTCTAGCTATCAAAACGCTGAAATTTTGGCAGTTAGGCAATTTTTAGTAAAAGTAAAAATGGAATTTGTGACATTTTTTGTCAAAATATGTTGTATTCCATCATTACGCTTTAAATTAAATGTACCACACTATCAACAAGACAAATATTTGACAAATGTCAAATAATTTAGTTGACAAATGTCAAATAATTTATTTGACAAATGTCAAATAATTTATTTGACAAAAAACGTCTATAGTAACCGGACATATTTTATTCACACCGGTTACGTGCGGTTAACCATATGTAACCCGGTTACCTGAATAAAAAACGCATTTAGAAGTTCAAAATTATAAGTCAAAACATTGGTCTTGTCAAATTGACATTGTTCTTGTCAAAGTGACACGCAAACACAAAACAGCTGATTCCAAGCACTTCAAGGTCGCTCGAGTCACGTGTCTGCTCGCGTCGTATTGGGATTTTCAAGTATCAAGAGATGGCGCTGATCGCATTAAACAATGGTACACTTTTTGTTGACATGTGTCAGCGTAGCATTTCTGTCAATTGTATTTCTTTAGTCTTCGTATTATTTTCTCATTTATAAGTATTTTTCATTTATAATTCAAGTATGTATAATAGAGTTTTTGTAGTCATATAGTAGTAGTTTCATGTAAATGTCAAATGTGTACCACTGTTTGTAGTTCTAATAGTCGCCGCTAGTTAGCGTTTTCTTATTTGAAAATCCCAATACCTAATAAAAATAAATTAACCTAATATGACAGATAAACCTGTAGATATTTGTTAATTATTTTGTCTCAATTCCATATAGCTATATTTTTCAAGTGATTGTCGACATTTTCATAGCTAATTTCTGCCATTAAAAGGCATGCAAAATTAATTTTGGATATCGATTCAGATGTAGAATTTTATGCTCTACAACTTTTATTTGAAGCATTTTTAATCTAAAATAATAAGGAAAGCAGGAAGTTACGAAAATCTCTACATGTTCCGGTGTTCGAGTCAGCAGCCTGTATGTTTACTTCCACGTAAAAATCTTTTAAGTATTCCGCGAAATTTTGTATTATATTGAATACAAATCGTATTTGAAAATGAAAGCTTACAAAAGCTCCTTATTGAACAATTACGTTCTTTCAGTGTTCAAACATAAACCTTTAGTTACCAAATTACATGAAATTCCATTGTGTAGGGATTACGTTGATAAGATTTCCGAATTTCCGTAATAAGATTCGGTTCCTTTAAATTTCCAATTGAAGTCTATCGCAGACAGCAACTTGAAATGAGTTGATCAGTTGACCAGTCATCAATTTGGACCTGAGGGCTCGAAGGACAAAAGAAGCAGTCAGCACCTCGGGATAGGGATTGGTCAGTATATTGGCAATCAACGTGTTTACCAGCCCGTTAAATTTGCTAGATCGACTTTTCTCTTTACACACAAGATTTCTTAGGCCGTGCACATTATGCTGGACCGCAGATAAGTTCGTATTTACGTATAAAATAACTTAAATAGCAGAACAATAATTAGTTAACAGTTTATTGAATATTTAGAGTCAATTATTTTAAGGGTGTTACCGATATATTTATTTTTATTAAAATTACAACAAAAGTATAAATACGAAAGTTAAGTAACATACCTATACAATAATCGGATTTATTATATTTACTCGTTATGAACGTTATAAAAAAAGAAATATAAAAAAGAACTATTTTGACGTAAGTCCGGTACTAAGAATATTTCGTTTATCGAGATACAAGAAAATGTTAATAAGCAAACTTAAACTAGACAAACGGGCTCATAAGTTGACCATAGTAGGAATTTTGCATCACTTGGGGTTTTAGAGGAAATGGGTACAACTTTAAATCTAGCATAGGAAATATGTATTTTTATATATTTCTTCTGACTGTACATAAAATTAGCTTCACAATGATATCACAATATAATAGTTTTACTTCAACAATTTCAAAATAGCGACCATTTATTTTCAAAATATGTATTCATAAATTTTCATACAAAATTAAACATAGCAAGGTATGAATCAATTTTATTACCTAAAAACAAAAGAAAAGTATTTACAAATATAAAGTTGAAGTGCTCTAACAATTTTGTGATTTGTTTAGGGGCCGGTATTTCCATCTCCGGATAAAGTTCGTGATAACTATCCGTCAGATAAATGATAAAATATCGCATCGAAATAGAAGCATAAATGAAGTAAATTATATTGAATGTCATTTTTTGATGCGATATTGTTCATTTATCCAACAGATAAGTTATCCAGCACTTTATCCGAAGTTGGAAATACCGGCCATGGTATTAAAATTGTTTCATAGCATGCTATGTTTAATTTTGTATGGAATTTTATTAATACATATTTTGAAAATAAATGGTCGCCATTTTGAAAGGGTTGAAGAAAAACTATGATATTTTGGTATCGTTGTGAAGCTAATTCTATTTACATTCTGAAAAAAAATATAAAAATACTGATTCCCTATGCTAGATTCAAACTTGTACCCATTTCCGCTAAAACCGGACGTGATACAAAATTCTTACTTTGATCATCTTATAAGCCTTTTTGTCTAGTTTAAGTTTGCTTATTAACATTTTTTGTATCTCTCAAAATAAACGAAATATTCTTAGTGCCGGAATTAATTTTTGCATTTACAGTTATTTTTATACCAAGTGCTGAAAGTGTTTTTTTGTCAAACCGAAACGAAAGTTGCAGCCTGAACGAAGCGAAGGTTGCAATCGTTTGTGTTCAAGAAAGGACTTTCAACATGTGTTATACACATTATTTTTTGTACTCCTGCAAGATAAAAAAATTAGGAAACAAAGTATTATTTTTTATTTTTATGTTATTTATTGTCGATTTTTGTATTTGTGATGCGTATCTATGACATCAACAAACACTGTATAAATCTATACAATATTCATACGTAAAATTCGTTTTCAGCATGAAAAACTAACTAGAAAATTGTATTTTCAAAGCAGGAGTAGAAAAACATATTTGCAGTAGATCTTTTCAATTTAACGGCTATCTCTTTCAATCGCTGCAAAAAATAAGTACAATGAAGCCAACAATTTCCAGTTGGACTGTCAAACGAAACGTCAAAAATATTGCATTCATTAAAATACCTGTATTCTGGGTGAAAATTTGCATCGTTAGGCATTTTAGCCTTAATAAAAGCCTTTGTAACTTCTTTCAAGACGGTTTTTAAAGTTTTCTGAGACTTTTCTCACATTTTACGTCTAAAGTTTTTAGAAACGAACGCCATCGATCTCTTGGCAAGTGCGTATCCATGGCTCCATCCATTTGTTCTTATTATGCGCAATTCCCCATTGCGCATATATCATCTATCTCTTTAAACTTGGCGCATGAATCATTATAGCTTACGCAGCGGGTGGCTTCTTAAATGGGCTTGATGGGTAACATGACAGGGTTGTAACAAAATATTTGAAATCCAGCACACGAAATATTAGTGTGGAATTTAATGTTTCACTTGAATTTTAAGAAATACAGAAGAAAGAATGTGACATTACACCAAATTTTTACAAATTATAAATAAAACTAGGTATATTAATTAGCGGGATTTTGAGTACCTCTACATCGTTTTCCAAAATTTTGCTAATCCTCCCCTGACGCATAGGATCGTACATACCATGCTGTTTTGCGATGCACCGCATCATTACGAAGGCAGGTAGATTTGCAAATATCTTGAAACACACCATACAAGTGGCGCATTACATACTTGCGCCTACTTAGTCTTTTGAAGTAGGCGCCATAGTTAAATCCATGTATTCAAAACCAGAGTGCTCTCCTTTCAAATCAACCTTCTTACTCTCCAGTTCGTCGCAATCGCCCTCTCGTCGAAGAGATCATCTCACTATTGTAGATCGATGGAACAATAAATTTCCTTCCCTAAGCGAAACAGATTATACCTCTATCCCTATTTTCGAACTATGAATGTAAGAAGGTAGAGAAGTGTTTGAGGTGTATGTGTATGGCATCTGAAGTCGTATGTGAAACAAATTGGCGCATGGTATATAAAAGGTTGACCACCACTGAATTTACACCCTTAAACAAAAACTGAAAATGTCCAGTTGTATTTATTTTTTTATGTATCTCTTATTTTTGTTTACATAAATTTTATTGTTTGCTCGATCGTGTTTTTTTCTTAATGTTTACCGATATAGGATGTCCAAGACAGTAGGTTTTATTTACAAATTACTGGAATCAGGAGGTCAAAATAATTTTCAAATATAATTTTGTGCGTCGATCGTGCAAAAAACGTAATAAACATTGCGGTCAGTAAGTGCTCTTCTACCGGTATCGGAGGTATTGGAGATCTCGACTTCGTCTCGATCTCCAAAAATCATCCTCGACCGATAAGAAGCACTTACTGACCTTAATACTCAAATAACTATTTTTAAATATACATTGTCAAGCTATTAAAAACAAATTTTACAAAATTTTAAGAAAATTCAAAAGTTTGAATAATAATTACAAAAAACGGTGATCGATGACAATAGGGCGCGAGCAGACACGTGACTCGAGCAACCTTAAATTGCTGACAAGAACGTCACTTTGTCAAGAGCAATCTTCTGACTTTTTAAAATTTTGAACTGTTATAAAGTTATTATTTCTAATTTCATGTATTTTACTGCCTGAAAATTGTAAATAATAACATTTTAGCAGCTCAAAATCAAAATAATTCAAAACATTGGTGTTGTCGAAGTGACAGTGAACTTGTCAAAGAGACATGCGCACACAAATCAGCTCTCAGAATCAAAAATATCCTTTATATCATCTAACATCGAAAAAAAATGCAAATTAGACGGCATAAATAATAACAATATTGAAGAAAAATAGTCTAACAAGAAGATAATTTTATTGTATCTATACCAACCTAAAGTGATTTAACAAAAATGTATTGTAAAAGATAGTCTTGTTTATCGAAGGTGTAATTTCTAGGATAAAGTTATACCTCCGATAGCTATACCATATAGTTTATCCATCAATTGTAAAAGTGGGCCTTAGTCGTTACAACCGTTAGTTCGTTGATATCGTATTCATAAAAAACGAGTTTCAATAACAATTAAAATTAAATAGCAATATGGATTCAATTTACCCAGTATCAAATGAAGTACTATATCATAGTAACAAATTAGAACATGGGTTATTTATACTAAAACTAGACCTTAAAACCGTATGATTGGAACTGCCAAAGTGTTTTTTTTTTTAAATATTCGAGTTTTTATTGTCCTTAACACGTCTACTATATTTTAAATTTTTACTACTTTCAAACCTTCTGATGTCGCCTTTTTGAAATCCGGAATCTATTTTCATGTAAAAGCAGAAAATAATGAAACAACGAAAGCAAAGTAAATAATACTTGTTTGAATGTTGTAATTATGTATATTATTTATATTATATTGTTTCACAATATTTGATTCCTGTTTTTCTTTTTCAGATTACAACTCCGGCTACAATTCCGGTTATTCGTCTGGTGGTGGTTACAACAGTGGTTCCAGTAACTACCAAATTCAACCCCATAACCAGTACAATTCCGGATACAACAGTGGTTACAACTCTCACCAACAAAACCGTGGCAACTATCGTAATTACAACACTGAAGGGTACCAAACTGGTGGCAGAAAACCCAATCAAAACCAGGCTAATAGGCCTCCAGGGCCGTACCGCGATAGATACGTACCAGGAGGTCCACGGAGATAAATATTAACTGCGGCACTGTGTAAGTGAATTTATAGGTTTCTTATAACTACAAGTTTCTAACCGTACAGTGAATCAGATATCAGATTATAAACGTTTATTTTCTGTTAATATGGATACGTGAATAGTATAAAGCCTGTTTTACATTTGATTATGAAATGCTCCATTTTGTGTCACGTATCTGAGTTTTAACCAATCCTGTCATTGTTATACTGAGAATAAAGCTGTAGAGATATTCCCGGGAATAATCTCTGTAGCTTTTGTTTTCGTTGACATATGTCAGATAGTAATCAACACATAAGTAAAATGAGCGAAAACGACCAATTTTGTGCCATTTCTGTTCATGAAATAAACCAAAAATTATAGAAACCACTTCTAGAAATACCATAATTCGTAATTATGTATTTTGATTATTTATTTTGCATTGTCAAAGTGTGTTCTAGTTGTCAAAACAGACTTACCAACTTAGCCATGTAAATGAATGAAGCTAGTTAATTACGACAGTAGATGGCGTTACATTAGCATGACAGCCCGATTCCATTGTTTGAAACTTATGGATCAAAAATAATCTAATTATATATAATTCGAGAGTTCGATAAATTACAAAATAATTTTCCATATTTTCTCAAACTTGTTGCCATTTGGCAATAGCCACTCAAGACATACGGGCTTTCGTGACTATTGCCCGGCAACAAGTTTTCGAAAAATCTTGTCAAATTATTTTCAATTTATTCTCACTCTCACACTCTCTTGTTATATTATTACCGACAATTTTTCCGTCAATTTTAAGAATTTGTCTTAGTTCAATATTTGTCTTGTATTTCAGCATTTCTACCTCTATTGTTTATATCCCTAGGGTGGCTTACACACAACACCTATTAATTTTACATTTACATAGCTACGGTGTTTTTTACTTAGATGCCATGTGTGTTGCCCGCCCGTGCAAGCCCTTGTTAGAATCACAAGCCGGTGCCAGATAGCTTTGTGGTTGCCAAGTTAATTGTATACCAAATTGGAAAGGTAATGGAAGAAGGTACCGATCAAAGCCAGTCGAGAGAAATTCCTCGAAAAAATTCCGACCTGACCCGGATTCCAACCCTCGAACTCTGAGTCCAAAGGCTAGCACTCTACGACTGTGCTATCTCGCCAATAAATTGAACTTAAAATTGTGCATTAAATATACCAATTTCTAGACAACCATTTACATTTTTGTTTGTTTGGTCAAGTTCTTAAATTAAAATTTTGAAATGAAAAACAGGCTTAATATTTTTTAATTAAGTCAAAATTACTCAAATTGGAATATGTTGAGATCGAATTTATTTTCATTTAACTTTCGTTGAACATTACATACAAATATCAGTAAAACATTGCCATTGGATTCATTATTTGTGAAGACAAAATGTGGAAATCGCATGGTATTATTTATTATTTTTTGAAATATTATTGACAAATGTTAAAATTATTTACACCTAATTTTTAAAAATAAGTATCAATTTGATAAAATATTTAATTATTATTATTATTTAACATTATAGTCCAATAGGGTTTTCCAAGCCAACCGCTATAATAGTAATTAACGTATCAATGGTGTTATAAGGACAATAACGCCTGAGGTCAACAGTGTACTTTTCGAGAGCCTCTGGCCCGAGATGTGTACGTTGATCGAAGGCATTATTGTCCGTTTAACTCCCGTGGTGCGTTCAACGTTTAACTTCCGACTATAATTTTTAATATTCTACGGATTACGGATCAGAAAGTTTTAATAAAATTTGCGGAGTAGGTAGGTTATGTATGCTTTTGCTTGTTTTTTAGGCTTTATCCCAGTATCAATATCAATTTATTGACATTATCATAGCAACAACTCAAAACACGCTCAACCCTGAAAGCAGGTTTGTTATGATAATAATAACATACCAATCGGACGTTATAGTAATTAACGTATCAAGGGTGTTATAAGGACAATAACGCCTGAGGTCAACAGTGTACTTTTCGAGGGCCTCTGGCCCGAGATATGTACGTTGATCGAAGGCATTATTGTCCTTTTAACTCCCGTGGTGCGTTCAACGTTTAACGTCCGACTATAATTTTTAATATTCTACGAATTACGGATCAGAAAGTTTTAATTAAATTTGCTGAGTAGGTAGGCTATGAATGCATTTGCTTGTTTTTTAGGCTTTATTCCAGTATCATTATTTATTTATTTACAACATTGCCATAGCAACAACTCATAACATGCTCTAGGGTATTATTTAGTATATAACTGCCCTGAAAGCAGGTGTGTTATGATAATAATAATATACCAGTCGGACGTTAAATATATTAATATAAAATAAAAATAATGATAAATTATATAGTATTTATAACTAAATTTTTAAATTGAAAAACACATATGTTCAAAACGGTCGCTAAATGACGCCACAACCCTAACGAGGTCACACAACGATGTTATTTGATGTTTGTGCGCATGTCTGGCTTTTAACACGAATTATTTTTGTTGACATTCAGAGGTTAAATACACGTGTGTAACAAGAAAACTGTGGTTAAACTTACTCGTTTAATTAAAAAGCACACACGTGCTGAATTAGTAACCGCCCAGTTGACGTGGATCACACATAGATGCAAGTAAATACAGGTTACGTTTAATTTTCCCGCGCCACATTTTTGTATTCACTTGACACAACTGTTTCTATCTCATAGTTAGTTAGTACTATAAATTTTTATACAAAAATGGAAGTTTGCACGACGAGCGAAACGAGTCGGACAATTGCATGCGAGGCACACAAAGACTCTTTTATTCCGAATGACACAATAATTTTTTTTTCAAACGCACTACTTTTCTTTTTGTTCACTAATTCTATGTGGTTTTTATGGATACTTATTTATTTTATTTCTACGTCGCCGGCGTACAAATTTTCAGCGGCGTAGAAATGAAACTTCTACCTTGTGAATAAGTCACAAAAATGCCATTTCTACGACGTTTGAAAAAAATATTTTTATCTTCACATTAACATATAAAAAAATCAAAAAATCGTGGAAACCTTATTTTGATTGTCACTGGCAGCCTATGTCATTCAAAATATCTTTCACTTTCATATAAACGCACGGTCTATCTGTTGTGGCATCATAACTTCAAACAAATATATATATATATATATATATATATATATATATATATATATATATATATATATATATATATATATATATATATATATATATATATATATTAATCTATTAGAACTCATAATACAGGGTGTAATCATACTACGGGAAAAAAATGAAAGGGCATATAGTACTGACCAAAATGAGTAAAAATGGTTTAATCAACATGGGTCCGATCTTCAACTGTTTCCGAGAAAGACGCCATTTACTATTAGAATCATGGAAAATTGACAAAGATAGTGACAGAACAAAATTTTGTCTACGTCAGTAAATAGACTATAAAAAAAAAACTATAAAATTTTATATGAAACATTTTTCTCAATTTCTAATAATAACGAAGTTATTAGAAAATCAAATATTGGCCAAGGTTGCCACAACATTTAATTTAGAACAATTATTTTTTAAAAAAAAAAAACCAAAGCACATCTAAGGTGACCTCTGAAAGGTAAACAAAAAGTCTTATTTAATGGAAGTCGTAACTCTTATAGTTTTCAGGATAGCAGAGGGAAACCCCATAAAAACTCATTTTTCACTGCCTTTTATCTCGCAAACTATTGAAGATCGGACCCATGTTGATTATGCTTTTTTTTACTCATTTTGGTCAGTACTATATGCCCTTTTATTTTTTTCCCGAAGTATGATTACACTCTGTATAAGAATAAAATAATGTTTTAGTTTATGTTCTGTTTATTTTAATTTAAAACCCAACGTTTCGGAAGCAAACATTGCTGCTTTCTTCAAGGAAAAAACATAAAGTGAACATAAATAAATTATAACAAAACAATTGCAAGAAGTAACGAAGGTAATATTTTATAACATATTTATGTATTAAAAAAAACAGAATATAAACTAAAAGGTTGTTTTATTTAAATGTTATTTTGTTTACTTTCGTTGTTTCGTTATTTTTCTGCAATGATTTATTTGAAAATTGATTCCGGATTTCAAAAAACCGATAGCTGAAAGTAGCTAATTAATTTGGATTAGAGTAGATGTTAATATCTCACATGTTAGCTTATCTACTATAAAGTATGAACCGATTTGATCATACGCAAACCAAGTCGTGTATGATGCTTATTGAGTTGAGAATAGAATGCTTGCGTACAGTTACTTGTATTTACAGTAACTTACAATAAGTAGTACAATGTACGGTTCAAAAACTTGTAGTTGAAACAAATCTTATATATTTAGGAGTATTACATTCATTATATTATAAATATTGTATTTTTCAGACGGTCAAATAAAAAGCAGAGAATCAATTTCCACTTTTATTTAAAATATAAAATATTTTTTAATTTGTTAAGGGAAATATTCAGTTGAATATTTAAATAGAATAGTATGTTTTAAAGTTGTGTGTTAGTATAGTGTATTGTCTTTGAATTCCATTGTTGTTAAACAATGTAGTACAAATGCAGATGATATTGTCATACAATGTAATTATATCATTTTGTAATATTTTATCTTAAAAAGTAACTCTTTTTAAAATAAGGGATTACTTTAAAATATATGTATTACTGGATATTTATTTTTATTTAATCTATACTTATCTATCACACCTAATAAAGATTACATGAATTCTAATGAAATTTAATATATTTTATTATGGTTTTATATTTAAATGTCCTCGTTCGAGAAGGAGTGCTTTTCTGTATGAGATTATGGTAAGTACATATGAATGTGAACATCGGAAAAAATATATAAAAATACCGATTCCGTATGTTAGATTTAACGTTGTACTGAATTCCGCTAAAACCGGGAGTGATACAAAATTCCTACTGTAACGTGAGAGGGTAGGTAAACTATTATTCACGAAAGGTCAAGGTCATTTGTTCGAAGAAAGTGTACACATGTCTATTGAATTTGTGTGGTGACAGATATACGTAAATAGTACCATTACTTTCTAACACACTAAAAATATCAGTGACATATGTCGTGGAGTTACAGACATGTAATTATTTACTATACTGCCCTCTGTACTAATGTTTATCCAGTGGCGTTGACATTCAATCAAATTATTATTTTATGGTTTACGTCAAGTCTATATTTTTGTTTTATGTAAATGAAGAAGATAAAACTTTGAGAAAAGCATTATTTAAAAAAAACAAATTTTTTAAATAAAATACATTTTTTTTCTCAGTTATAATGTACCCATAAATATTTCGCGTTGCACGCTTATGGGTACGAAATGTAGTGAAGTTATCTATAAGTAATATATCAGACGGCTCATAAATGATCTTGAATAGTCATCTTTCGTGAATAATACTATACCTACGACACATGGTCCGCGAGCAGCGTGTGTCTAAAATAAAATAAGGACATATGCCAAACACCCTGTAAATGTATTATTTTAGTCCAAAAAAGCAAGGATAATATTGCTTTCAGTGACATCGGAAGTAGAATTTGCAGGAACTATGTTTACATAAAAAAATGTTATTTAATTTCGAACTTCAAGTTTGTAATTTAAACTGCGAGTATTCTTTTAAAAATAATAAATAAAATAGCCATTTTTTTCTTTTTTTTCAATCACCCTGTATGTTTGTTAAAATACACACAACGTCCCTGCTAATTTGGCAGTCTAATTTTGAAAGATATGTATTTGTATGTAATCTTTATATTTTAATATTTTAAACAGGCTAGTAAATTATATCAGGAAAATAAATTAAAATAACTTTAATACGGTCGAATTTCGCAAAAATTACCCCGAAATTGCAACCACCCTTGCACATTTAAAACAATGAACCAACCCTTAAAAGCATTTCCCCATACAACATGGTTCGAATTGAGACTCAAAGACAGAAATCTTGTCCACTAACAACTCAACAATAGAGCGTCGGCATTACCATGGCAAAACAATGGCCACTCGACTAGAGTGAAGAGTGCTCCAGGCCGTGTAGACGTACCGTTACACCAAGGGGTAGCCGGGGAGACTTCACAGCAGTGAAAAAAAATCTCAAGTGTTTTACACTCACAGTATGTGTAATGCGGGGCAGAAAGGTCACCTGCGTGATCCGAAAGTGTGATTGTGGAGTCAAGATCAAAGATGGGAGCTTAGTTTTGCGAACTGGATTACTAAATTTACTATTTAAGCTTAATGCACTTCTCGGCGTATATACAAATTCTCTACTTCTATAGGCTGTCCCGCGACTCGAGTGCCATAGCTTAAAGGCATATAGTACTGACCAAAATGAGTAAAAAAGCTCAATCAACATAAGTCTGATCTGTAACTGTTTCCGAGGAAGAGGCCTTTTTGTTTTAGAATCGAAAAAAAAAAAAAACTGGTAGAGATAGTGATCGAACAAAATTTTGTCCATGTTAGTAGATAGACTATAAAAAAATCTGATGTGGCCAGCACATTACCTTCCGTCAATTCTATGTATTTTATACAAATTCCATACAAACAGTTTCTTGCGAAACATTTTGTATTTCCAGTACATTACCTTCCCTCAGTTCTATGTATTTTGTACAAATTCCATACAGAAAGTTTCTTAGAATTGAATCTATATTTGCAGTAAAATTATAACACAAACATACTATGTCAATCGCACTTGACATTGACATCTGTCTATCAGATTTTTAAAATTTATATTAGCTGTTTCCAGTGTTATTGCATAGCTGGCTGTTTTATGAAATTTAATTTCTTTATAATTTTTTAACTCTATATTCATTGAATATGAAGTATAAAATGTAATCAAACCGTATAGAGAATAAAGATTCTTTAATATTTATAATAACATTAAATGTGAAAAAATGATATCTAACAGCGTTTTTTTCAAAAAAAAAAAACTGTTAAAATCTTCAAATGTGGGTACTGTCGGTCGACCAATTATAACCAAAATCTAATCAACTCTTCACATGAATGTAACGAAGAGGAATACGAAATAATTATAATTTTTAGAATTCTAGGAGTTATCGTCGGAGAAAAAATCGTCAAACACACAAACACACATCATCGCAAAAATAGTGAAATCGTATTCTAGTGACTCTAAAACGTGCTTATTTATTAAAAACTTTCCATCGAATTTTTTGTCCAAAAACAATACCTTCCTTACCTGGAATGACGGAAAGTAAAAAACAATAAAACCTTTTTCTCAATTTCTAATAGTTGGGTACGAAATTATTTGAAAATCAAGTATGTATATAGGCTGTTCCAAAAGTTACAGGCAGTTAAACATACACTTGTTTTTGAATAATTTTTATAATAAACGATGAATTTTTGTCTAGCTCATTTTCTATATTTTTACCTGTAGCTACTAAACGGGTAATGCTAGCAACGTGTACGTTGAAAATTTGGGATCTACATGAAATTTTCTATAATATACATCAGCAGACATATTTGCATATAGCCTTTTCCAAGAGTTACAGGCAGTTAAACAAGCACATTTTTTAATAATTTTTATAATAAACAATGAATTTTGTCTAGATAATATGGTGCATAGATGCTACCTGAAAGTAGCATCTATGCACGATTAAAATTTTTTTCGCGTGCATAGATGCTACCTGATAGTAGCATCTATGCACGATTAAAAATTTTTTTCGCTACTTTCAGGTAGCATCTATGCACGATTTTTTTAAAAAATATGGTACATAGATGCTTCTTTTTTAGACGCAGAAAAAAGAAGCATCTATGCATGATTTTTTAGAAAATATTGTGCATAGATGCTGCGTTTTTCTGCGTTTAAAATTGAAGCATCTATGCACCATATTTTTGAAAAAATTGTGCATAGATGCCT
The DNA here is from genome assembly GCA_963082715.1 of Harpalus rubripes. NCBI lineage: Eukaryota > Metazoa > Arthropoda > Insecta > Coleoptera > Carabidae > Harpalus > Harpalus rubripes. The sequence continues at coordinate 19,200,682 of OY720464.1, forward strand.
CTTTTTGTCTAGTTAATTTTGTCTACTTTTGCTTGTAGCTTCTAAACGGTTAAAGCTAGCAACTTGTACGTTGAAAATTTGGAATCTACATGAAATTATCTATAATACACATCAGCAGAAATATTTGTATATAGGCTGTTCCTTATTTTTGAATATGGTGCATAGATGCTGCTTTTTTAAACGCAAAAAAGGAGCAACTATGCTCGATTTTTTAGATAATATGGTGCATAGATGCTACCTGAAATTTATTTTTTGTAATTAAAATACCTACACATCCTCATTAAATATATGCCACTATTTGTTCCTGTTGGCTCCCATCGACGCTTAATAAAACATCTTTTACTTTTCAGGAGCGACAAGAGTTTTATTAACCGTGATTTAACTGGGATGAATTAGAGGAGAGGACGAAACATTGGAGAATTCATATAATTTTCACATTTACGTGTTCTATACATGAATTAGCGTTGATTCCACTCCTTGTACGGTGCATTTTTCGTTGAATTTATGACTCAAAGCTATAAAGTTACAAATACTTTTTATTGCGAGACTCTCGCGAGATACTCGCGAGATTTCCCGCTTCTCGCAGTTGTTATATCGATCTCGCCACGAATTTTAAACTGCAATCTCGCTCTCGTTCTCGTCTCGCATAATATGAGACGAGACGAGATGCGAGAGTATTCTCGCCTCGTCGTGCATCACTAATGGTGTCCATATAAAAATTGACTCGAAAACCAACAGTGATAAAAAAATTTGAGTATCGCGATCCGAATAAGTGTTTTAATGATTTGCAAATTCAAAACCACAATTGGAAGATTTTTACAAAAAAAAAAATTGAAAATTTACATTTTTTGCTCATATCTAGTGATCTATGTGCATTTTTTCGCAAATAACAAAACACCAGTAAAATAATCTCCTAATGGGGCTATTTTTTTTTTAATTTTACTGATTTCATATTTCTTGTAAGTACCTAGTTTTCGAGATCCTCACATTGCACGTTATCCTGGACATTCTGTAAATAAAACTGTCAAAAAATATATTACTGCTTTATAAGATGACCAAATTTACCTACCTACGTAATATTAAATAATACCAAAATTAACAAATTCGCAAAATATCACCCCAAACAAAAATCTTCCACATTGCAATTGAACCCCTCAGATATGAGCAAAAGTGCACCAAAAGTCATCTTCCGCCTGGGTGCATGGGAATCTCGATGTCCTCCACTTGGCTGCTTCGTGTGGGAGCTCCGCTGGGGGCAGGGCCCATATAGAGCTGCGCTGGGCCCCGCAGAGCGCTACCGGCGGTCGCGCACCTCCAGACAAGTAGCGCGCACTCCTCACGCCACAGGGTGGTCCATGATGATTAGTTCAAAGAATTAGTGACATGGAAATGCCAAAGATTCCGTTAGTACTTGATTTTCAAGGATTTCAATTTCGAGTAACGGTTGAAGGTACTTGATCTTTTTCAGATTTATACGAGTGAAAACTTATTGTTTATTGGAACAAGATATTTATTGATTATAATGTAAAAACTGTAGACATAATATGTACAAGTAGGTATTAGGTTTGTTCGTTTCGCTCGTTTACGTTAACGGTTTATCGCTGTGTCAAATAAGTATATTACGTTTCATTCGTAGTAACAATCAAGTCACGATTCTTGAAATTTTTCGCATACGTAAGTGGGAGAGATGCGCATGCGAACTGCATATTGGTTTTCTTGAAACGAAATCGTGTGGTTGTAGGCGAATATTACGTGTGCAATTACATCGCATGGGTATGAATAACTAGAATGTATCATTCGCACATGAAACTGTGTCTGTCACTGTCACTTGTGTCAAATTATGTTTTTATATAATTCCGGGTACGTTTTATGATCTTATAATGACACCAATTATAAATCTAGAGTCTCTATAGGGCGCGAGCAGACACGTGACTCGAGCGTCCTTAACTTGCTTGGGATCAACTGATTTGTGTGCGCATGTCATTTTGACAAGAACATTGTCAATTTGACAAGACCAATGTTTTGACTTATTTTGATTTTGAATTGCTAAAATGTTAATATTTTACAATTTTTAGGCAGTAAAACAAATGTAATTAAAAATAATACTCGTAACATTTTAGCAGTTAAAAATCAAAATAAGTCAAAACATTGGACTTGTCAACCTGACATTGTTCTTGTCAAAATGACATGCGCACACAAATCAGCTGATTCTAAGCACGTCAAGGTCCCTCGAGTCACGTGTCTGCTCGCGCCCTATACACTTGAGTATCGTTATAATATTCGACAAATGTGTGCTCCTGCATTAATAGAACGATGCAATGGATTGTTAAAAAGGAATTTTAGGTGCCTTTTAACGAGCTTTGCATTCCAAATCTGAAATGGTTAGCAAAATTACGAGTATTATTATTACATAACACTTGCATATTAATATTGCCATATTATGTACGTACATACTGTACTGTAAACTAAGAAATATAATATCTACTATATCAAATAATATATTATGTATATATATATATATATATATATATATATATATATATATATATATATATATATATATATATATATATATATATATATATATATATATATATACATAATATATTATTTGATATAGTAGATATTATATTTCTTAGTTTACAGTACAGTATGTACGTACATAATATGGCAATATTAATATGCAAGTGTTATGTAATAATAATACTCGTAATTTTGCTAACCATTTCAGATTTGGAATGCAAAGCTCGTTAAAAGGCACCTAAAATTCCTTTTTAACAATCCATTGCATCGTTCTATTAATGCAGGAGCACACATTTGTCGAATATTATAACGATACTCAAGTGTATAGGGCGCGAGCAGACACGTGACTCGAGGGACCTTGACGTGCTTAGAATCAGCTGATTTGTGTGCGCATGTCATTTTGACAAGAACAATGTCAGGTTGACAAGTCCAATGTTTTGACTTATTTTGATTTTTAACTGCTAAAATGTTACGAGTATTATTTTTAATTACATTTGTTTTACTGCCTAAAAATTGTAAAATATTAACATTTTAGCAATTCAAAATCAAAATAAGTCAAAACATTGGTCTTGTCAAATTGACAATGTTCTTGTCAAAATGACATGCGCACACAAATCAGTTGATCCCAAGCAAGTTAAGGACGCTCGAGTCACGTGTCTGCTCGCGCCCTATAGAGACTCTAGATTTATAATTGGTGTCATTATAAGATCATAAAACGTACCCGGAATTATATAAAAACATAATTTGACACAAGTGACAGTGACAGACACAGTTTCATGTGCGAATGATACATTCTAGTTATTCATACCCATGCGATGTAATTGCACACGTAATATTCGCCTACAACCACACGATTTCGTTTCAAGAAAACCAATATGCAGTTCGCATGCGCATCTCTCCCACTTACGTATGCGAAAAATTTCAAGAATCGTGACTTGATTGTTACTACGAATGAAACGTAATATACTTATTTGACACAGCGATAAACCGTTAACGTAAACGAGCGAAACGAACAAACCTAATACCTACTTGTACATATTATGTCTACAGTTTTTACATTATAATCAATAAATATCTTGTTCCAATAAACAATAAGTTTTCACTCGTATAAATCTGAAAAAGATCAAGTACCTTCAACCGTTACTCGAAATTGAAATCCTTGAAAATCAAGTACTAACGGAATCTTTGGCATTTCCATGTCACTAATTCTTTGAACTAATCATCATGGACCACCCTGTGGCGTGAGGAGTGCGCGCTACTTGTCTGGAGGTGCGCGACCGCCGGTAGCGCTCTGCGGGGCCCAGCGCAGCTCTATATGGGCCCTGCCCCCAGCGGAGCTCCCACACGAAGCAGCCAAGTGGAGGACATCGAGATTCCCATGCACCCAGGCGGAAGATGACTTTTGGTGCACTTTTGCTCATATCTGAGGGGTTCAATTGCAATGTGGAAGATTTTTGTTTGGGGTGATATTTTGCGAATTTGTTAATTTTGGTATTATTTAATATTACGTAGGTAGGTAAATTTGGTCATCTTATAAAGCAGTAATATATTTTTTGACAGTTTTATTTACAGAATGTCCAGGATAACGTGCAATGTGAGGATCTCGAAAACTAGGTACTTACAAGAAATATGAAATCAGTAAAATTAAAAAAAAAATAGCCCCATTAGGAGATTATTTTACTGGTGTTTTGTTATTTGCGAAAAAATGCACATAGATCACTAGATATGAGCAAAAAATGTAAATTTTCAATTTTTTTTTTTGTAAAAATCTTCCAATTGTGGTTTTGAATTTGCAAATCATTAAAACACTTATTCGGATCGCGATACTCAAATTTTTTTATCACTGTTGGTTTTCGAGTCAATTTTTATATGGACACCATTAGTGATGCACGACGAGGCGAGAATACTCTCGCATCTCGTCTCGTCTCATATTATGCGAGACGAGAACGAGAGCGAGATTGCAGTTTAAAATTCGTGGCGAGATCGATATAACAACTGCGAGAAGCGGGAAATCTCGCGAGTATCTCGCGAGAGTCTCGCAATAAAAAGTATTTGTAACTTTATAGCTTTGAGTCATAAATTCAACGAAAAATGCACCGTACAAGGAGTGGAATCAACGCTAATTCATGTATAGAACACGTAAATGTGAAAATTATATGAATTCTCCAATGTTTCGTCCTCTCCTCTAATTCATCCCAGTTAAATCACGGTTAATAAAACTCTTGTCGCTCCTGAAAAGTAAAAGATGTTTTATTAAGCGTCGATGGGAGCCAACAGGAACAAATAGTGGCATATATTTAATGAGGATGTGTAGGTATTTTAATTACAAAAAATAAATTTCAGGTAGCATCTATGCACCATATTATCTAAAAAATCGAGCATAGTTGCTCCTTTTTTGCGTTTAAAAAAGCAGCATCTATGCACCATATTCAAAAATAAGGAACAGCCTATATACAAATATTTCTGCTGATGTGTATTATAGATAATTTCATGTAGATTCCAAATTTTCAACGTACAAGTTGCTAGCTTTAACCGTTTAGAAGCTACAAGCAAAAGTAGACAAAATTAACTAGACAAAAAGAGGCATCTATGCACAATTTTTTCAAAAATATGGTGCATAGATGCTTCAATTTTAAACGCAGAAAAACGCAGCATCTATGCACAATATTTTCTAAAAAATCATGCATAGATGCTTCTTTTTTCTGCGTCTAAAAAAGAAGCATCTATGTACCATATTTTTTAAAAAAATCGTGCATAGATGCTACCTGAAAGTAGCGAAAAAAATTTTTAATCGTGCATAGATGCTACTATCAGGTATATATATATATATATATATATATATAGGGTTGTATATATATATATATATATATATATATATATATATATATATATATATATATACAGGGTGTTTCCTTTAAAACAACCAGCGCTTTTTTGGGCGAACTAACAACTTTAGAGAAAAATGTTTTATACCAAAAATGATCAAGATTAAGGGGATAATGTAGCAAAAGTAACAAACCGAATATTTAACCAGTGGTTCTCAAACGGTAGAACAAAATTATATTTTTTTAAATGGCATCCTATATATTTTTTTAGCCCTTTAAATAGAATATTATTTTCTGATTTCAACGATATAAGTATAGCATAGGGTTGTATAACAATTATTTCGAGAAAAATGGTATTAAAAACTAGAAATAATGTAATAAAAAATGGGTTTATTACTAGCATAACTAAGCAACAGACGTATCAATACCTGTGTATTGCATAGCCTATTGTAATATAACATTATTTTTAATACAATTTTTCTCGAAATAATTGTTATACAACCCTATATCATATTTATATCGTTGAAATCAGAAAAAAATTCTCTATCTAATGGGCTAAAAAATTATATAGGATACCATTTAAAAAAATATAATTTTGTTCTGCCGTTTGAGAACCACTGGTCGAATTTTTGGTTTGTTATTATTAATAAATTAACCCCTTATTCTTGATCATTTCTTGTATATAACATTTTTTTCTAAAGTCATTAGTTCGCCCAAAAAAGCGCTGGTTGTTTTAAAGGAAACACCCTGTATATATAATAAATTTTGAATATTAAAATTGCAACACTTATAGCTTATGACAGTGTCGCTGACAGCTACGGCTGACAGTTTTGGTTGACAGGTTGACAGTGACAGTTAAAAAACAATTATATGATGAAGCGTTCACGTGGTACAAAAAATGTTTCGTTTTGATTGGCTGCTAGATACTATGCTCTGTTCCACTTAAGCCATTCAGTAGATAACACTGGTAACAGCGCAAATCTGAAGTAGCCGAAATTACATTGGGTAAACTTGTCTCTTGTCTCTAATTTCAGCCAATCAGAGATGTCAAAACTATTCCCTATGCTCCGCAATACTGAATGGCTTAAATGGAACAAGGTATACGTTCGTTTGCTTTCGAGAATCGTATCCGTACGCTTCGGTTGAGTTTCGTTTGGTATTCAAGAATACCACTCATACGTACAGTACTGTTCGTCCACGAAACTAACCACACGAATTTTGTCGCGTACGGAAAATTTCGCATGGTTTCAAGAATCGGGTCCCAGATCATTGTTCGTTTCGGTCCCTATACTGCTACTAATATCTTGAATTACAACAGCTGTATGAGCAGTTGAACTGCCAAAAATATATTAATGCATCTGTAGATACATACAAAATAATACATATTAAATGTTTACTTTACGGGATGTGAACTCAATATAATTTGGATTCTTTCGTTTCCTCTCCTTAAAATTGGTACCGATCCACCGATCGACTCTGTTCGACGAGTATAGATTCCAAAAATATAGTGGCTCGTGTTCTGAGAGCACTTTTATAATAAAAGCGCTTTTATGGAGCGCGCTTTTACATTATATTCTTATGAGGAGTTTGCTCCATAAAAGCGCTTTTATTATAAATGTGCGCTCGGAATACGGGCCATTGGGTTTGGGCTCACATAATATATTTCACTTTCACATTCCATAAAGGCTCTATAAGAGGTCTACAGTGTATGGGGCGCGAGCAGACACGTGACTCGATCATCCTTGACGTGCTAGGAATCAGCTGATTTGTGTGCGCTTGTCATTTTGACAAAAACAATGTCACTTTGACAAGACCAATGTTTTGACTTATTTTAATTTTAAAATGTGGAGAAGTTATTATTTTTAATTTCATGTGTTTTACTGCCTGAAAATTGTACATTAATAACATTTTAGCAGTTCAAAATCAAAATAAATCAAAACATTGGTCTTGTCAAAGTGACACTGTTCTTGTCAAAATGACATGCGCACACAAATCAGCTGATTCCAAGTACGTGAAGAACGCTCGAGTCACGTGTCTGCTCGCGCCCTATATCAGGACTAGTGATATGTGCTACTAAAAAATTCCCGCAAGGAAGTTTGTTTTTTCCTGGGAAAATTCCCGGAAATTCCTGCAACTACGATTTGCAGGGAAAAATATCTTGACTTTTTACCCGGCTTTTTTTAAAATTTTATTTTATTATACTTTGGCGCCTGTTATTTTGCTTTGCATGTTTGTGACTTATGCCTGCCTGTTACCTACTCTTACTATTTGAAATTGAAATTGCTTGAAAAATAATAAAAAAAAATTCTTGGGAATTCCCGGGAATTTTTCCTCATCATTCAATTTCGGGAACTGACCCATCACTAATCCAGGACTAGTGCAAATTTCGGAAATCTATTTTTTTGAAAGTTTCACTGAAAATTTTATTGAAATTTTCACAAAATGTTTCACTATGAATTTCAATGAAAGTTTCATATAAAAATTTCATTGAAACTTTCAATCAAAGTTTCATTTAAATTTCAAGAAACTTAACATTTGTCAGATGAATTTCAAATATTTGGATCTCAAATTAACTAATTTGAAAATAAAAAAGAAAAACATATTATTCAAAATGTAATACAAAAAATCTGATGTGGACACCACACGACTTCGTTGTACGCAAGACCAATATGAAGTATTAGACCAAATTATAAAATTGCACGTATTTGATATAATTTGACATTAACATCTATTTTTTATTTTTTTGTTATTTTTTGTCCTAATCCATAGCAATTTTCATTATAAAAACCAAAAAGTATAGAAGTTTTAAATTTACATATCTCGCTTATACAAAAGGATAATTTAATAATACTTGATGTGCTGGACGCAGAATTTAATTCTCTAAAATTCGTATTTGACGCATTTATTTCTAAAATCAAGATGAAACCATTTTATTCAAGAAAAACTGTTAACAACTTCAGGTAATATATCACTTCTGGTTAGCCTGTTTTAACCAAAATGTACTATGTTATTCCAATTGCCATAAAAGTCTTATATACCAAATTTGAAAAGTTTTGGATTATATTTTAAGATAGTTTTTCATTAATATCTATTATAGGCTTCAAATAAAGTACCATTTTTGGAAATTATGTAATGATCAAAAAGGGAGGTGCACAACTAGATGTTATAGCAGTCCTAAATATAAAATTTCAACTTTCTACGGCTTACCAGTTTTGAGTTATGCGAGATACGTACGCACGTACGTACGTACGTACATACTGACGTCACGACGAAATTAGTCAAAATGGATTCAGGAATGGTCAAAATGGATATTTCCATTGAAATCTGAAAACCGAAATTTTTCGCGATTACAATACTTCCTTTACTTTGTACAAGGAAGTAAAAACTATTTAAAATAGAAAGTACTTATCTTGTTTTTTACCTTCCGTCACCTTTAGGTAAGGAAGGTATTGTCTTTTGATGAATAAGCACGTTTTATGGTCCCTAGAATACGATTTTACTAATTTTACGATAATGCGTGCATGTGTGTATGTGCGTGTGTGTGTGTGTGCGCGCGCGCGCGCGTTCCTGTGTGTGTGTGTATATGTGCGTGCGTGCGTGCGCGCGCGTGCATGTGTAGGCGTGCGTGTGTGTATGTATGTGCGTGTGTGTATGTGCGTGTGTGTGTATGTGCGTGTGTGTATGTGCGTGTATGTGTGAAAAAAATTTCTAATGCGATATATCTAATACTACAATTCCAAATATTATAATTCTTTCGTATTCTTCATTATATCCACGTGAAGAACTGATTAGATTTTGGTTATAATTGGTCAACCGGAAGTACCCTCATTTGAAGATTTTAACAGTTTTTCTTGAAAAAACGATGTTAAATATCATTTTTTCACATTTAATGTTATAAATATTAAAGAATATTTAATTCTCTATACGATTTGAATGCATTTTATACTTCATATTAAATGGATATAGAGTTAAAAAAATATAAAGAAATTAAATATCATATTAGCCTGTTATGCTATAACTCTGGACACGAAATGTGTCAGTGTCAAGTGCAGTCGACAGTATGTATACCTATGGTATAATTTTATTGGAAATATAGGATCTTTTGTTAGAAATTTTCTTCATGGAATTTGTATAAAATACATACAAATGCCTTAAGATAGTGTATAAGAAATAGAATCTTTTGCAAGGAACTTTCTGTATGACATTTATACAAAATACATAGAACTGACGGAAGGTAATGTGCTGGCCACATCAGATTTTTGTATTTATTTCTTTGAAATATCGCCAGATTTTACCTTTAAATTTCACCATACTTAAACTGTACTGAATCCTGAATTGTATATACGAGAAATATACAAGTGCTAGCATGTAGATTAACCAAACATAACTTACGTAGAGAAGTGCAGGTGCATGTATATGTCATCTGCGCATGCGCAGTGTAGATTATGAAAGTTTCATGAAATTTAAGGCTTGAAACTTTCATTTTAGTAATTTTTCAATTGAAACTTTCAATATGAAATTTTCAAATGGCACATCACTATTCTGATGTGGCCAGCACATGACCTCTCGCCAATTCCGTCTTTAAAATAGCAATGAGTTTTATTGTTGAACAGTTTTTATAAAAATAAGATAAGTAATTAAAACAATTTTTTAAAATACTTGTTGAGCCCAAGTAATTATTGGTTTCACCAGATATTAAGTGCATTACGTAAACATAATCGCATGATTAATTTTTATATTATAAAGAAATATGCAAATACAGTGATACTAAAAATGTACACCTTTTTGTTTTGCGATCAATATGTTTTGTTGAATACTTACTATATGTCTATATACCAGAAGTTGAGAAACAAACCTGTGTATTATATTCTGCAGTATTCTAATTAATTCTACATACTTCATACCCCATTACGCCACTTTTTTAATTATATGGATTCAAGTACCTACAGTATAACGATTAATATTAAAATTCTCTAATTACAGTAGGTCAACAAAAAATTGTACCTTTTTATAGCCGCGGTATGTTTTATGCTATAAAATTTAAAGAGAAATTTAAAACATATTTCCAGCAATGAATTCAATTAATAAATGACTATATTTTCAAATCAATTTTCAGCATTTTATACAAATATCAGAAACCATCATGTATCATACACTATCACAAAACCAAAAATTCTATTCATCCGTATAATTCTACCACCGTGAAAATATAATCTATCCCCTGTAAACGTTCAAACAATGTATCACATTGGATACTTTTTCCTCGCTTGGTCAGCAAAACAAAAAACGATCGCTTGAAGGGTCCTCCACGTCGTTCGTTGCTCGCTAGCCAATCACATCTCGGCGTTGGCAGTTGTCACAATGTAGCCAGTCGCGTATTGGCTGGCGATTGTTGCGAATGGCTACCGACTGCGGGAGGGGATGAAAGCGGGTAGAAGAGGTATAAAGGGATGTGGTTGGTTGCTGATGAGGAATTGTTTCTAAGGGTTCATGTAAGATGATTGCAGGGTTGTGAGTTGTGATTTTCAGATGTGAAATTAGGGAATTGTTAGTGGATTTTTAGGCTCTAGGGTGGAATTAGGGATGTTATTGTTTACACCCTTAACAATTTGTAAGAGTAGGAGGCGCATTATATTCTATTACCATTATTTATTTTTATTTACAATATATTTTATTATTTGGTATCAAATTATACTTTCTATCACTAAGTACAACATTTTTACTTAAATCAAAATTCTATAAAAATTTACCCGCCTTTAATTAAATGAAAATTAAAACTTTTATAAAATAAATGTACCTAATAGAATTATTGAGAATAAGAAAATCAGTTAGAGCCAGTTTTATAATCTCTAGTTACAATTTCAACTGTCAGTTAAATAAATAAAATTGAAACGAAATGAACTGTCAAATGAAAATTGATCATTGCTGTAAATAATCCGATTCAATATTGTTTATTTAACTTGCAGTTAAAATAATTCTGACCGAAGATTGTAAAACTGTCCCTAAATCCGCAAAAAATTGCATTATTTTAAACATTGGAAATTAAGTTAGAATTTAGTTAAAGTATCATTGTGAGTGAAAATATGGTATTAATCAAAGTATTTTCTTCAGTTTTTGACAAAACGAAAACTATAAAAGTAATATAACACCCGCTACCCATATACGTGTGGCAATGAACGACTTTTGGATACTTTTTGAACTTGAAAAATTACGGAGTGGAGTAGGTAGATAGTTTATATCTCATGGAGTTTGATACTAAAATTCATGATTATTTTGAAGTGGAAGAAAATACTTGTGAAGTGTATCTATTATTGTTGAAGGGAACTACTGTGAATATATTTAATATTTAAAATAAAATTAAATATGAACCATTCTCATATTTCTAACATGACCCTCGTATTGCGGTAACCGTCCCTTCTCACCTAATACTTGTGTAACAAATTATTTATATTTAACATAGTTTCTCTTATAAGAAGGTTTAATATAAAATATTCTTTTAAAAGAGGTAGGACTATACCTAAGATATTCAATATTGTTTTCCTACAACCGTGCGTGAAAAGTACTTTTCACGCACTAGTGCTTGAAAAGTAAATAGATGTTGCTAGGCAACCTTAAAATTCGGTTAATTCACCTGTCAAGTAGTTAATTAGGTAGTAAATACACTGTAAATGAAACAAACGTAATTTTCTTTAACAGTTTAATTAATTAATTTAATGTAATTTTAATATTAATATTAAATGTAAAATTTGTGCAATTATGGAAGACTAAACCACTTCTGTCTGAGATTATTCCAAGTGTTTAAGTTACATTTTGTACAGTATTATGAGAAAAAGCACTAACAGTATTTGAAGATGCTGGATGCCTGTACACTCTGTCTTATGAGAAACCTAACTAACATTTCGGTTGTAGGAAAAATGTTGTATGCAACACGTGTGTAAAATAGTGTTTTTTTGTCTCGTGCTACAATTTCCGCATTCGGCTTCAAAAAAAAACTACTTTACACTCTTTTTGCATAAATAACTATTATATATGTAGGTATAAATATTTTCAGGAAATACCTACTTCCTTTATTTTATTAATTAAATCGTGACAGTATTTTTTTTAAACTGTCTAGAAAACATGGAATACTTACTTGATAATTTTGGTAAATAAGTACCTACCTATATCTGATTATAATAATTTCTGAAACGCCGGTATTTCAGAGTAATACATTTACTTACAGTAAACTATATACATATATAAATATAAATAAATATGTCTTAATGGCATACCCATTTCTTAGTGTGCTAATCTGCTGCTGCTGAGCAAATATCTGTAATGACGGTATATATAGGCTGTCCCCTGAGGAAACCGATAAACTTTAACAATGTATTCTAGCGATTATTCTATTTTATTTTTGTCGATATCTCTAAAACGGAGAAGAATTGACTCATAATTTATATGATTTTTTTTACTTGGAATGACTCCTAAAATACATGGTTAAAGTTTGTCGGTTTCCTCAGGTAAGAGTCTGTACCTGTAGTAAACTTTATTACTTATTCATACATAGAAAATAAAAATATTAATAGATATAAATAAATAATTGCGTTTCATCAAACAATTCCCTTTCTTCTCTGTATTTCCACACCACTTACACGCATTTTCAAAACATCCGTAATCTAACAATCTTTTCGGATGTACGCTCAATTTTCCTGCAAACTTAACATCTCGTTTTTTCAGCTCATTACACATAGTTTGGCATCTTTATCGTTCTCCAATCAATACCAGGTACACATGTACATGGCTATAGCGAGCACTTGAGAGCTGTAACGAACATGCATGACAGCCCTATAATGCTTGGGGTGCGTAGTGGTCGCATTGTTAGAGACCCATTGCTAAGCAACAATGCACACTTGAACACCGAGGCAGAACTGCAGAGTTTGATAAGGATTAGAGAGTGAGATTAAAAGTGAGACAAATCGGCTCTAATTGTGAGCTGGTTAGCAAAGATTTGTATACGCTGAGATTCAAAGCAGTAATATAATATTCTCTATAATGTATGTTCGAATATTTCTTTCTGAAAAGATGATTTGTAAGTTGGAACAAATTTAAAAGAGTATCGAATGCAATACAAAAAATAATAATAGTTTATACAAAAAAATCTGATATGGCCAGCATATTACCTTGTTACAGATTCCATTTTTACCTCCAGCTACCCTTGGTAAGAGAGGTATAGGGATCGTGCTAAAAATCGCATATCGAAATTTTGATAAATGATTACGTTTTAAGGTCCCTAGAATCCGATTTTAACATTTTCAAGTTGATGTCTGTGTGTATGTGTGTGTGTGTTTATGTCTGTGTGTATGTGTGTGTGGGTCCTTTACTCTAACTCAAATACTATTATTCAGAAAATTTTGAAACCTTGTATTTCTACCTTATTCTAATATGGAAAGAGGCCATTAGATTTTGGTGTATATCAGATAACCGGAAATGGCACTTTATTTGAAGCTCAAAATTGATTTTCTACAGATTAGCATAAATACTTTTTCTATGTATTTTATGGATAAATTTATAAAATTATCTATAATTTTAATCTCGGACCTTACGCTTAAAACTCCTTGGTTGCACAGTTCATATCTCAAATGTATGTAACTGACAGATAAATGTCACTGTCAAAGAACTAATCATTTAAAATTAATAATAGTAACGTTTTAAAAAGAAAATAGTAAATAGAACCATAGTTATATGGAATGGTTCTTAATACAGTTTCCGCAATATGTAAGTATGTATATTTAAATTAATAAAAATTAAATAGCGGGAGGTTTGGTGTTGGCCACATCAGATTCAGTATTGCAGAGCATAATTGGAGTCAAGAGACAAGTTTACCCAATGTAATTTCGGCTACTTCAAGTTTGCGCTGTTACCAGCTCCATCTACTGAATGGCTTAAATGGAACAGAGTATAACTGCCAAAATGTCAGCGTTTTGACAGCTAGAAAAGGATAGCAATAGTAACCTAACATGTAACCGCCCAGCATACATGTTTGACGTAACCACATGTAAACTATTATTCACGAAAGATGACTATTCAAGGTCATTTGAGAGCCGTCTGATATAATATTACTTGCAGATAACTTCACTACATTTCGTGTGCATAGGCTGCACGCACATGAAATATTTATGGACACATTTTAACTGAAAAAATAAGAGTAATTCATCTGAAAATTATGTTTCTTCCTAAATAATGCATTTCTGAAAGATTCATGTTCTTCATTTATGTTTTTGCAAAATACAAAAACATAGACTAAACTTGTAAACCAAGGAATAATAATATGATTGAAACGTCAACGCCACTGGGTAAATATTGGCACAGAGGGCAGTGTAGTAGATAATTAGGTATCTGTAATTCTACGACATATGTCATTATTATTTATAGTGTGTTAGAAAGTAATGCCACTGTTTACGTATATCTGTCACACCACATAAATTAAATAGACATAGGTCAAATAATCTTTCTCTTTCTAGTACAAAATGTTGCTAAGCTACTGCTATAAAGTGATGTGTGTATTCTTTCTTCGAAAGAATGACCTTGAATAGTCATCTTTCGTGAATAATAGTGTAACCGGTATGCTGAATAAAATGGTAACCGGTCTGAATAAAAATAAATTCCATGTCAATTGCACTTGACACTGACATCTGTCAATTAAAATTTTCTTAATGGTAGCTGTTTTCATGAAATTTAATTTCTTTAATTTTTTACCTTCTGTCACCTTTAGGTAAGGAAGGTATTATCTGTGGTAAAAAAATTCGATGAAGGAATAAGCACGTTTTACGGTCCCTAGATTTACTATTTCTACGATGATGTCTGTATGTATGTATGTATGTATGTATGTATGTATGTATGGATGGATGTATGAATGGATGGATGGATGGATGGATGGATGTATGGATGGGTGTATATATTAGCTGTTTTCGTGGTTATGCCACAGCTGGCTGCTTTATAAAATTTAATTCCTTTATAATTTCTTAACTCTATATCCAATGAATATGAAGTATAAAAGCAATCAAATCGTATAATGAATCAAATATTCTGTAATATTTATAATAAAATCTTCAAATGAGTGTAATTATAACCAAAATTTAATGACCTCTTCATATGGATGAAAACTAGAGAAATACGTAAAAAATATAACTTTTGGAAAGGCGGTAGGTATTGGAGTTTTGCGATCCGAAAGAATCGTCTCACACACACACACACACACACACACACACACACACACACACACGCACGCACACGCACGCACACGCACGCACGCTCGCATGCACGCTCTGTACCAAAGACAACAACTTCTTTATCTAAGATGACGGCAGGTAAAAACACTGTTCGGCGTAACATATTTAATAATAATATTATTAATAACAATAATAATAATAATAATAATAATAATAATAAGACAGAAGATTCGTATAGGTGCTTAAATTGTATTTTTTTAAAAAAATTCTGTAATTATAAGATAATTCATCTATGTGGCCACTGGCCAGCACATTACCTTCCGTCAGTTCTATGTATTTTGTATAAATGTCATACAGAATGTTCCTTGAAAAAGATTCTATTCCTTGTACATTACAAGTGCCTTGTATGTATTTTTTACAAATTCCATACAGAAAGTTTCTAGCAAAAGATGCCATATTTCCAGTAAAATTATAACACAAACATACTGTCAACTGTATTTGGCACTGACACCTTTCAATTAGAATTTTCTTAATATAGCAGCTGTTATAGCATAGCTGACTAGTATATGATATTAAATTTCTTTATAATTTTTAACTCTATATCCATTTAATATGAAGTTATAAAAATAAAATATTCTTCAATATTTATAATAACATTGAATGTGTAAAATGATATTTAACATTTAAATCTTCAAATGAGGGTACTTCCGGTTGACCAATTATAACCAAAATCTAATCAGCTCTTCATATGGATGCAACGAAGAGAAATACGAAAGAATTATAATTTTTGAAATTGTAGACAATTTTGTCACACACACACATACACACACACACACCCACCCACCCACACACACACACACACACACACACACACACACACACATATATATATATATATATATATATATATATATATATATATATATATATATACACATACCGACATCATCGTAAAAATAGTAAAATCGTATTCAAGGGACCCTAAAACGTGCTTATCCATCAAAAACTCACCACCGATTTTTTGGCCAAAGACAATACCTTTCTTCACCTAAAGGTGACGGAAGGTAAAAAGATAACAATAAATTTTAATTTTGTTGAAATAAATTTGGCCCCCTCTGTGCAATAGAAAAGTTGGCGACTATGCTTGTACTATATTTTTTCTTAAATGACGTTGCACCACCACCGCTGGAATAGTCCCTTAGTTGGACACTGTAAAGCTTCAAATTCCATTGATAATAAGGCATCCGATAATTCATGGATGAACTTATGATTTTCTATATTTAGCAATCCGTCAAAACATCCCTAATTTTTATTCACCCTTGTGTCATACCCAATTAAAATATAATCCATGTGACCGCGGCAGTCTAGCTTAGTGTCATCGGCAGTCGGTGTGGCTTGTCGCCGACAACTGTGAAATTGTGTATTTATTCTCGCGAGCCAGCTCGTTCGCTTCGACCCTTGGCCACTACAAGAGCTGCATGCATATAAATTCGGTCATTTCCACTCCCATCCCACCGCCAATATACGAGAATAAAGATGAGATGAGAATTGTTTTCAAAGATATCGATGATTCCAAATCCGTATTCACAAAAATTGATTTTCAAATTTCAAATTGGAATTTAGTGTAACATGCTGAAAAATTTAAAATTTTGGAAAAGTATGGTAATCGTTTTATAAATTTACGTATTTATATTCGATATCTGGAGTACTCTTCAGATGTTATTGATAATCTCTTTAAACTGACGAAAGACCAAATTGCAGCAATAAAAAATCTGATGTGGCCAGCACATAACCTCTCGCCAGATATTTTACCTGGTTGTACCCATAAAGCAAAAAATATTTTTAAATACAAATACATATATTCATGTCTCACTATAAAATAATTCTCACATATATTTACAAAATCTATGGGATATTTTAATATAAATTAAGTACAATACATTTTCTTTATATTCAATATCCTGAAATTTTCTTTTCCTACTTTCCTTTTCTTTTTCTTTATATTCGTCATTTTTTCTTTTATATTCTTTTTCACGTATATTCTTTTGCGTTGTTGACTTTTTTTCATAATCTTCATAATGATGTACAAATATTTTTGACAGTGGCATACAAATATTTTTGACAGTGACATTTATGTGTCAATTACAAACATTTGAATTTCTTGCCTTGAGGTAGTTTGATCTGACTGATCTGAGATTTATTACATCAAATTATTTTATATGCATTTCTTTATCTCTAAATCTATAGAAGATATACCTAATAATGAATTTATATTTATCGAATAAGGAATTTAACGTTCTTTAATATAAGTATTTACATAAATTTTCGATAAATAATATTTAGATGATTTTTTTCTTGTAACTACTACTTCCGGTTGTCCAATGAGGTGTTGCAAAAAAATTAACATATCTTTTTTGTTCTGAAATTCGAATAAGTACGTTCTACAGTGTGATTAAATATGATTTTCTGTTCAAATTTCTGTATATATTAAGCACAGTAGCAGTTTAAAAATTTACTTTTTGAATTGGCGCCAAATTACACCGCCTGTGGCATCAGACTTACATTAGCCAATGACAAAACTGGAAAGATGATAAAAAAAAAACAAATGTATCATACATCAACGTCAATGATTGCTTTAATGACAACTGTGTGACATAAGGTCTGACGTATAGTATATAGTTCTTAGTTATTTATTATTATATTATAGCGTTATATTTCATAGTTTCATGCCCAGTATTATAAAAGATGGATAAGTAAAGCACTAGCAAAGTAAAATTTACTCCTGAAGTAAAATAGTTTATTCCAGAGATTTTCGTCAAAACAAGAATAAAAATACTAGCTAAATAAATCTACAGAATAAATTACTCCACCGATGTTCGAGGAATTAAATTTTATTGTGTAAAATAAATTTGACACATGTCAACATTAATTAAATTAAATTCATTATAAATTTAATCCCATATATTATTTTTACATTTATTTATCTCCAACATGTTTTCTTTGTCTATTTCTGAGTAATTTTGCCCCGTTCTCTCTTTTTTCCATTTTAGTTGACACCTGATACTTTATGACACACACACACACACATTATTTTCTATTTTGACTTTTGGATTTATTTCGTGTCAGGAACATACAGAATACAATACTATTAAAACATTATATAAAACATATTCCAGCGACACATTGTTTGGAATAGATCCTCTTCAGTTGGAGATTGACATTATCGTCAGTAGTGGTCTTAAGCAATATCGTCTAATAATATTTTATCCTGGATTTATCAATCTCTCTTATGGTCCAATAGTGCAAAGATTAGCCGGTATAAGAAACCGTAGCCTGAGTGCATCATTTTCCAGCTAAAAAATAAATGTATTCAATAGTTCTTATTTAATTATAAACATATTTATATTTACATCAAAATGATCTTTACAACAAAGAAGTTTTGATTTTATGTTTTTATCTTTACTTGCGACAACCATTTCATTCTTCTTTCTTCGTTTTGAGGCACTATGTTTTATGCTTCCCTATTATCAGTTCTATTTGGGCACACTGCGCAAAACACTTTTTTACAACCATGTTTGATTATTTCCAAATACAAAAATCAGTAGTAGTTGACAGCTGTCATGACTGTCACTTGTTTAAATTTCGCCGGAGGCAAATGTAAGCCACACCCTCATTGGTTAGTTTTATTCTGACGTCATCAGGCGAAAGGGGAAGCGGAAATTCGAACATTGTAATTTCAAAGACAATTTTCTCATGAATAAAGAATAATACGAAAAAAATAAAAAATAGGGGCTAAATATTTTTTCTTATTCTTTTGATTAAAGCAAAGAAAAAAAAACCGTGCAACACCTCATTGTTACCAAAACTTAATCAACTCTTCCTATTATTGTTAGATTGAGGAGTTCGTAGTTAAAAATGTCTTAAGTCTTATAGTATTTGAGAAATCGTGAATCCAACATCCACACACACATACGGACATCATCGTAAAAATGTTATAATCGGATTCTAGGGACCTTAAAACGTGCTTATTCACTAAAATCTGGATATGCGATTTTTAGCATGAATACAATACCTCTCTTAGCGAGAGGTAAAAAACCTAATATATCATGATTTTACTAAATTTTTGAGAGTAGCGACTTATAGAAATATTTTCTGTATATTGAAAATAAACATATTGAATTTATTATAATGTAACGTGAGAGGGTAGGTACCTACGACACTTGGTTCGCGAGACCCCAGCTAGCGCGTGAGAGCCGACGCCTATGATAGAAGTTCTAGAGCAATGATTTTCAAACAATTTAATATGGCGGACCGGTATTAATTTTACTAATTTATGACATAACGTGTGAAAAATTGCATAAAGGCAGTGAAGTAGTGTATATGTTGGAGAAGACTTTTGGCGAGGAAGCTATGCTGAAATTAAGTTTATAAATGCTACAAACGTTTTCAAGAGAGTCATAATGACGTGGAAGATAACTAAAGAGCAGTGTGGCAAAATTTATGATACTGTGCTTAGTTCAGAGGCGGCTTGTCAGGGTAGGCAAATGAGGCAGTGTCTAACTAAGAAAGAAATGTTTGTCTTTATAAATACATAAGTGCATATTGAATTCGAACATAAACATAACCTGTCTAGCATTTTTATTGTAATGTAACGTAGGCCCTGTATAATAGTCGCGCCATATTATGTTGTGTGTAGACTTTAGGCAGTTTATCCAGCTAAATCATAAATCACATAAAAAGGGAAAATATGCAGCTTCACGTCCCTTGAAAAAATGTAACTTTTAATTATAAGGCATTTGACCTTGAATGAAAAAGAATTATCGCCTGCGGCGCCTTTTTCCCTGGATACCTTGCCTCACCAAAGTTTCGGTGCACGAGGCGCCACTAGCTTAGTTATCGCCGAATCAAGAGGTTGCTATTGTCACACGACTCATGCTAAAAGAATTATGCGAAAACAACATACGACAATGCACCGGCTCGCAGTTCACTAATCATTAGTTTAGATTTTTTTTGTCAAAAACAACACCGTAGTGCTGCTGCAGCCACCGTATTCACCAAACATGGCTTTCTGTGAGTTTTTCTCTTCCGAAACATGAAGAGGAAAGAGGGCATTGAAAGGAAGTTATGCGATCATATATTCAAAGAGGCAATATCGCTGATAGAGGTAAAAGCTATATACAACAAACTGAAGTAGACAGTATTAATATTGATGAATACATTATTCCTTTTTGAAATAAATGAAAATCCTCAATTCTATACTGGGTGTTTATCAAAATCTTAGTCTTCGAAATCAGTTTTCAGCTTGTATTGCTTTAATTCGCACCAAGTAAAAAGACAAAAATATTTAGGTATATTCATGCTTTTTGCGATGGGGTAAATCAGGTCGGTACTACATTTGAATAGACTGTGTGCGTGCGTGCATGGACGCGGGCGCGCGCGTCTCCGTGTGCGTGTGTGTGTGACAAAATTTTCGCCTGCGATAACTCTAATACTACAATTTCAAAAATTATAATTCTTTCGTATTCTTCTTCGTTACATCCATATGAAGAGCTGATTAGATTTTGGTTATAATTGGATGTACCCTCATTTGAAATTTTAACAGTTTTTCTTGAAAAAACGATGTTAAATATCATTTTTTCGCATTTAATGTTATTATAAATATTAAAGAATATTTTATTCTCTATGCGATTTGAATGCATTTTATACTTCATTAAAAGGATATGGATTTAAAAAATCTGATGTGGCCAGCACATAGCCTCTCACCAGATATTTTACCTATACTCTATCTGTTTTAACTATAGAGAGGTGGGAAGATAGGTGCAGTTTGATTTTGATTTTTGATTGGGTAATATCCCGGTATTATCCAATCAAACAACAAGATCAAACTGCACATATTTTCATACCACTCTATAGTTAAAACGGATAGAGCATAGTTGTACGCATAAAACGAAAAATATTTTTAAATACAAATACATATATTCAAGTCTCACTACAAAATAATTTACACATATATTTGCAAAATCTATGGGATATTTTAATATAAATTATATACAATACATACATTTTCTTTATATTCAATATCCTGAAATTTTCTTTTTCTACTGTCCTTTTCTTTTTCTTTATATTCGTCATTTTTTTGCAAATTCCTTTTATATTATTTTTTACGTAAGTATATTCTTTTGCCTTGTTGACTTTTTTTTATTTTCATAATCTTCATAAAGATGTACAAATATTTATGACAGTGACATTTATGTGTCAATTACAAACATTTGAATTTCTTGCCTTGAAGTAGTTTGATCTGAGAATTTTTACATCAAATTATTGTATATGCATTTCTTTATCTCTAAATCTATAGAAGACATAATAATGAATTTATATTTATCGAATAAAGAATTTAACGTTTTTTAATATAAGTATTTACATAAATTTTTCGGTTGTCCAATTGTTACCAAAACTTAATCAATTCTTCCCATTATTGTTAGATTGAGGCATCCGTAGTTAAAAATGTCTTAAGTCTTATAGTATTTGAGAAATCGTGGATCCAACATCCTAACACACATACGGACATAATCGTAAAAATGTTATAATCGGATCCTAGGGTCCTTAAAACGTGCTTATTCACTAAAATCTGGATATGCGATTCTTAGCATGAATTGAATACCTCTCTTAGCGAGAGGTAAAAATTATGAAGAAATTAAATATCATATATTAGCCAGCTATGTTATAACTCTGGAAACAGCTGCTATATTAAGAAAATTCTGATTGAAAGGTGTCAGTGTCAAGTGCAATTGACAGTATGTTTGTGTTATAATTTCACTGGAAATATAGGATCTCTTGCTAGAAACTTTCTGTATGGAATTTGTATAAAATACATACAACTGCCTTAAGGTAATGTACCATAAAAAGAGTCTTTTGCAAGGAACTTTCTGTATGACATTTATACAAAATACATAGAACTGACGGAAGGTAATGTGCTGGCCACATCAGATTTTTTTTGTTTATGTTTAACTACTCGTATTCTGTTTTGTTAATATCATTTTTAATAGGTTGTAATGCAGCATCGGTATAATTTAGATATTTTTTGTGACTTGTTTATTTCTTATTCCTCATATTTTTTTTCTATGTTGTTATATTCTTTTTATAATGTATGTATGTACTATTCGATAAATAAATATAATACTTTGCGTTCCATCTTTAATTCATATACTGACATCTCTTTCACCATCTGATTCTGAACTATAAACAAATGGTGGTTTATTTAAAATATTGCATCCAATTAAAACTCACCCCTGTTAAAGGTTTTTCACCCTAGCAATTGGCAATTCGTCAGCAATTAAAACAAGACATCATTAAATCAACCAGCACGCTCTACGGGGCTTTGTGAAGTCACGTTCGGTGCGTGAGCGCGTGAGTGTGTGCGGTTTGCGACCAACAGGGGAGGCAACCGTTGAGGATAAAATTCAACCTACAGCGATAAAACACGCCGGAGATTTTATCCACTGATTTTTCAGATATATATTCGGAGCTAATTTTTAGGTAAATAATGGGCTGTAGTTGCTTTAAGAATAATTAGGTATCTTACCTATACGTACCTACCTATGTATATGAAAACAGATTAGGTAACTGTAATTTTAAACATGATTATTTAAAGATTTTATTATAAATAAATTACAGTAATGTTTTCAAGTAATTCAATACTGCACTTGCAGATAATCGATGAGATCCTCATTTCGACTCTATTGTTTGGCAAAGTACGAAGGTAGGTCAAAAAGTTCGAGGAATGAAGAGATTTAGGAGAAGTGGGGGTACTTCTTGTTATTTTTACCTTCCGTCACCTTTAGGTAAGGAAGGTATTGTCTTTGGTCAAAAATTTCGGTGGTGATTTTTTAATGAATAAGCACGTTTTAAAGTCTCTAGAATACAATTTTACTATTTTTACGATGATGTCTGTATGTGTGTGTGTGTGTGTGTGTGTGTGTGTGTGTGTGTGTGTGTGTGTGTGTGTGTGTGTGTGTGTGTGTGTGTGTGTGTGTGTGTGTGTGTGTGTGTGTGTGTGTGTGTGTGTGTGTGTGTGTGTGTGTGTGTGTGTGTGTGTGTGTGTGTGTGTGTGTGTGTGTGTGTGTGTGTGTGTGTGTGTGTGTGTGTGTGTGTGTGTGTGTGTGTGTGTGTGTGTGTGTGTGTGTGTGTGTGTGTGTGTGTGTGTGTGTGTGTGTGTGTGTGTGTGTGTGTGTGTGTGTGTGTGTGTGTGTGTGTGTGTGTGTGTGTGTGTGTGTGTGTGTGTGTGTGTGTGTGTGTGTGTGTGTGTGTGTGTGTGTGTGTGTGTGTGTGTGTGTGTGTGTGTGTGTGTGTGTGTGTGTGTGTGTGTGTGTGTGTGTGTGTGTGTGTGTGTGTGTGTGTGTGTGTGTGTGTGTGTGTGTGTGTGTGTGTGTGTGTGTGTGTGTGTGTGTGTGTGTGTGTGTGTGTGTGTGTGTGTGTGTGTGTGTGTGTGTGTGTGTGTGTGTGTGTGTGTGTGTGTGTGTGTGTGTGTGTGTGTGTGTGTGTGTGTGTGTGTGTGTGTGTGTGTGTGTGTGTGTGTGTGTGTGTGTGTGTGTGTGTGTGTGTGTGTGTGTGTGTGTGTGTGTGTGTGTGTGTGTGTGTGTGTGTGTGTGTGTGTGTGTGTGTGTGTGTGTGTGTGTGTGTGTGTGTGTGTGTGTGTGTGTGTGTGTGTGTGTGTGTGTGTGTGTGTGTGTGTGTGTGTGTGTGTGTGTGTGTGTGTGTGTGTGTGTGTGTGTGTGTGTGTGTGTGTGTGTGTGTGTGTGTGTGTGTGTGTGTGTGTGTGTGTGTGTGTGTGTGTGTGTGTGTGTGTGTGTGTGTGTGTGTGTGTGTGTGTGTGTGTGTGTGTGTGTGTGTGTGTGTGTGTGTGTGTGTGTGTGTGTGTGTGTGTGTGTGTGTGTGTGTGTGTGTGTGTGTGTGTGTGTGTGTGTGTGTGTGTGTGTGTGTGTGTGTGTGTGTGTGTGTGTGTGTGTGTGTGTGTGTGTGTGTGTGTGTGTGTGTGTGTGTGTGTGTGTGTGTGTGTGTGTGTGTGTGTGTGTGTGTGTGTGTGTGTGTGTGTGTGTGTGTGTGTGTGTGTGTGTGTGTGTGTGTGTGTGTGTGTGTGTGTGTGTGTGTGTGTGTGTGTGTGTGTGTGTGTGTGTGTGTGTGTGTGTGTGTGTGTGTGTGTGTGTGTGTGTGTGTGTGTGTGTGTGTGTGTGTGTGTGTGTGTGTGTGTGTGTGTGTGTGTGTGTGTGTGTGTGTGTGTGTGTGTGTGTGTGTGTGTGTGTGTGTGTGTGTGTGTGTGTGTGTGTGTGTGTGTGTGTGTGTGTGTGTGTGTGTGTGTGTGTGTGTGTGTGTGTGTGTGTGTGTGTGTGTGTGTGTGTGTGTGTGTGTGTGTGTGTGTGTGTGTGTGTGTGTGTGTGTGTGTGTGTGTGTGTGTGTGTGTGTGTGTGTGTGTGTGTGTGTGTGTGTG
The DNA here is from genome assembly GCA_963082715.1 of Harpalus rubripes. Classification (NCBI taxonomy): domain Eukaryota; kingdom Metazoa; phylum Arthropoda; class Insecta; order Coleoptera; family Carabidae; genus Harpalus; species Harpalus rubripes. Next base: position 19,225,725 of record OY720464.1, read on the forward strand.
TGTGTGTGTGTGTGTGTGTGTGTGTGTGTGTGTGTGTGTGTGTGTGTGTGTGTGTGTGTGTGTGTGTGTGTGTGTGTGTGTGTGTGTGTGTGTGTGTGTGTGTGTGTGTGTGTGTGTGTGTGTGTGTGTGTGTGTGTGTGTGTGTGTGTGTGTGTGTGTGTGTGTGTGTGTGTGTGTGTGTGTGTGTGTGTGTGTGTGTGTGTGTGTGTGTGTGTGTGTGTGTGTGTGTGTGTGTGTGTGTGTGTGTGTGTGTGTGTGTGTGTGTGTGTGTGTGTGTGTGTGTGTGTGTGTGTGTGTGTGTGTGTGTGTGTGTGTGTGTGTGTGTGTGTGTGTGTGTGTGTGTGTGTGTGTGTGTGTGTGTGTGTGTGTGTGTGTGTGTGTGTGTGTGTGTGTGTGTGTGTGTGTGTGTGTGTGTGTGTGTGTGTGTGTGTGTGTGTGTGTGTGTGTGTGTGTGTGTGTGTGTGTGTGTGTGTGTGTGTGTGTGTGTGTGTGTGTGTGTGTGTGTGTGTGTGTGTGTGTGTGTGTGTGTGTGTGTGTGTGTGTGTGTGTGTGTGTGTGTGTGTGTGTGTGTGTGTGTGTGTGTGTGTGTGTGTGTGTGTGTGTGTGTGTGTGTGTGTGTGTGTGTGTGTGTGTGTGTGTGTGTGTGTGTGTGTATGTATGTATGTATGTATGTATGTATGTATGTGTGTCTGTGTGTGTGTATGTGTGTGTAACAAAATTTTCGTCTACGATAACTCTAAAATTACAATTCCAAAAATTATAATTCTTTCGTATTCCTCTTCGTTGAATTTATATGAAGAGCTGATTAGATTTTGGTTATAATTGGTCAACCGGAAGTACCCTCATTTGAAGATTTTAACAGTTTTTCTTGAATAAACGATGGTAAATATCATTTTTTCACATTTAATGTTATTATAAATATTAAAGAACATTATATTCTCTATATGATTTGACTGCATTTTATACTTCATATTAAATGGATATAGCGTTATAAAATTATAAAGAAAAAATCTGATGTGGCCAGCACATTACCTTCCGTCAGTTCCTTATTGCTAAAGATTATATTTCTTGTACTTTACCTTTCAGCAGTTGCATATATTTTATGCAAATTCCACACAATTTATAGCAAAAGATCCTATATATCCAGTAAAATTATAAGACAAACACACTATGTCAATTTCACTTGACACTGACATCTTTCAATCAAAATTTTCTTAATATAGTAGTTGTTTCCATAGCTATGGCCACTTTATGAAATTTAATTTCTTTATAATTTATTAACTCTATATCCATTTAATATTAAGTATAAAATGCAGTCAAATCGTATAGAAAATAAAATATTCTTTAATATTTATAATAACAAAATGCAGTCAAATCGTATAGAAAATAAAATATTCTTTAATATTTATAATAACATTCAATGTGAAAAAATGATATGTAACATAGTTTTTTCAAGAAAAACTGTTAAAATCTTCAAATGAGGTTACTTCCGGTTGTCCAATTCTAACCAAAATCTAATCAGCTCTTCACATGGATGTAACGAAGAGAAATACGAAAGAATCATAATTTTTAGAATTGTAGTATTAGAGTTATCGCAGACGAAAATTTTGTTACACACACACACACACACACACACACACACACACACACACACACACACACACACACACACACACACACACACACACACACACACACACACACACACACACACACACACACACACACACACACACACACACACACACACACACACACACACACACACACACACACACACACACACACACACACACACACACACACACACACACACACACACACACACACACACACACACACACACACACACACACACACACACACACACACACACACACACACACACACACACACACACACACACACATACAGACATCATCGTAAAAATAGTAAAATCGTATTCTAGGGACCCTAAAATGTGCTTATTCATCAAAAACTCACCACCGAATTTTTTGAGCAAAGACAATACCTTCCTTACCTAAAGGTGACGGAAGGTAATTAAATTTCATAAATTAGCTAGCTATGCTAGAAACAGCTACTGTATTAATAAAATTCTGATTGAAAGATGTCAGTGTCAAGTGCAATTGACATATTCGTAATATATTTGTATTATAATTTTACTCGAAATATATAATCATTTTGCTCGAAACTTTCTGTATGGAATTTGTATAAAATACATACAACTGTTGAAAGGTAATGTACATACAAGAAATTTTGAATCTTTTGCAGGGAACTTTCTGTATGGATTTTATAGAAAATACATAGGCATTTACGAAAATTCTACCGGTAGATACCACATCTACCGACTGTGTTCGAAAACACCAGTGGTTAAAAGTTACCGTGTTCGACAATTGTATAATATCTACCAGATTCATCTACCGGATTCATGAAGAATCTAATCTCAAAAAAAGGTACTGATGCAAAGCGAACCACGCGCGTAAATCTTGGAAATGTGTTCAAAGTAGGACTCTGCTCAGTTTGTTAACTACATTAAATTTCTAACCTGTCCAAAATTTTCAATTTTTTTTATAGTTTATGAATCTACCCCTGTTTACCACTTGCGTTCTTAAAATATCGATTCCGGTAGCTATAACCTGATAAACAGCTGTTTAACGGTAACAGTTCACCGGCAGAATTTCCATAAATGCCTCATATAATTGACGGAAGGTAATGTGCTGGCCACATCAGATTTTTTTAAATGTCATTATGATGTTATGTATGTACCTACCAAATATTAATGTTAGTCTTCGAGAAATCACCGAAAAAATAATTTACTATTTATAGATAAACTGCAAGTATCTATATGGACTGTTTCTGGCTGTGATCAAGTTCTTCATCTAAGAAATGGAAAATCCCCTCATCTCATTTTTGAAGAAATGTCAGCCGTTTTTGGGGACTCTTGCCTTGGAAACACTACGTAATGATATATCAGGGAGGCCAACAGTTAGGGAGTCTGGGAATTTAGTATTGCTTGGAAAAATCAGTGAATTTTATAAAGAGTTAGTTTTTGTTTTGTTGCTTTGCTCTTTGAACTGAGAGAAAATTTTCCTTTTTTCATATTTTTTTATTGAGATGATTTTCCTTTTCTGCTCACCAACCCCGGGAAAATTACTAGAAATTATTTTATAAAAAAAATTGCCAATGCCAGGGAATTGTAATCTTTGAAATTGTTGATGATTCTGTATATAATCGTCTTAAACAAGGAAGAATGTCGACTGAAGACGATCTCCGTTCGAGACTGCTCTTTGAAACCACGTTGTTTTTCGTTGCCAGATATGATCAAAACAGTTGAAATTGAAAAGCGACAGCGTGTTAAATGTTTTCGATTATTTTTGAGCGCCTGTGAAGACAAAAGATGAAGTTTTGACCCGGATTGTCACTAAAGATTAAACCTGGGATTATTACAATGAGCCTGAGTTGACGCGGGAGTCCATTCAGTGCACAAAAAGGGCACACCACCCTCTAAGAAGTTCAAGGTGTCGCAATCGATTGAGAAAATCATGGCTACTGTTTTTTCGGATACAGAAAAGATTATGCTAATAGCTAATTAATTATAAAGATATAGATATTGCAATATTATGCTGATCTAATGAAACAGTTAAAAGAAATCTAAAGGAAAAAAGAAGAGGAAAATTTTGTGACAGGGTTAGGTTTGAACTTTAAACCACCCTCCCTACACTCCAGAACTGACTCCAGCCGACTATTTTTTATTATGAAGCTTAAAAAGCAGCTTTGAGGGATGAAATTTAAGAATGATAAAGAGTAAAAGGTGTAATTTTTTTTATGTGTATGAACCGAAAAGTGTGTTAAGGTTAAGACGAAATATATGTATACAAAAACAATTTAGTTAAATTTACAGTTTTTCCCTTTGCGTGAATTTCCCCCTCTCCTCGTATGTAATCGCAAAAATTAAACCAATTCCACCTTAAGAATGAGGCATTGTAATATAGAACTAATATTTCCTCATCGGTGATTGGCTAATTGCCGAGACGTAAAGTGTTACTCGTCAAACCACATTAAGGCGGCTACACACGCTCCGGTTCACCGGAGACGATTGCCAGGGGTAGGCCGCCTTGAAGGCAACCTCAAACTCCTGGAACTAGGGGTGCACCACACGCTCAGGCTGGCCATTCGCTTTAAGAATATACCAGGCACGTCATGAATACGCCATTACTTTGTGGCTGCGTAGTAGTCAAAATTAGCGCCTCCTCTTAGCAACGAGCACCTTTGAATAGCAACAGAACGCTAACTCCATTCTTTTAGGCACGCCACTGTTTGTTGATGGGCGTGTCTAAAATATTCTCGCACCCACAAACGATGACGTCCTGGGCATACTCTTACAGCGAACGGACTCTACGCCATGACGTCGAGGTAAATTTTCAGTAGTGATCCTACGATTAAGGCGCCAGCAGATGACTCTCTTGCTATTGCCACACCAAAAGAAAAGTTAACCGAAAAATTTGGTGTAAAGAATAGTTGCAAAAAAGAAAAAGAATCACATGTATATTTTTTGTTAAATCAATGAAATGAGGTTCATGCCAAAAGATTGACATAATTATATAAGGATAGTAGAGAACAGTTGACAAAAACACCTGTAGTTCGTCAAAAACAATAGTACCTAATATAGTAGGGGAGACCGGTATCAATTGTAACAGGTGTCAAATGTACCAATGGTAGGTAGCAGGGCCATCTTTTCGAAGTAGATTAAAACGCGCTTGCAGAGTGAAGCAGAAGGAGTCATAGCTCTTTGGTATTTAATGTAAGTGCATACGCGCAAATACGGCGTCTGTTTCTGACGAATGTCTGTAAATCGACAAAAAAGTAAATACAGGGTAGTGACACACATTGTTTCTAAAACACTATAAGTGCTCTGCTCGGAAATATTTCATATTAAAGATCAGTTTGTGAGTTATATCTGCTTTTATTTTTCATTAAAAAACATTTCGAATTATTACCTAATAAATACAAAAATGCAAATAATAAATTTATAAGTTAAGCGGTGTCAGTTGTAACACATAAAAAATCTGATGTGGCCAGCACATTACCTTCCGTCAGTTCTATGTATTTTGTACAAATTTCATACGGAAAGTTCCTTGCTAAATTAAATATTCTATTTCTTGTACATTACCTTCCGGCAGTTGCATGTATTTTATGAAAATTTCATACAGAAAATTATTATTTTGTGACGTTTTCTATATACAGTGTAATGTGTCTGCAGAAATAAAAGATTTATTATTATTATTTCTTGTACATTACCTTAAAGCAGTTGTATGTATTTTATACAAATTCCATACAGAAAGCAAAAGATCCTATATTTCCAGTAAAATTATAAGACACTATGTCACTTTCACTTGACACTGACATCTTTCAATCAGAATTTTCTTAATATAGTAACTGTTTCCATAGCTCTGGCTACTTTATGAAATTTAATTTCTTTATAATTTTTTAACTCTATATCCATTTAATATTAAGTATAAAATGCAATCAAATCGTATAGAGATAAAAATATTCTTTAATATTTATAATAACATCAAATGTGAAAAAATTATATTTAACATAGTTTTTTCAAGAAAAACTGTTAAAATCTTCAAATGATGGTACTTCCGGTTGACCAGTTGTAACCAAAATCTAATCAGCTCTTCATATGGATGTAACGAAGAAGTATACGAAAAATTATAATTTTTGTAACTGTAGTATTAAAGTTATCGCAGACGAAAATTTTGTTACACACACACACACACACATCCACACACACACACATCCACACACACGCACACACACACACATACAGACATCATCGTAAAAATAGTAAATTCGTATTCTAGGGACCCTAAAACGTGCTTATTGATTAAAAACTCATCATCGAATTTTTTGACCAAAGACAATACCTTCCTTACCTAAAGGTGACGGAAGGTAAAAACCACTGCTATCGAAGACATAAAAGAGGAAGAGCAAAAAAACGAAAAACAGTTCCAAAAGTAAGTCGCAGATTACTCTTCAGATGGCTTCGATGAGAAAACTCTCTGATATGTATTGGCCCATATTTTTTGAGCACAGGAGATTGGTTGCAGTGGCGGAAATGTAAAATTTGGACACCAGGCAAGTTAAATTTACGAAGAAATACCTATTTTATGTTTACCTAAACTGCAATTCCGTTAGCGACTAAAGGCATTGGTCAAAATGGTCCATATTAGAGGTGGGCGCGGGCCGTGATTTTGTCGGGTCACGATGGGTCACGACGTGACCCGCGTGATCGTGAATATAATTTAAATTTTGCGTCGTGATCGGACGTGAGCGTGAGGCACTAAAAAATTATCGTGCGTGATCAGGCGTGATTGAAATTTAATCGGGCGTGAGTACAAGTTTTCTTCTATTTTTTATTTAAAAAATTGTCTTAATTTCCATCTTTTACTTTACATTCTGGTTATATTTTTATGTCCAAATACGTCAACAGTATTTTTTTTGCATAAAAATAGTGTTATTGTTGTACCCAAAATTGTATACACAGTTGCTCCGATTTCACTAAAGTTATACAAATCTTTAAGACCGTTTGACACGATCATAATTTTGTTAACAAATTTGTTACCAAATTTATAATGATATTTGTGATGGAATAGAACAACCTAGTTGTCCATAAACATTCGTTTCCAATGAAACCAATCTGTTACCTAACTTATTACCAATTTGTTAACAAATTTGATGACAACTTATGATTGTGATAAACAGGCTTAAATCTACATAGAAACAATTACGTGACACGAACGTGACCCGCCGGGCGTGATCGGGCGTGAGTGCCAAAATAAAATCGTGAGCGTGAGTGATCGTGAATCAAACATAAAAAGTCGTGCGTGATTGGTCGTGATTACAATTTTAGTTCCGTGAGCGTGCGTGATCGTGATTAAAAAGTTACTCACGCGCCCACCTCTAGTCCATATCACCAACAGAATATATATTTTGTTTGCTTTTAGATGAGTCATCTGAATTTTGTATTTTCTGAGGTAAGAAATAAATGTTTATTTTTTCAATAATTTCTTCTTTTATCTTATTACAACACTGTTAAAATTTGTTACAATTAACACTGGCCCTGTTACTATTGACACCAGTTAGGTGTCAATTGTAGCATTTGTAATGACTAAAAATCTTTATACTTTTATATTTGTCACATTTTCAAAAGTTTAAAATTCAAAATATTATTCACTAAGGTGGGTAGGTTATCATATAGGTAATTTCGAAATTTTGAAATGTAACGTTAACTCGTGAAAAATAAAAATTTAAATTTTGTAACAATTGACACCGGTCTCCCCTACACATGCTCCGGCCGGCCTGGGAGAAGGAGTTCGCCTTCCTGCGAACGAATAGATATTCGGTTCGATATCCGGCAGCCTCTTTGCGCTTTGCTTTGGGAGCGTATGTAGCCGTTTTTAGGAACTGTCCGGTCCGATATTTTCATCTTTGTTTAAACAGTCTTTAAATTTGTCTGTCACATAAAACGAATATCACATAAATGAGAGTTAATAAACAGTTTAACCCGAAATGAAAATATCGGACCTAAAGTATAAGTAATAAATTTTTACAAGTAATAAATGCATTCACGTGTTACTTAAATGTCCATGTTTGAATGAATTTTAACTTGAAGTTTTCTCATTCAAGTTTTAACTGTACTTACCGTACTCCTATATCTAATCCAATTGTGTTTAAATCTCAAATTCTGAGTAGAAGACATTTAATAAGTTCCGTATTTTTAGCCCGTCTTAATAATAATATCCCGTCTTGATATATGATACAGGAAGGAATCTAACGTCACGTTTTTCCGCGAGGGTATTTAAATCTTCCCTCTTCCGGTTCCGGCACGAGACAAGTGAAGATCGAATGCTCTGAATGTATGAATATCGTAGTAGGCCAACCCTTCGTCATGTTTTGTTTACACAAAACACTCGTTTGAATTATTGAATTGAAATTTGCTTTTTGTGAAATCGTTTTTATGTGATGGGTGTGCCAATATTTGGTTTTAAATGTAAATAAGGGTATTCTATAGAAAAATAATTTTAGATTTTATCTTCAAGTGATAGAAAGACAAACAGTGGAAAGTTGTTTGTTTCGAAAGTCTATTTGAATATTAAACAATTTTAAAGCATATTACATTCTTATGTATACAATAAATAATCAGTTTTTTCTAATTCATATATGGCGCAAATGTTTCTCCTTTTTAAGGTTTAAAAATTTATTATATTATTTTTTACATGATTGGTAACATTGTTGTGTAAGAAATGTAACAACTTAACAACTCTGTTTTTTCCAAGGATGTTTTAATAAAACACTGGATAGCTGACATACGTTTATAGTGAGGCAAGTGGTGGGGGTACGGCGCCATTTGCAGGAAAGGCAAAACGTCAAACGTTCGTTGGTTTAATATTGCATTATATGGTAGTTTTCTTGCTTAAAGTGGTCTTTGTGTTGTATTCTTAGTAAATAAATACTTTAAGTGAGATATATTTCCATAATAAAAGGTAATATGCCGTCTTCTTATAGTGCTTTTGGTTGCACAGCAAGGATAACCCTCGATAATTTTTCAAGTAAGTATTATTGTTAATATATATTTATTCATACTATTGTTTTAAATATTTTACAGATATTGTTTAAATAAAACTGGTATATTACGATTGTGGATAGATGCCATAAAAAGATAAGATTTCACACCTAAAAAAGCATCCAAAATTTGCAGAGATTATTTTCTTGAAACTGATTATTTGAAAAGGCCTGGAACATAATATGTAAGAAGATTAAAACAAGACTCAGCACCTTCTGTTTTTCCTAATTTTCCACCACATTTGCATTTAATAAGCAAATATTATTTTTAAATTCATAGTCCTATTTTAATGTATATTATATTATTAAAATAATAACTATAATTTTTAAAATAATAACTATAAATTAAAAAAAAAATAATTCATACCATTTATAATTTGTTTCTATGTAATTTTAAATTTGGCGCGTATTTTGCCTTCCAGTTGCTTACCTGACAGGTTACTACGTACACAACATACAAGTTAGCAATCCAGTGTATATATTAATATCCTTGCCTTTTTCGCAGTTCAGTTATTTATTTACATAAGGTAATAATATCGTGATTTTATTGACAACCAACACAAATGACCGATGGTGGCAGCACTGCATTTACAAAATGGCCGGCATAAGAAGTAAGTGATAGAGTTTATACGTAGGTACAGTGTCAGTGTGAGACATAAGGAAATAAATAAATACATATTTTTAAATGTAAACTGATTTGATGAAGTACTTAAAGGGAAGTATATGTCCTTTATTTATTAAAAAATATACAACTATACAGATGTTTTAATAAATTTTTAGGTATGGATTACATAAATATTTTTTACTGATGTTAAGTCTAATAATATAATGTGTTGGCACACTCAACATCACTTGCACAGTGTTTCACTGTACAGCCCCAAAATCATTTATCGTATTATGCATTATTTCTTCTTTATCAATAAATGCACTTGTTCTTGTCCCACGTACAACATTTTTTTTCTTAGAACATCTACTTTCTTTCACAACTTCTTGCTTGTGTATAGCAATTGGTTTTAATTTTTTCATTGGGAAAATACATCTACAATTAACGTATCAAGGGTGTTATAAGGCCAATAACGCCTGAGGTCAATAATGTACTTTCCGAGGGGCTCTGGCATTATTGTCCGTTTAACTCCCGTGGTGCGTTCAACGTTTAACGTTCGACTATATTTTTTTAATATTCTACGGATTAGGGATCAGAAAGTTTTAATAAAATTTACGGAGTAGGTAGACCATGAAGGCTTCTACTTGTTTTATATGCTTTATCCCACTATCAACATAAATTTTTTGATAACATTACTATAGCAGCAACTCATAACATGCCCTTGGGTGTTATTTGGTATATAACATACCAGTCGGACGTTAAAAATTAACTACGAACATATATTTACACAACACTAAACAAATCTGCTAAAATCTTATATATTTTCATTACGTTATGTGATTGTTTTACACATGTGAATTTGCTTAATCTAGGCAGTCCAGTGTAGCTCAATTTCTCAATATTTGGATATTTTGACTTTTCTTTCACCTTTTTTGGAAAAAAAAATTGAAAATAATCCCTATATTCTTTCCCGAATGACAACAGTCACAACAATGATTTTACCGCCAGGTGGCTACGAGTTCAATTTTTCATCAATAGTTTGTTGCAAAGTTTCTAATAATTAGTGTTTATAGATAATATTGTTTAAACTGTTATTAAGAGAAAGTTGCGAATATTAATGTATCTATATGAAAGTAATATAAGTACATACTTTTACTTGTTATTTTCATGGAGTTTCATTTTTTTCCGCTGTGCTGTCTTAAGAAATATATCAACAAAAGGTAAGTATAAGTTTTTCTTCAAGCGTATTATAATATACACATTATGCTACTGTATACACACTATAGAAGATATTCATTGTCTTACTAGTATAAAAATGTTGTTATTGTTGTACTAGTAAAAAAATGTTAGTATCTTAGTTCACCGCTGGCGGCGGCAGTCGTTATGCTCTAATTTTTGGTCAAAAAATTCGGTGGTGAATTTTTAATGAATAAGCACGTTTTAAGGTCCCTAGAATACGATTTTACTATTTTTACGATGATGTCTGTGTGTGTGCATGTGTGTGTGTATATGTGTGTGTATGTGTGTGGATGTGTGTGTGTGTCTGTAACAAAATTTTATGTTATGGATCTACCCTGTTTACCACTTGCGTTCTTAAAATATTGATTCCGGTAGCTATAACCTGATAAAAAGCTGTTTACCGGTAGAATTTTCGTAAATACCTCATATAACTGAGGGAAGGTAATGTGCTGGCCACATCAGATTTTTTAAAATTTAGTACTGAAGACTTGTGGGTGTGTGTGTGTGTGTGGGGGGGGGGGGTGTGGGTGTGTGTGTGTCTGTGTGTGTGTATGTGTGTGCCTAAATGTTCTTGAAATATATGCTATTTTTAAATTATATTTATAAAAAAAATAAATTAATATTATTATACTGGACAAGTCTACACGATTTTAATTGGAAATGTATTTAAATTATTAAGTTTAATGCAAAATATTTATATTCAAATAAAAACTGTTTGAGAATTGCAGAACTGGACTGATAGCCACGCCTCCGCCATTTGAATATCTCTACTTCCATTGGTAGTAGGCTCCTCCTCCTAACTGGGTATTCGTTATATATTTATAGGCTGTTTTTGAGCCGCCAATGAAAATAATATATATGGAATTCATATGAGTGACGAGCTGCTATAACAAAAACCCCCTTATTTCAGAAGTACTTCAATTATATCGTTTAATTTCTTTATTAATATTCATTATTAAGCATATACTTTCAATATTTTTTCCTAATTTCTCTGTGTTGCTCACACAGATTATATTGAAAATTGTTATTTGACAGTTGTATCGTTTTTGTTTTGTAGTGTACACAGCCAGCTGTGGCTGAAATTATAAACACTACAATTAAAAAATTTAAAAAAAATGTCAAAAAAAGTTTGAAACACTTGAAGAAAAAATAGTATATGTCATTCGGAGTAGAACGCCCTTTTTGTGTTTTACCCAGCTAGCCTAGCTAGCGCCTCGGCCGCTATAGCTGGGTTCAACACAAAAAGACCGCTTTCTACTCCTTATAACATAATATACTATTCAGTATTTAGGTACCTATTATTTTATTAGTAATGTGTCATATAAAACAAATATTAACGTTTACATATTTTTAATTACACCTGTTTGTTTCAAAATTAATAAAATTATTATATTAATTATGGGGTCTCGTGGCCGCGTGCGTAAGTGTCAGGTCGCGAATCTGGGAAACCGGGTTCGATTCCGACCGACGCCAAATATTTTGAATTTTAAATGGCACAAAGTTGAGCTCTATGGTGCACTTTCCACGCCAGCAATGAGTGCCCGTGAGGTGAGGCCTGGTAAGCGCCCGCACTGTGCAATATTTCATCATTACCGATATCTGTGTACAAAGCAAATTTTCACACCCAGCAATGGGTAATATGGCGTGATGATATATTTATTTATTATTTATTATATTAATTGATTGGGTCTTTGGTCTGACGATTCTAATTTGAATGCAGATCATAAAGATAACATCTACTTCTAGTTTAAACACATGTAACATTTGTAATTCTTTTTGTCTTTTAGAGGGCTGATGACGGACATTTTTTCTGAAACCGGTTTCTAATTACTAAATTTAAAAAATCTGATGTGGCCAACACTAACTCTCGCCATTTGATTTTTATTAATTTAAATATACATACTTACATATTTACTATGCTGGAGCTGGAAACTGTATTAAGTTCCATTCCATATAACTATGGTTCTATTTACTATATTCTTTTTAAAACGTCACTATTATTAATTTGAAATGATTAATTCTTTGACAATGACATTTATTTGTCAGTTAAACTCTGTCACACCAAAAGGCAAAGGATCGCCATAAACCGTTTAAACGCCCATATATTATAAAAATACAATGAAACAGTTTAGTACGGGATACGTCAAACTACCGTGGGTTTGTCATAATACCTACAATTCCCAGGGTTGAATTAAAGTAAAAATTTAAATATCTTATGGGACAATACGCTTATGTAATCCATAATCTTACCCAAAGACGCAATGATACGTATTACAAAAATAAGAAATTATTATTTCTGTATTGCTATGGTTCGAAGTTAAGTAAATTTGCCTGGATTAGCCAATTTTGAGCATCATTGTATTAACGACATATTATAATTCCGTATTTTTTAAGAAACTGGTAAAAGTTTCCAAATTAAATTAGCACCTAACCTGGATTATATCATCCCCTACCATACTTACCGCATATAAAAGGTAGGTTCATTATAATAAGAATATTAGGAAAAACAACTCTACACCTAACATGTCTGAAACTGTTTTAAAATTAATTCGAACGAAGGTTGATGAAATTACACCGGAACTGTGGAAAAACTGTATAAATCATGTTACAAAACCGAAGAATTGTTTATATTTACTAATCAATAGTCATTTGTTATTAATTTAAGTAACGATGATTTAAGTATCGAATCAGATGATTAATTACATTTCTTAGATTATGTTTGTACGTATATATGTGCCATTTAGTTGAGTAAATAACTTTTAAAATATGTATTATGTATTTTTTGTATACATATATGTATAATATAAATACTGTATAAAATTTTTTTAACATGCGCATTTTCTGTGTGAATATCTTTTACAATAAATTACTATTTAAAGTTGTAGTCTCGCTAATATTTTTCATTTTATTGCATGTAATAAAATCACAATATGCCAACAATAAGTGTAATATGTACTGTATAATCATTTCAATAAATATTAATATAAAAGCCGTGAAATATGGAAAAAAATTTTACCTCATAATAGTTTTGTTATGAAACAGTCCAACTCTATGGAAAGCAGTGACCTTATTCATTGTCTTATTTATGAGGAGCCGAAATTTTGGTTTCTTTGTTACCTTAAGTGGGAGGCGGTTCAAAGGTTTATACGATAGCGATCCTTTGCGTTTTGGTGAGACAGACTATACATACATTTGAGATATGAACTGTGTAACCAAGGAGTTGTATTTGCTGTTTGTTTAAAGCGTAGGTCCCGGGATTTAAATTATAGATAATTTTATAAATTTATCCATAAAATATATAGAAAAAGTTTAATGCAAACCTGTAGAAAATTTAATAATCTTTAATTTTTATAATAACATAAATCTCGAAAAAATAACATTAATGGTATTTTTCAAAGAAAAACTTCGAAAAAAGTGCCGTTTCCGAATATCTGATTTACATAAAAATCTAATGGGCTCTTTCTATATATTAGAACAAGGTCGAAATACAAGATTTCAAAATTTTCCAAATAATAGTACCTATTTGAGTTAAAGCGAAAGATCCACACATAATAATAATAATAATAATAATAATAATAATAATAATAATAATAATAATAATAATAATAATAAATATTTATTTTCTGAGGACATAATACAATTATGTATAGAACATGTCAGGGTGTACATTACATTGAAGATTAAAATTTTTACAATACAAAAAAGAAAGATATCTATTTTACAAAGACATAAACTCGTTTAGGTTAGAAAAACAATGTTGCAGAAGAAATAGTTTTAAATTATTTTTAAATTTCTTTTCAGTTTCCAATGCTTTAAGTGACACAGGTAATTTATTGAATATTTGTAAACCAGCTCTGTAGGGAGAGTGTTTAACGACTTTTAATTTAGATCTTGGAATAAAAAAATTGTTTTTGTATCTAGTGTTGTGATCGTGATGATCTTGTATTAAAGGGTACGAGGGTTTATTTTTATAAATCAGGAGACTTACTTCATAAATATAAATACTAGCTAATGTTAGAATCTTATGTTTTTTGAAGAAATCCCTGCAGGATTCGTTATACTTTAAACCCACCATACATCTGATAATTCTCTTTTGGCAGACAAAGACATTGTGCGAAACATTCGAAGAGCCCCAGAAAGAAATTCCGTACCTCAATCTAGACTCTACACAAGCATAATAGAACATTAAAAGATGATTCATATTTAAATATTCCTTAAGATATCTAATTTGATAGCAGGTACAATTAAGTTTGCTTACAAGTTCATCGCAATGAGGTTTCCAACATAGGTTATCCGTATAACTAGCATTCCCAAAACTTTGACTGAATCATCATTATTCTTTAATGAATCACCAATCTGAAGTGATTGGTCATTATTATTATGATACGTATGAAAGTAAAGAATTTTAGTCTTAGTATCATTTAAGAACAAATTGTTTTCATAACACCACATAGATAACGAATGTACATTTTGATTACATTTGTTAACCAGACTATTTTTGTTCCTATCAGAGATGATCAGAGTAGTATCATCTGCGTACATAATAGATGTGCATTCATTAGTAAGAATACTAGATAAGTCATTTATATAAATTGTAAATAACACATACGCACATATATACACACAGACATATCATCGTGAAAATATTAAAATCGGATTCTAGGAACCTTAAAACGTGGTCATTTACCAAAATTTCGATATGCGATTTGTAACTCGATCCCTATGCCTCCTTTACTAAACGTAGCGGGAGGTGTCAACAGAGGGCACTAGAAATCTCTGTAAAATTTGTAAATTGTATAGGTCAAAATGACTTCATAACAAATAAATACATTATATAAAAAAAAAAATATTGAAACGATACACACTTTATATTGTTGAAGTTTCGTTCGCATTCATTTTGTAGAGAATACATAAGTAATTGTGAAAATTATATTAACAGTTTATTATTTATTTTCATGTATTCATCATTTCACTTACCTATCTCAACTTTAGAGCTATTGAAACATATTTAGCATTTATTATTTCAAAACCCCAGACACCAGACTTCAAAGAATTTCTTACGTCAATATTTATCTAGCCCAAAAATTCTAAGCGAATAGGTGCGAATACCAGAATACTGGACAAATATTAAAAAAGTCTGGCGCTGACAGGCAGAGATTTGAACCCGGGTGAATCGGTCCTATCCAAACAGCCATTGTTGGACTGTCATGAGGTGTGCTGTCGATTGTGTGTTGTTTCGGATGACAGACCGTGTGAGGTCTCTATAGTAACCAAAACACTTGAGGTGGTTCAGCGCTTATAGCAGAATTATGGAAATTGAGCGAGATTAAAGATCATCCTATAATCTACGAAGTAGAGAAAACATTCAAGAAGAATTTAAAGAATTAAGACATTTACAATATTTACATGAAAATATGTATATTTAATATTTGTATTTACCGGCTGAATACTTGAAACCTGAACATACCCCGTTAATACGGGAAAATCGTTTTCTCAGACTGTTTGCCCCCAATTTCAACTGACATCAATGGTCGTGGTATCAATAGAAAGAATAAATTATGCATCACCAAATACATGTAATATTTTACACCCATAAATTATTTATTAAATTTATTCAGTTTCTTATAGGTATTGATTGCAACAGCCATTGTTTTTAATCTATAAATTGAATAATTCTTCCATTTATGCAGTTTGTTACAAATGAACATCATTGGAAAGCTACAAAAATCTCTTTTCAATGGCGTAACTTTCCAATATGGTGTCCATATAGAAATTAAAACTATGGCATCAATCTTTAATAAAGAAGTGCAAACCAAAATCCAGTATTATTTCAAACTTTGACTTTATTTGCAAAAATAAAAAATCAAATATCGCCTATGACCTATGCATTTTTTTGCAATAAAACAAAAATAAAATGGCCTCCTAATGGGGCAACTTTTGTCTAATTTAATAGACTTCGGATCTTTTATAGTTCTCGAGATACTCATGTAGGTCAAGTTATCCTGAACATCCTCAATATATATATACAGGGTGTTTCCTTTAAAACAACCAGCGCTTTTTTGGGCGAACTAACAATTTCAGAGAAAAATGTTTTATACCAAAAATGATCAAGAATAAGGGGATAATATATCAATAGTAACAAACCGAATATTTAACCGTAGTTCTCAAACGGTGGAACAAAATTACATTTTTTTAAATGGCACCCTATATAATTTTTAGCCTTTTAAATAGAATATTATTTTCTGATCTCAACGATATAAATATAGCATAGGGTTGTATAACAATTATTTCGAGAAAAATGGTATTAAAAACTAGAAATAATGTAATAAAAAATAGGATTACTACTAGCGTAACTAGGCACAGACGTATCAATACCTGTGTATTACATAGCCTATTGTAATATTATAACATTATTTTTAATACCATTTTTATGGAAATAATTGTTATACAACCCTATACCATATTTATATCGTTGAAATCAGAAAAAAATTCTCTATCTAATGGGCTAAAAAAATATATAGGATGCCATTTAAAAAAATATAATTTTGTTCTGCCGTTTGAGAATCACTGGTCGAAATTTTGGTTTGTTATTACTAATAAATTAGCTCCTTATTCTTGATCATATATTGTACATAACATTTTTTCTAAAATCATTAGTTCGCCCAAAAAAGCGCTGGTTGTTTTAAAGGAAACACCCTGTATATATAAACTATTATTCACGAAAGATGACTATTCAAGGTCATTTGTTTGAAGAAAGAATACACAGCATTTTATAGCAGTAGTTTAGCAACATTTTATATTAAAAAGAGAAAGATTATTTGACTTACGTCTATTTAATTTGTGTGGTGTGACAGATATACGTAAATAGCGCCATTACTTTCTAACACACTAAAAATAGCAGTGACATATGTCGTAGAGTTACAGACATGTAATTATCTATCATACTGCCCTCTGCAATGATATTTATCCAGTGGCGTTGACATTCAAATCAAATTATTATTTTATGCTTTACGTCAATTCTATATTTTTGTTTTACGCAAAAATGTAGGTGAAGAAGATAAAACTTTGAGAAAAGCATTATTTAAAAAGAAACAAAATTTTCAAATAAAATACATTTATTTTTTCAGTTAAAATGTACCCATAAATATTGTGCGTTGCACGCTTATGTGTATAAAATGCAGTGAAGTTATCTGCAAGTGATATTATGTCAGACGGCTCATAAATGACCTTGAATAGTCATCTTTCGTGAATAATAGTTTATATATATATATATATATATATATATATATATATATATATATATATATATATATATATATATATAGGGTGTTTCTCGGATACGGGACACCCTAATTATTTTCTTTATTATTGGAAATAGAAGAAAATCATTCAAATAAAAGTTGTAGTGGAAGAAGGGGGACATTCACTTATTGATGAAAAGAATTTTTTAACTAGTGGTTCTCAAACTATAACATAAAGTTATATATTTTTCAATGGGATTGTATATACTTTTTAGGCTCATTCGATAGAGTATTTTTTTCTAAATTCAACCATGTATACATTTTATATCCTCACATTATAAAAATATTGAGAAAAATGCAATTGAAATTAAAAATATTTTATTTTTATAGTTATTTTTCAGTAGGCTATGTATGAAAAACAAAACTGCTATCTGTAAATTTGAATTATTTATTATTATAAAAACAAATGTTTATGTTTCTTTTTAATTTAGGTTATATTTTTTTCATGCATAGCCTACTGAAAAATAACTATAAAAATAAAATTTATTTAAATTTCAATTACATTTTTCTCAATATTTTTGTGATGTAAGGATATAAAATGATTACATGGTTGAATTCAGAAAAAAATACTCTATCGAATGAGCATAAAAAATATATACCATCCTATTTAAAAAAAATATAACTTTATGTTATAGTTTGAGAACCACTGGTTAAAAAATTCTTTTCTTCAACAAGTGAATGTCGTCCTTCATCTACTACAACTTTTATTTGTATGATTTTCTTGTATTTCCAATAATAAAGAAAATAATCGGTGTGTCCCGTATCCGAGAAACATCCTGTATATATACAGGGTGTTAAAAAGGGGTTATTTTTTTGAGGGTATACGTATTTCGACGTGCTTATTATATTATATTTTTATTTAACCCTTGAAGTTAACATTTTTAGTGCCACTGGCCGACATAAGAGCTGTTTACAAGCCTTAGATAGAAAAACAATAATTGTTGTAATTAAACAAATGAAAACATAATAATAGATTATAATTTGTTTATTTACAGTGCTAATTTCTTAAGTTCTCAAAGATTTATTCTGTATTTTTATTTGGACTTTTACATCCTAGTAGGCGATAACATATTGAAAGCGAATTTTGATAAGTGTTTAAGTTGAAAAGATTAATGAAAATTCGAAAATGAGGAATATGTTATGTCAATTTTTCGATGCAACATTTTTCGTTAGCTGACAGTAAAGGTTACAGACTGTTTAACGAGAGATACAAATACCGGATCTAACAGTGATAAAAACAGTGAGAATCGAAAGAAAATAAAAAAATGTACAAACCAATATTCCGTATTATTTCATATTTAGAAGTCATTGTAAAAATAAAAATCACAAAATTTGAATACTTGTATTTATACAGGGTGTTAATACACGTTACAAATTTATAAGGTAAGTAGGGGAAGCAAAATAGACTAACTTTTACTAATAAACTCATGCCCAGAAACGAACCGGTTTTGATCTACAGGCTCTTAAAAGAGTAATTGTCTACTTTCATTCTAGTTGGCTGTGACCTATCACTTCAGTTATTATTTTGTTTATTTTAATTCTAGCATTGAAATGTAGACACATTATGAACGAGTATGCTGTTCGCGATTGCGCTAACATTGTATTAATGTACGACCAAATATACGGCAGTACAAGAAATTCAAACAAATCCTGGCAATTTTGAACGAATGTTTTAAAATATGCTCCGAAGGTGCAATGCTTGCATTGAAGTCGGTGATCGACATTTTGAGCAATTATTATAATATGTATTACAAAAACGAGTAAAATTATTGTTATAGACAATATTACCTGTAAACTTATCTATTAGATCGGGCTTGAAGCGACAAACACCGAAAATAATACAAAGTAATTACTCAACGAATTACTCTAGTCAAAATATTTTTTTTATTATTATATTTATACACAGTCACCTCGACAACTACTACATTTTTTTTTTGTTTTCGCCTATTAAAATTTAAAAAAATTTTTTTTTCAAACGTCTTAGAAATGCCACTTTTTGTGACTTGATTCACAAGGTAGAAGTTTCATTTCTACGCCGCTGGAAATTTCTACGCCGGCGGAGTAGAAATAAACTAATTTCTACGCCGCCATAGAAACTACATAGAATTAGCGAATAAAAAGAAAAGTAGTGCGTTTGAAAAAAAAATTAATGTGTCATTCGGAATAAAAGTGTCTTTGTGTGCCTCGCATGAAATTGTCACTTTTACTCCTAATAACACAAATATACTATTTTCTCTAGTCGGCGAAGTCGGCGGCGACAATTATTTAAAAAAATTAATAAACCAAAATGAATAACTAAAGTAATAGGTCACAAATAATTAATCGTTTAGAGCTTGTAGCTCGAAAATTTTGCGATTCCCGATATGAATTTATTAGTAAAAGTTGGTATACTTTGCATCCCGTAAATACCCTACGCACGTATTCATTATTACCTTGTATTGTGACCTATGTTCTTTTCGGGTAAAACAAATCTATGTTTACAATACTCTACAAATGGGGCAATTTGTTCTTAATTTAATATCATGAGTGACGTCATATATAAATATAATTTTATACAGCAAGATAATTTGGAAACAATAACATCTTCTAATCTAAGAGAGACGATTTGTGTTTCCTATTTATGTGAATGACTTATTTCTTTGGTCTGTACTGCATGTTTTGGGAATTAGTAAATAGTTTATAATAAATTGTAGGATATTGTAATATACATTTGATGTCGCTAGGCTAGCTGTCTTTGTGCTTATCTTTTTTATATAAGATCCATCCAATTAGAACAAGGTGTTATAAGTAAATACAAAGATGATAAGAACCTTTAAGGGTAAGCATATCACAAAAGAAGTAACAAGTGCCTATCCCAAACCTTTTGTATTTTTCAACAGGTGCTTCAAATGGTTTGAATCAAACCAAAATACTACAAATCGATTTTGAAATCTTGAATCTATTCATTACCCAAAAAACATAAAAAACTTCTCACAATTCTCTCCGTTCTCAAGAAAAAAATCCTGAATTTGAAAAAATGATTTCATTACTTCTGTGCAGTGAACCGAAATAGTTCGGATTATTATATATTTCCAAGCCGGTGGTTTGACTTGCATTCATGTGGTTTTGAATGAGACTGTACGACGAGGTACATTCCAGGGGGTGCGAGATGTAGGGATAAGTTGATGTTTACGAATGAATTCAACCTGATAAATTTCATATTAGAGAAGAGATAGGCTTGTTAATTTTAATGATGGCAAGTAAACCACAAACAACAAAGTGAATATAAAATGTATCACATAAATATATAATTTTTAACAAAAATTCTGTTATAAAAAACAGAAAACGTTTAAATATGAAAAATTGCTATAGTTCAGAAGTTCAGATGTTCACGCATTATAATCATAATCAAAATAAAAATTTAACCCATATGGGAATTTCCGAATTTCAAGATTTATAAAAAATACGGAGTTAAATGTTTAAAAAGTTGCTCCATTACGAAGCGATTTTAGTGATGTGTCGTTATTTTTAAAAACAATATATGGATCACTCGGCGAAAATGAAAAGTTTGCAGTTTTTTTTTATTTTTGAGAATCTTTCAAGTATGAAATAATACTGGATTTTGGTTTGTATCTCTTTATCACTTTTTATGTTCTTTTGAATGGCGACAGTTTATATGGGATCAAAAATGTTAGCAGTACCATAACAGGGAGTGAAATAAGAAATATGGAGAATTTCAATAGCTTTTAAAATATAATCGAATGTAGATTGCGTCATTTACGTATATGTTACGCTCAAATATCGAAAACATTCAGTGAGCAAAAAAAAGAACAGCCACAACGTGTTGTGGATGGTGCTGAACTACCAAATACCGAAATCTTATAATTTGTCGCGTTGTGTTAGGTTCAGTTAGGTATTGTTATTGTAGTTTTTTTTTTTTAAAAAAGAACAATCTATCAGAGCCGTAACTAGGGTTTTGAGCGCCTGTGGCAAAAAAAGTTTTCGCGCCCATACATATCAAGAAAATAAAAACAAAATAAACTTCTGATGAGCGGTTCGCGAGTTACTAACTTAAAACTTACATAAACATTTTCTAAAATTTAAAACATCTGCAAATCGGTTTAGTTTTCATATTTTCATCTAAAATTTTGACACGATTAAAATTTTGAGAGCAATTTCATACAAGTTTAAGTTGTTAGTAACTCGCGACGCGCTCATCGGCAAAAATCGTCTGCTCTTTTCCATTTAAGCCATTCAGCAGAAAGCGCTCGCATCAGTGTCAGTTTTAAGTAGTCGAAATTACATTGGGTAAACTTGTTTCTTGTCTCCAATTTCAGACAATCAGAGAGGTCAAAAATATTCCTTATTCTCTACAATACTGAATGGCTAAAATGGAACATTATAAAAAATCATCAATAATAAACTGTTAAAAATAGTAAAATCTATTACACTGTTCCATTTAAGCCATTGAGGAAGATGGCGCTGACATCAGCGCCAGTTTTAAGTAGCCGAAATTATATTGGGTAAACGTATCTCATGTCTCCATTATCAGCCAGTCAAAGAGTTCAAACCTAAATAGAAGAAGATATCTAAGTATTAAATACCAAATATTTTTTATTTTTTGGGAAATTTAAATTTCTATCATAAATTATTATTCTAGTTAAATATATTTTAACATAACTCTTTGAGAGTTCATGCTAGGCAAAAAAAATAAAAATCCTTTTATGTACAGCAGTGGTTCCCAACCTTTTTTTGGTCAGGGACCATTTTGCTTTCTTTGGTCTTACCAGGGACCACAAGGTTAAAGAAAAATAAACTGAGTCAATTTAAAAATAAACTTTTAACGTAAGTATTTATTAAACTCAAAAGTAACATGCATTGTAAAAGAATTGTAATAGAAGACAACGTTTAACAAAAAAGAAACTTTATTCAAAAATGTTAACATAAGTATTAAACTGAAAAGTAACATGCATTGTAATAAAATTATAATAGAAAACATAACATTTTTAGCAAAAAATTAAATTTGATTTGCATTAATGTGATTTTTGAGCTTGCATCTTCTGTACAAGTTCAGTAATCCTGGGGCTAATATTATTACTCAAAGCTACACGCATACTATTATACATGGTGCGTTCGGTTTATACGTACTGTGTACGAAAGGAGTTGGAGTGGATTTTTGTCACGTGACATCGGAGTGCTCTGCCGCTCTGGAATAAACAAGAATACCAGAACGAATGCTCGAACAATCCGTTCATTTGAGTTAGATTTATAACCGTTATCTTTTAAAATAACTTAAATATTTGTAAAATACATGTGTTTCTTTTTTAATATTATTGTCCATTTTGCACACAAAATTAATGATATCTGAAGCCGTGATCTGAACTTCAGCATCAGCGAATGTCATGTGCAACAAGACAAAATTCACATTGCTCATGTCTGCCCTGGCGTTCTCTCGTTTAGAGGTGGGACTTATGGAGCGAGTTCTTTTTGATCTATTCCGAAATACCCGATCGCTTTTACAAAAGTACTTTTCACTCCAAATTGAATATCCGAACACACAAAGTGCATTTAGAGCGAAAAGAGCAAAAAGATTGCTATACCCGAACGCACCAATAGTCGAATCACTGAGCGCGTTTACTGAGACCTCAACACTCGTGACAAAAAAGCTGCGCGTAAAGCATAGAAAAGCGAGTGAGAGAGGGGGGGGGGGGGGGGGAGTAAGGTGCATTGTAATTGTAATTTAAAACGAATAAAAGTTTGAAATCTTTCACGGACCATATTTATAGGTCCCGCGGACCACTAGTTGGGAACCACTGATATACAGGAAATAACGAGCTTTAATTTTGTATTCTTGAAAAATTTTGATACGGGTCACTGTTTTCAAGAAAATGGCCAGAAACTCATTTTTTGCACCTTTGACCTAAGATGGCGGCAAAATCCGGGGTCGCAAAATTAGTATGTCTTTTTGGAGGTCCCAATAAAGAATAAAATTCACGCCAACTTTTCACGAATTATTTCCACCATAAAAACCTTGCCGACGGCCTATCTGTAGATAATTATTTGTTAAATTTAGAAAATAAATTTCAGAAATATTTGATCTAAATCCATATATATGATTAAAATTTTGCGCCCCTAAGAATTTTGCGCCCGTGGCGTGTGCCACCTTTGCCACGCCCTAGTTACGGCACTGCAATTCATAATTGGTAGTCAGTGAGTGTTCCAGAACGCGTCGTGTCCGTTTCAGTATTATCCATAACGCTCACTGAGCCTTTTCGGTGTAACATACACACCAAAAATATTTGATCATTTTTTGCGATACTCAACAAATGGGCGATAGTCAAGTGGACGATGGTTGAGCGGACGACGATCATCTGAGCGATATAAAATTGCAGTAGGCATACAGAGCTGGGCAATACTTGCAAGAAAAGTACTTTATTAGGCTTGCAAGTACTTTGAGTACTTCAAGTACTGTACTTGAAGTACTTTCTATTAATAGTACTTTGTACTTGACAAAGTACATCTATTCACATGTACTTGGTACTTAATACTTGGAAAAATACTTGAAGTACTTTAAATGTACTTCAAGTACTTTAAATGTACTTGAAGTATTTTAAATGTACTTGAAGTATTTTAAATGTACTTGAATTACTTTACGGGGTCTCGTGGCCGCGTGCCTGAGTGTCAGGTCGAGAATCTGGGGAATCGGGTTCGATCCCGACCGATGCCAATTATTTCCAATTTTAAATGGCACAAAATTGACCCCTGCGGTGCACTCTCCATGCCAGCAATGAGTGCCCGTGAGGTGACGCCTGGTAAGCGCCCGCACAGTGCAAATATATCATCTTTACCGATATCTGCGTACAAAGCAGATTGGCAAACCCAGCAATGGGTAATAAGCCGTGATGATATATTTATTTTATTTGAATTACTTTAAATGTACTTGAATTACTTTGTTTGTCTGTCAGTGTTTCTTTTGCAGAGGTGTGGTATTATGTGAATTTCATTAATAAATTTATTTTCAGCGATAATATGAAAGTAAAGATATATTTGCAAATTTTTTGGCATAAATAAATTAATTTTAATCTGTGCATATTGCATATACATAAACGTTTGTATTACCTAACTACAGTGCTAGGACTTTGCGTATCGTCTGGCGATCGCATAACGTAAAAATGACGTCATTCTAACATCTCGGTACAACTTCTCGCATCGCTTGGCGATCATATGACGTCAATTTTATGTCATGAGATCGCTAGGTGATATACGGCAGTCCCAGCGAGGAACTCTTGTTTTCAATAACCAAATAAATATCGCATATTGAAATTTTTGTCAACAATCACCTTTTAAGGTCCATATAATCAGAAAAATATCAATTATCTGAAAAAGTACTTGCACCCAAATTTACAAGTACTTTTTTAAGTACTTGGTACTTTCAAGTACTTTAGAAACTAAAAAAGTACTTGTACTTCAAGTACTTTTAAAAACATCAAGATACTTGGTACTTGTACTTCAAGTACTACTTTCCGGTACTTTGCCCAGCTCTGTAGGCATACAATAATTTTTATTTTTTTACCTCATACCGTAGGTAAGGGAGGTAATGTAATCGTGCCAAAAATTCGATGGTGAGTTTTCAGTAAATAAACAAATTAGATTTTTTTTACAAACGATCAACTGGAAGTGATACTTAAAACTCATTGCTATTTCAAACATGGATTTGATGGGAGGTCATGTGCTGGCCACATCAGATTTTTTTTTTTTGAAAATGAAATATATTTAAATTTGACGCCTTAATTTTTGTAAACATACGTAGACCACTTAGCTATCGCCCAGTTGTCGATGTCAATCGCCTGTTTTTTCGCACTTCTTCGAATGAACTTCTGAATTTTCCGTTTTCCTAGATGCAAAATAGTCTACTCACAAGCGCCTGATGTTTTCTTGTAAAATAAATTTTAGTAATTGTGTTTTCAATAAGTCAAATTCAGTTGCTGGATCCAAAACACATTAGCACAAACTGAAAATTATGTACCCATTCGAATTACAATATTGCAATCAATATAACCACTTTGTCTTACGTATTTGTTCGAACAAATTTCGTATTTAATGTAACCGCCACCTTAGAAGTGGCGCTAAAATCGGCTCTTGATCAGTTGAGATGGATCATTTAAAACTACATCCGGAAATATAACGGCCACTGCTTTATTATCGTTTTTATTAAATATAAATACAATTCAATTATTTTGAAATTCGTAAATATATTATTGATATTGACATATTCAATTATTCATTTTTATTAACTAGCCCACTACATCTCCTCATTAAACTAGTGGTTTGAGCGGTCTTCCAAATCTGGACGTTCGTGTTTGCAGTGACGATGACTTCAGTAGGTTCGAGACACGAGGCAACTTCAGGAGTTTTCTTTTCGCATGGAGGGACTGCTGAAGAAGTTGTAGCAATATTATTTCCAATTCCTAGATTGTACGGCTGCATAGGAAACCGATTTTTACTTCCTTGTACATAGTAAAGAAAGTATTGTAATCGCGAAAAATTTCGGTTTTCAGATTTCAGCGGAAATATCCATTTTGACCATCCCTGAATCCATTTTGACTAATTTTGTCGTGACGTCTGTACGTACAGGGTGTAAATCGAAAAGTGGAACATAGGCGTTTAACATAACAAATCAGTTTTTCTTTGCGCCAACGTTACCTAATTATTTTATGCAAAAATACTTCAAATGTATGTACGTATATTATGTACGTACGTACGTATCTCGTATAACTCAAAAATGATAAGCCGTAGAAAGTTGAAATTTTGTATTTAGGACTACTATGATATCTAGTTGTGTATCTCCCTTTTTGGTCAGTACATAATTTCCAGAAGTGGTACTTTATTTGAAGCCTATAATAGATTTTAATGAAAAACTATTTTAAGATATAATCCAAAACTTTTCAAATTTGGTATATAACACTTTTATGTTAATAGGAATAACATAGTAGATTTTGGTTCAAATATGCTAACCGGAAGTGATATATTACCTGAAGATTTTTTTTATTTTGATTTTAGAAATAAATGTTTCAAATAATAGTTTTAGAGAATTAAATTCTGCGCCTAGCACAACCAATATTATTAAATTAGCCCTTTGTATAAGCGAGATATGTAAATTTAAAAATTATATACTTTTTGGTTTTTGTAATGAAGCTTGTTATGGATGTCAATGTCAAATACGTGCAATTATATAATTGGGTCTATATTTCATGTTGGTCTTGCGTACAAAGAAGCCGTGTGGTGTCCACATCAGATTTTTTCTTAAAGTGTCCATATCAGTTTTTATTAAATATAAACGAGCAGCTTCAGCATGTCTAATCTCTTTGCCGGATTTTGACTGGCCCTTTATCCATACGTTATCACCTATTCGTGATAATTTCGTTTATATTTCAGCCTGTATACTTCCTCCCTTTTCCGTATATCAATCAAATCTATTATTTCTTCAAGTTTACCTGGTAATGTTGGAAGATAATCTCTCAATCTTCTTTCCTTTAATAATTGTACTGGACTAAATTCATTGTTAATTGGTGTATTTCTGTATGATACTAGTGCTAAATAGGGATCTTCTTTATTTTTCTTCTTTGCAATTTTTATGCAGCTTCTGATGAAAATGCGAACTTTCCAACAAATTTAAAAATTTTGAATTTTGTGCTAGACCGAATTGAGTTCCACAGTCAGAACGTATTTTTTCCGGTATTCCATGCTAAATGTAGATTTACATTTCTCTATCACTTCTTGCGATGTAGAAGTCTTCAAATTTGCTATTTAAAAATATCGAGAAAAACAATCAGTTAGAGTAATGAACCACTTACCATCTAATTTAATAAGGCCAACAGCAATTTTTCCCCAAGTCTTGAAGGAAATTCATCAGGAATAATAAGAGGTTCATATTCGATGTTGTGCACATTGTTGATAATTTTTAACCAGATTTTTAATATCTGATGAAATTCCTGGCTACCAAACGCAATTTTGTGCTCTTATAGTCTTCCTTTTTGTGATTCCAAGATGAATATGATATTTATTTCCAAACGTAAAAGTTTCTTCCTGTTTTCTCATAAAATGTCAATCAATCAATCTCAATCCTCCTATTTCTCACGCATGTTAGCACGTACGTGTATCGGAATTAATGTAACACAGCGAATCACCGCAGGAGTTTATCAGATTGTAACCCGCATGTCCAAATGTCACACGGTACCTGTGCATATGTGTATGTACACATGTAAAGTCAGGAGCGGTCATCCAACTAGAAGTAATGATTCCGGTTCACTGAAGTGTCTTAAAAGTCACTGTTTCTTCATAATGTGTTCATGAGGGTGAATTTATTGGGAAGGTTGTGAGAAAATCTTAAATTAAAAAAATATTATGTAATTTTAATAATAAAAAAGTTTTTACAACTATATTTAATTTTTCTGCATTTTTAAATCTAATGAATAAATTTAATAATTATTGGATTTTTGTTTGTTTGATATAAATAAATAAAGATATATTTTAATTGCTTATTAATTGTTAACTAAATTTTTTTGATACTTCATTTTTACCTTCCGTCACCTTTAGGTAAGGAAGGTATTGTCTTTGGTCAAAAAATTCGGTGGTGAGTTTTTGATGAATAAGCACGTTTTAGGGTCCCTAGAATACGATTTTACTATTTTTACGATGATGTCTGTATGTGTGTGTGTGTATGTATGTGTGTGTATGTGTATGTGTATGTGTAATGTGTATGTGTATGTGTATGTGTATGTGTATGTGTATGTGTATGTGTATGTGTATGTGTATGTGTATGTGTATGTGTATGTGTATGTGTATGTGTATGTGTATGTGTATGTGTATGTGTATGTGTATGTGTATGTGTATGTGTATGTGTATGTGTATGTGTATGTGTATGTGTATGTGTATGTGTATGTGTATGTGTATGTGTATGTGTATGTGTATGTGTATGTGTATGTGTATGTGTATGTGTATGTGTATGTGTATGTGTATGTGTATGTGTATGTGTATGTGTATGTGTATGTGTATGTGTATGTGTATGTGTATGTGTATGTGTATGTGTATGTGTATGTGTATGTGTATGTGTATGTGTATGTGTATGTGTATGTGTATGTGTATGTGTATGTGTATGTGTATGTGTATGTGTATGTGTATGTGTATGTGTATGTGTATGTGTATGTGTATGTGTATGTGTATGTGTATGTGTATGTGTATGTGTATGTGTATGTGTATGTGTATGTGTATGTGTATGTGTATGTGTATGTGTATGTGTATGTGTATGTGTATGTGTATGTGTATGTGTATGTGTATGTGTATGTGTATGTGTATGTGTATGTGTATGTGTATGTGTATGTGTATGTGTATGTGTATGTGTATGTGTATGTGTATGTGTATGTGTATGTGTATGTGTATGTGTATGTGTATGTGTATGTGTATGTGTATGTGTATGTGTATGTGTATGTGTATGTGTATGTGTATGTGTATGTGTATGTGTATGTGTATGTGTATGTGTATGTGTATGTGTATGTGTATGTGTATGTGTATGTGTATGTGTATGTGTATGTGTATGTGTATGTGTATGTGTATGTGTATGTGTATGTGTATGTGTATGTGTATGTGTATGTGTATGTGTATGTGTATGTGTATGTGTATGTGTATGTGTATGTGTATGTGTATGTGTGTGTGTGTGCGTGTGCGTGTGCGTGTGCGTGTGCGTGTGCGTGTGCGTGTGCGTGTGCGTGTGCGTGTGCATGTGTGCGCGCGCGCGTGTGTGTGTGTGTGCGCGTGTGTGGTGTGGTGTGGTGTGTGTGTGTGTGTGTGTGGTGTGTGTGTGTGTGTGTGTGTGTGTGTGTGTGTGGTGTGTGTGTGTGTGTGTGTGTGTGTGTGTGTGTGTGTGTGTGTGTGTGTGTGTCTGTGTGTGACAAAATTTTCTAATACGATAACTCTAATACTAAAATTCCAAAAATTATAATTCTTTCGTATACCTCTTCGTTACATCTATGTGAAGAGCTGATTAGATTTTGGTTAAATTGGTCAATCGGAAGTACCCTAATTTGAAGATTTTAACAGTTTTGATTGAAGAAACGATGTTAAATATCATTTTTTCACATTTAATGTTATTATAAATATTAAAGAATATTTTATTCTCTATACGATTTGAATGCAATTTATACTTTATATTAAATGGATATAGAGTTAAAAAATTATAAAGAAATTAAATATTATATATTAGCCTGCTATGCTATAACTCTGGAAACAGCTGCTATATTAATAAAATTCTGATTGATAGGTGTCAGTGTCAAGTGCAGTTGACAGTATGTTTATATTATAATTTTACTGGAAATATAGGATCTTTTAATAGAATTTGTATAAAATACATATAACTACCTTAAGGTAATGTACAAGAAATAGAATCTTTTGCAAAGAACTTTTTGTATGACATTTTTAATACAAAATACATAGAACTGACGCAAGGTAACGTACTGGCCACAACAGATTTTTTTCTAAAAATTTAAATATCTTAAAAACTATTTATTGCGTTTATCAAGTCTTAGCAAGAGTACCTTTTTTGTGTATTTTTGTATTGTTTGTAATAGTTTATAAGAAAAATAAAAAAATGTTAATATGTAAAAAAGTAACTATGAAACGCGCATGACTTCGTCTCCATATGAGTTGCTTCTGCTTGAGATACAGAAACAAAGGAAGTATAAACATGCATCTGAATAAGTAGAATCCTCATACTAAGTTTTAAAATTCTAGTGCAACCAATATTAGAGTTCTTAATAAAAATGTGTCTAATGAGGTGCAGTTCAAAGGGCGAAAATAAACGTTTCTGGAGATACCTTCATATAATATTTTTTTATTTTGTTTTACAATTTATAATATAGGTACTATTCCTATCCAATATATGCTGAAAATACAATTCTGAAACTCTATGCAAATTCCGAAACTCGCTGCTATTGTTTCATTTCGCGCATTTTAACGGAAGTACCTATACCTATTACCATCTGTAATATTTAGGAAGCTAAAATTCAAATTATAGGTACGCAGACATCCATAATCATCTTCTTTTCGTTGTAGAATCCAATCAGAGATCAAACGTCCCATAATTTCTCTTTGGTTCACCCTCTACACCTGTACTGTAAGGGTGGCTGGTACTGGTGCGCAAATGTAATATTGTAATGAATATCGGATTTCACGAGGATGGAATGTAATAACACGGCTTCGAGCGATCTGCACTTGACCCGCCGTTCTAATGGTTACTTAGCAACAATTAATCACATTCTATCGTTAGCGTCGGCTTACCTGCCAGCAAGGCATTAAATACGGGATTAGGAGAGGAATTCCGATTCTGGCAAGGGAAACTGAACGGGAATTATATCAAATGAAATTGTTTATATCATCCGATTCAGAGAAGGGTATTGCGTATTGGAAAAACAACGAACCTAAGTAGCATTAGTAGGTATCTACTTATATAGTAGTATTATTATTATTTTAAGTACCGAAAGTTAAAAGTTAGAATTCCAACTATAACTAAAGACTAATATTGTTGCTCTTCTATTTATTTTATCATCGGTAGCTCAACAGCGACGAGCTCCATAAGTATAGTTTGTTTCAAAATATATAGTAGACTTTCTTATACCTATCCCAGTTTTTATGCAAGTGATGTCATCAGTTTTATAAAACAAGTGAAAGAAACTCAAAATTATTTTAATATGAATAATAAGGTTATATTTTATTTATTACGTAGATTAATGTTATACAGGCTATCCGGATTTCGAAGGCCACCATTAGGATCTTGGAAACTATGAGAGATACGACTTTGGTTAAATGGAACATTTTGGGGGACCATCTTAGATGTGCCTTTGTTTTGACAAATAAATATTGTCATAGGTTACTAGAAAATGGCGGAAAATTGAATTGGTCGACATTTTCATTTTGAAATTATTTCTAAACTATCAGTAATCGAGAAAAATGTTTCAAATAAAAAAGTTAGATATTTTTATTGTCTATGCAAAGGCATACGAAAATAATTTTTCTATCGATAAATTTCGAGATATAATACAAACTTACATTTTCCTAAATGGATCCCATATTTGATTTTTCATCAAAAAATGCTTATTTTTTTTCTTTCGATCTGTGTAAATTAAATTATGAAACAAGGTAGTTACGAAATAAGTTATTTAAGTAAAATAAAATACTATTTTAAAAAGCTAATGAAATTACTGTCAAAAAAATAAGAAATATAATGAAAAATAATGAAAAATTTAAGATTTTGAGGGTAAAATATATTTAAAACACAATAACCCTTATATCACAGACAAACGTTTGTCTGTGCTTATATCGAATTGAAAGAGAAAAAAATTAGTAATCTTTTTAGAGTAAATATCAAATATGGGTTCCATTTTAAAAAATCTGATATGGTCAATACAACAAACACCTTACGCTATTTAATTTTAATTAATTTAAATGTACATTCTTACATATTTAGTTATACTAGAAACTGTATTAAAATCCAACTATGGTTCTATTTACTATTTTCTTTTTAAAATGTTACTATTATTAATTTGAAATGATTAGTTCTTTGATAGTGACATTTATCTGTCAGTTACATACATTTGAGATATGAACTGTCGAATCAAGTAGTTGTGTTTGTTTAAAGCGTAGGCTCTGTGATTTATATTTTAAATTATAGATAATTTTATAAATTTAGCCATAAAATATATAGAAAAAGTATTAATGCAAACTAACACAAAATTTCATAATCTACAGTATTCACTGAAAAATTTTCCTATCACAGAAAATAACTTATGCCTTAACGAATTAAATTACCATAGCTACCATAGAAAATACAGTTGTATGATTAAAAAACAACTGAATTTGTTATTTTAGTCATAGCTCATTACACGGTTCATTATGAGTAAATATTACCAGTCATTTGGTTTGCAAACGTTTTCTTATTATGCGTATTTTTTTCAAAATATGTCAATTTTTATTTAATATCTGTTTCATGTGTATGTTACATAGTGTGCCATTCTGAAATATTCGGCAAATGTTAGAGAGGGGCACATACAAGAATATCTATACTGGCAATGACAGTGTATCCAATGGGTATTAATGGTCTTAACGCTTAACACGTGTGCGTATTTATAATGTCTATTTCAATAGAGAATCGTAATCTACATATGAGTTAATACTTCAATAGAAAATATGTTTTATACAATATAGCATTGTTATGCAAAACAGTAACATGTAAGTAAATGTACGTTTATAAAAATGCTACAAAATCTTTGGTCTGTTTTGAAAACTGCTGAAGATTATAAAAAAAATCGAAACCTAGTTTCCTATAAGTATATTTACACATATATTATAAAATTTTGCATTGGTTGATAAAAAATATAAAATAAATACCATTATCTCAAAAGTGACGCCTTTGCTTTTGAAATTTGTTTCAGGGGAGCTAAACAAATCGAAAATTTAGGCACGATTATATCCATACCACAATGTTTTTAGCACGTAGACTTCAAATTTTGCGAATGGCTAGTATTGTTCACTGATTAGGCTGGGTTTACTAAAAAAGGTGTCTTTAGTGCACAATTACTACGTTTACATGCAGTTTTGAAAATGGTTTCAGTTTTCAATCAAAATTTTGCGAAACTGTTTACATGCAATTTTCAAAACAGGTTTACAGACTGAATTAAAAACAGTTTTGGCGCATACGCATTTGACCGATGTAAGTGACAGATCCTCTTCACTCCAAATTCTTCGTTTTGCCATTATTCCAATTATTTTTTCTATTTTGTACCACTACGCACTAAAACTACACAACTGTCAGTTTATTTGTGGGTTAGTAATACAAAGTAACACAAAGCGACAGAAACGTTATGCTATGTACGCATGCGCAATATCGAAGTTGAATTTCAAGTATTTACATGAGTAGTTTTGAAACTAGTTTCCAAGTCAAACCCGTGAATTTTAGTTTTGGTTTGAGATAACTCAAAACCGTTTTGACACTATAAATGGCGTTTTCAAAACTAAAAACGTTTTGAAAACGGTTTAAAAACTGCATGTAAACTTAGTAAATATACATTACGACAGACGAAAATCCTCATACTGCAAAAATTTTCATTAAATAATGTTTGAGCGGTAACAATAAATGGACGACTAATTGGTATTCATACTTCGTTTAAGTGGACAAGAATTTGTAGTTACATTTTTTGAATAACGTATTTAAACTATTATGATTTGTCGACGATAAACGATAACTCATCTCATACCCTCATTAACTATGCTCTTCCTCTATTCACAGATGTTTAGAATTCTGTTTTAATACAAAATTTTATAATTTTGTTATCCGAAATTTAAATTTCTTTATTTTAAAAATTCTATTATTACGAATTTATTAATAATAAATATGTTTTCTGTCGATTAATTACTGAGTCTGCAAGAAAGCAAACACCAGCCGACAATTTTTATACAGGGTGTAAATGAAATAAGTGCATTATATTTAACCAATAATATAACTCGTCGAGAGCAACAATATTTCTTAATAACTTTTTCTCGAAATCGCATATTTTTTTAGCATTTTTACCACCCCGTAAATTGACGAGTCGTTCCAAATATTTTTGTAATAATTGAATGCAGTAGCAATACCTATAAAAAAAATTGTTTTAGTAATTGACAGTCCTGTCAGTTGTTGCAATTAAATTTTAACATTAGTAATAAACTTGTATATAAGGTAAAATTCTGGAAAAATGCTTATGTTTATGAGTGGGATATACAGACATTGCAATTACCTATGGTGAAGTTCTCAAGGTCAACGAAGTTACACTAAAATCATCCTCTTCGTAATATTCGTAAATTTATGTTGTACCACATACAATATCTTCGAGATTATCACAGTATGATGTGTCTCATATGACAATTTGGAATATTATAATAGTGCAACAGTTACTTCTATTCCATGTGCAAAAATTTCATTGTTTCCACCAGCATTTCAATTTTGAGAATGAGTTGTATTGTTCACTCATAGGGCAGGATATATTAGAGAAAGTGTCTTTAATAATGCACAATACGCTTATCTGGTCACAAAAATCTTCATACTGTAAGAAGGAAACACAATTTTTAACAAAAAATATCATTGGGCGGGAATAAATTGACGAATCATTGATCCTCATATAATCCCACCTCGTTTAAATGGACAATAGTATGTACTTACATTTTTTGAATAACGTATTTAAATTATTATGATTTGCCGTGTTGACACACGAAAATTCATTTCATAACCTCCATAACTAGTATGCTCTTCCCACTTCCCACGCTTTTACTCTATTCACCTAAGTTCAGAAACCTGTGTTAATACACAATTTTATAATTTTGTTATCCAAATTTTAAATTTCTTTATTTTAAAAATTGTACTATTACGAATTTATTAATAATACATATGTTTTCCGTTGATCGTTTATTAATTAATGTGTCTACAAGCATGCAACCACAACCCGACAATTTTTGTGCTGTGTACATGGAACTTTGATAGAGACAGCTGAGGGCAGCAGAGATCTTGCCAGTAGTGGGTAACGAAATTTATACAAATCTTTAAAGAATTTTAACTTAAAAACAAGAAGATTTAGAAAAAAAGTTATTAAGAAAAATTGTTGCTCTCGACGAGTTACATTACTGGTTAAATTTAATGCACTTATTTCATTTACACCCTGTATATTGTCGCTCATTACTGAAGGTAATGTCGTTATATTTTTATTGCAAAGACCGATACCCCATGATCTTGAATTAACATACATAGTCACTTTAGAGACGCTACTGAGAGTTAAGCGTCAGTAAACCACGCACTTCATGGACAAATATTTCAAGACTGAGTATTTGGTCGCGAATATGGGAAACCGGGGTTGATTCCGACCAACAGCAAATATTTCGCATTTTAAATGGCACAAAAATTGATCCCTGTGGTGCACTCTCCACGCCAGCAATGAGTGTCCGTGAGGTGATGCCTGATTAACGCCCACACGGTACAAATATGTCATCATCATCGAAATCTGTTTACAAAGCAGATTGGCACACCCAGCAATGGGTGCCGTGATGATATATTTATTTATAATACTATCAAAAATATCCACTTTTTATAGTAAAAAATCTTGAAATAGTTACTAAATGGACCTTTCCAATTTAAGGGCTATCTCTTTCTATCGCTGCAAATAGTAAGAAAATGGCGCGAACAACTGCCAGTTGGGCTGTCAAACGAAACGTCAAAAATATTGCAGTCATTAAAATACCTGTATTCTCAGTGAAAATTTGCATCGTTAGACATTTTACCTTCAATAAAAGCTTTTGTAACTTATTTCAACAACATTTTTTAAAGTTATCCGAGATATTCTCACATTTTACGTCTAAATGTTTTAGAATCAAACGTCATAGATCTCAGTTGTTCTTACTATGCGCAAATCCCCAATGCGCATATCTTCTATATCTTTAAATTGGAAAGGTCCATTAAAATATTTACAGTAATTTATTCGTATCGAACTACATAACTATACAAGTATGCTGTTTAATTCGTAGCAGCAGAATTAATTATTAGTAAAAACCAGTAACCGGGGTTGCGACGAAACGCTTCTGCCTTACCCCGTTTCTCCATATTGTAGGTTCATTCTGTAGTATTCATTCTTTTTCTTGACATCTTGTCAGCTGTCATTTCCAGATGTCATCTTCAAAAACACTTTTTACAAATTTTGAGTACTTCATGGACATTTTATATGATAAACAAGCTAATTACCTCCCGCTACCCTTGGTAAGGGAGGTATAGGGATCGTGCTAAAAATCGCATATCGAGATTGTGGTAAATGACCACGTTTTAAGGTCCCTAGAATCCAATTTTAACATTTTCACAATGATGTCTGTGTGTATGTGTGTATGTGTGTATGTGTGTATGTGTGTATGTGTGTATGTGTGTATGTGTGTATGTGTGTATGTGTGTATGTGTGTATGTGTGTATGTGTGTATGTGTGTATGTGTGTATGTGTGTATGTGTGTATGTGTGTATGTGTGTATGTGTGTATGTGTGTATGTGTGTATGTGTGTATGTGTGTATGTGTGTATGTGTGTATGTGTGTATGTGTGTATGTGTGTATGTGTGTATGTGTGTATGTGTGTATGTGTGTATGTGTGTATGTGTGTATGTGTGTATGTGTGTATGTGTGTATGTGTGTATGTGTGTATGTGTGTATGTGTGTATGTGTGTATGTGTGTATGTGTGTATGTGTGTATGTGTGTATGTGTGTATGTGTGTATGTGTGTATGTGTGTATGTGTGTATGTGTGTATGTGTGTATGTGTGTATGTGTGTATGTGTGTATGTGTGTATGTGTGTATGTGTGTATGTGTGTATGTGTGTATGTGTGTATGTGTGTATGTGTGTATGTGTGTATGTGTGTATGTGTGTATGTGTGTATGTGTGTATGTGTGTATGTGTGTATGTGTGTATGTGTGTATGTGTGTATGTGTGTATGTGTGTATGTGTGTATGTGTGTATGTGTGTATGTGTGTATGTGTGTATGTGTGTATGTGTGTATGTGTGTATGTGTGTATGTGTGTATGTGTGTATGTGTGTATGTGTGTATGTGTGTATGTGTGTATGTGTGTATGTGTGTATGTGTGTATGTGTGTATGTGTGTATGTGTGTATGTGTGTATGTGTGTATGTGTGTATGTGTGTATGTGTGTATGTGTGTATGTGTGTATGTGTGTATGTGTGTATGTGTGTATGTGTGTATGTGTGTATGTGTGTATGTGTGTATGTGTGTATGTGTGTATGTGTGTATGTGTGTATGTGTGTATGTGTGTATGTGTGTATGTGTGTATGTGTGTATGTGTGTATGTGTGTATGTGTGTATGTGTGTATGTGTGTATGTGTGTATGTGTGTATGTGTGTATGTGTGTATGTGTGTATGTGTGTATGTGTGTATGTGTGTATGTGTGTGTGTTTATGTGTGTGTGGGTCCTCCACTCTAACTCAAATAATATCATACAGAAAATTTTGAAACCTTGTAATTCGAACTTTTTCTATTATGGAAAGAGCCCATTAGATTTTGATGTAAATCGGATAATAGGAAATGGCACTTTACTAGAAGCTCAAAATATTTTTTCTTCGAAAAATACCTTTAAATGTTATTTTTTCGAGATTAATGTTATTATAAAAATTAAAGCTTATTAATTTTTTTATAGATTTGCATTAATACTTTTTTTTATATATTTTATGGATAAATTTATAAAATTATCTATAATTTAAATCCCAGAGCCTCTATGTTTAAACAAACAAAACGCAGTTATTCAAATAATGTATGTAACTGACAGTTAAATGTAACTATCAAAGAACTAATCATTTCAAAATAATATTAGTAACGTTTTAAAAAGAAAAAAGTAAATAGAACAATAGAAAAGGAATTCAATACAGTTTCCAGCATAACTAAAAATATGTATTTTTATGTATTTATATTAATAAAAATTAACGATTCATAAAAATGTATAAGCTAATCCTCATTTTTGGATAAGTGAATTCCACGGGTGAATTCTATTCTATCCCGGTATTTAAAATTTAATCTTCATTTTATTATAGCTCCGGTGGCTCAATAGTTAGAGCAACGCCTCAAGTTACGAATGCCCTCGGGGCTCTGGTTTCGAATCCCACTAAGGCATGGATGTGTGTGAATGTGAACCTACTCTGTATTTGGGATTTAATCCTGTTAAGGAGTTTAAAAAAAGGTAGTTACTTGGATTAGATTAGACTATATTTTAAGAAATAAACTGTCAAAATTAGAGTAAAAT